>CM056203.1:77766772-78278655 GCA_029692085.1 Gymnothorax javanicus
AACGCATGCTCTCAAAATATTATTAAAAAAATATGTTGAACAGCCCATTTTCGCCTGGTTTTTAAAAAAATTATTATTATTCATTTTTATCTCCTGTCATAAAAAGCCCAGCATCTCAAACCATATGAAGGCCAGGAGTATGGCTCATTGCTTTCCTAAATCTCAGGAAGTGTACCTTTACCACAAAACCGTTTGAACCAAGTCCAATATCTGATACATAGTTTCAACAATATATGTTCATAAAATGTGAAAACAAATTAAGAATGCCTGCTTGCAATCGGGTTGTAAACTTTTTCTCAGATGTGGCGCAGCACTTATGGATAAACTTTTTATGGACTAAGTTGTGTTATATCCCTTGTTTCAATTTTGTTTGTTGGATGCTTTTGGAAATCCTTCTGTTTTAGCTTGTTACATGCCGGATAATGTGACTGATCTCCTGTTCGAAAAGTATGTTTGTGATATATTTAGTGACATTAATATGCTTTATTCATGCCTAATTAATTGCACATTAGCAGGAGAGTCATTAGGAACCCAGTATAGTGCTGGATGTAAAGTAGGAGATTTAAAAATGGTGTTGAGCGGCTTGAACTGTAAATAGTAGCCATATGTTTATTTAGCCATTTTTAATGTTATCTGTCATACTATCACTTTAATCAGCCATAGAGATAAAGCATGCTTCCAAAGTGACTATTATCATTCACAGTAAAGACACTTTGATTGTGTTAACTAAATAGCCTAGTAAGGACAAGAATAATGGAAATTATTTGAGAAGTAATGGGAAAAAATGGAAAAGTATTGACAGTGATGACAACGATGAAAATGAAGACAAGGATTATGCGATATTTAATTGATAGGAAAATTATTTGTTGTGATTCTGCCTGTTTGCCATGCTTTTGATCTGTCTGCCAGATTTATGATTGTTTGTATATTGATCTTGTTCTTGCCTGAGCATGCCTTGAGATATGTATTGTGATTTGGTACTTAGTTTTGTTCATGTATTGTCTAGTTTAGTTTTTCCATGTTTTGCATATTACCATAGTTTCATTCCGGTCCATGTTTTTTATTTTGCCATGCATTGCACTTTGTCTCCCCCTGTCTGGTCCCTTGTCTTGTCATTGCTCACAGCCCCAGTACTGCGTGCCACTCTTCGGGTGATTTAATGGTTTCTGGATTTCTACCTTCCTTCCAGTCTCGTTTACTTCCTTCGCCTTTATTTTTTTTCTATATTACTAACCCATACTAACAGTTTGTTGTTTTTGTTAAAGTACTAACCCAAACTAACAGTGTATATTGTACTAACTTACTAACGAGCACTAGGGATTGTATAGCTGCACTTACTAATTGATTAACAAGCTCTCAGCATTCGCCCTATTCCAGTCTCCGCCTCTTGTCTCTCCCCCTAATCTTCTCTGCTGCGTTTCAGTGGATCCTCCGCACCTGTTCACGCTGTCCTTTCTCTTAGTATCTATGCACGTTAGAACTCCTTGACTGGAGCTGTATATTTGTCTATAGGATTGCCTCGTGATCCCTGTCCGCGTTTTGGCAGTTGCCTATTTCATGTGATTAGATTCTCCCTCATGTTCCCTCCTTTGTAATCAGTCTGACTTCTTGCACTTGTGTCTTGTTAAGCACGTGACTTCCCATGAGTGTATATTAGGAGTCTTCTCTCAGCACTTCCTTGTCAGAACGTTCTCCTTGGCCACGCTTTTTTTTTTAGCCTTTGTTTTCATTGTGATTACCTTTCTGACTGGACCGTCCTTGATTTACGATTTTTGCCTATTCCCTGTACTTTGCCACATCCTCTGTTACCTAACCCATTTTGTACAACCCTGATTTTTGTGATTGGTGCCCTGTTTACGGTTCTGGATTTCGCCCTTTGGATTCTGATTTTTTGGATTGTGGACATTGTACCGTTGCCTGCTCTGTTGGGGATTTCCCCCCTTCAGAAATAAAGCCTCCATTTTTGTATTCACTGGTTCTTGCAAGTGGTTCCTCACGTAATCCTCACATTATTGGCCTATGTTGATTGATGAATAAGTAAATAAGTGAAATAACATGATTTTAAGGCTAAAATATGGCATCCCTTTATGTCAACTTTATGATGTCTTAAACATGCATAGGTAGGGTTGTTAAACACAACAGAATCAAAGTGAAAATAGTTGTTACACTGAAAACATCAACGCTGAATGAAAACAGCATTGTAGTTACTGCTTTAGCATTGCTTTAAGAACAGTCTAAGGCGATGCAAAATCTGAGCGCAATTACTACATTTTTGCGGTCAAATAAGCTGTCATGGTTTTTTGGGCATAAAAATTTCTTCATTAATACATGTATTATCAGTGCAATACCACTTATCTACCTGTAACCCATTTGCCTGGCCAATAAACAAACTTTTAAGCCATTTTTCTCAGTTTTGTCCATTGCATAGTTACTGCACGAAGCCTTTGTAGTGCAGCATGCATATCATAGGAATGACTAGCATTGCCATCAGTCAAGAATACATCGCAAATTGCTCCACATGAAAATCACCAGTTATGTTGTATTATGTTCTTTAACGCTGGAGTTCAGGCATGCAGGCACTGTATGAATGCAACACATTCTCATCCAGACTCATCATATGGTGACGCTACCTGACCTAGCGTCAGTATCCGACAAGAAACCAGGCCTTTGGCATCCTTATTTGACTTTTAGGGTTAGGGTTTGCATTAGTGGTCAGGGCTTAGGGGGTACAGTTCATTTTAAATTGGCATCAAATAAGAGCGCCAAAATCTTCCTTTTTTGTTGTATATCGACACTTGGTCAGGTAACGTCACTGTATGACGAGTCGGGATCAGACAGAGCTCATGAGTGAGGCTGCTTTTGTAAAAAGTAGTTGGACTTTCTAAATTAAGGTGAGATCCGGATATTAACTACCCCATGCTGCATTGAAAAATTTAAAAACTTACATATTCAAAGAGCAAGCAAGCCAGTTTTAGTGAGCAGTTTAATTGAATCTCTTGTGTACCCACCCATATCAAATTGATTTTCCAGACCCTATCAATAGCTAGCAATCAAGAACTGCTCTGAATGGTCCAGGGAACCATGACATTTTGGACCTTGCAAAGGTTTTTTTTTTTCCCCTGTCCTGAAGGGATTATCTTCATTTTCTGTTTGGAAACTGCTTGAGAAGAAACACTTTTTGCATAAAGTTTGACTTACTCATTTCCTCCTGTCAGCTTTCTTCCAAAACGCATTAGGTAGCTGTCATGCTAAGCCTATTTCATTTTGACATGAATACCAAATAAAGAAGTTTCATTTATTCATGTGGCTCTTGCTGTAAAAATCATTGGTATCTATCTAGTTTTTCCGTTTGTTGTGTTTTTTTCTTCCCTTTGGTTTCAGACAGTATAGAAGTAATACATTTTGTCTGCTTTAATAGGGTCCCTTGCTAACACCCCACTGCAGAGCAGCATCAAAGTGAAAGAGTAATGTTGGTGTTTTGCGGCATTTTCTGTTTTCTTTTTTAAATCAGAATGTCTGGGAGGCAGGGTTGAGGTGGTGATAAAGATGTTGCCCAAATAAGGAAGCATTAAAAATCAGAGTACCTGGTGAAGCCGGATAATAAAAAAGTGTCAGTGTTCTTATTCTGTTGTTGTGTTATGTTTTGTTATATCATGTACTTATTTTGGTATTTTTCATTGTTCTGTTTATTTCATTCAGTTTCCTTTGTGTTTACACATTTGTTCTTCCTTGCCCTGCCCGCTGTGTTCTTGATTGTTCCCTATTTCCCCATTTGTTGCCACACCCACTTGTGCTCTGTTCCCGTGTCTCACCTTTTCCAGTTTCCCTCATTCGCTTCCTGCCTGCCTCCTCACCAGCCACCTCTTTGTTAATTTTCTTGTTTGTAACCTCGCCCCTTATTCAGGTTTCCTGTTTCTTCACACCCGTCCTGAGTTCTCCCTTGTGATTTTTTTTTGTCATATAATTTCCCAGTTTTCTTTGTTCAGTGCTAGTCTGTCTTTCTGTTTTTGCAGTTTCCTATGAGCCTTGGTTTTCCGTGTGCATTCCCGGTTTTGATTCTCTTTGTCTTTTGGTCTTCAATCTTGGATTGTCTTCAGTGTATTTTTGCACTCTGGATTTTTGACTCATTCCCTGTTTTTTGACCTTGGCCTTGCCAAATGTTTTTGTTCTGCATTTCTATCTCTGGTTTCGACTCGGACTGTATGACCCTGATTTTCGGATTATAATCTGTTTTTTACAATTTTTTTTTCGGTCTGTGCCTGCATTCATTCACAGCCCTGATAAAAGGTGTCTCTCCCCAGCAGGAAAAGGACCAGCATTCCTTCTCTTCACATCTTTTTTCATTGGTTTTTTGATCATAGATTTGAGATCACACAGAACAAAATATGGTGTGTCCAATTTCGTAATTTATTTCACTCCACATTCAGTTTGGGATTTCCCGTTGGCTGGTTATTCTAATTTGCATGCAATCAAAAATATAATTCTAATTCCAGAAAATGCACTCAGTGTATATAAAAGCCATCCTATTTGAACCAACTCCAACTCTGAGTCATATATTTTTTCATGTTGTATTACAAATGCATATCCTCACTTCTCTTGGCAATAGGGGAATTGATTCAGCTTCATTTCATGAAGGTGCATAATGCTGTGCCCCAGACATATGAGCTGTTTTCAAAGCCAAGAAATGAACAAATCCATAATGAAAGAGCTGTGAAATTGCTTTATTATTTTTCTCTGGGTTTTTAGCAGAAATTTGAATTCCCCAAGCCTCTTTCAAAGGTCCTTTTCCCCCTGCCAAAAACTAATATCTTTGAGTGCAGGAGATGTTTGTTCCCGTCATTTAAATTTGCTGGCCAGAATCATAGATCAATCTGTCCAAATCTTAAAGGGGCTGTGAACAGAATTCTTGCAAAAAAGTGGCATGTTTTCGCATGGGTTGTTATCGTGTTATCCTTGTTTTTACTCCCCAACATATTTTCTGGTTAATTGATGAGTTAATGATTAAGGGCAGTAAAATTTCCGGTTGTTTCTGAAAGACCAAAAGCCGCATGTTATGTTCACGCTACAGGGTTATCACTGTCTATAGCTCTCTCTCTCTTTGCGGGGAAACCTGAATATACTGTATGTTTACACTTATATGTCTTGTGAAATGTCCAGACAGTCAGATCATTTGCTCTGGAGCAGAACAAGCACTAGGGACCAGGTGTGAACATCATCTTCAAAGATGGAGTTCTGTGTTGACCCTGCCATTTAGAGATCATGCAAGCTGCATAACCCAGAGCACCTCTAACAGGAAAATACACAATCTTTGAGACAATTCATTGTCGTAACTCTCAATTAAGTTCATAGTGAAGAATGTGAAAACGCATTTCATTTTATGGACAAAGGTAATGATAAATTTAGGGGGTGGGACTTTAAACCCCTGAGTTGATTCTGGGATTACTCAGCACAGATGAGATTAATTTTGTATTAAGTTGCAAAAAAATAAATAATTAAAAAGCTGCTTTGAATTACCTCAGGCTTTTCCTTAAATTCACTTTCAAATGAGGGTTGGCTTATGGAGCTCCGGCGATCACAGTATGTACTGGCGCAGAGAGCTACTTCAGTTTCTCCATCATACATCACGTCCTTTGCAATGCTTCTGCCCAGCACTTAAATCAGTAGGCTATAGAAGTCAACAGTTTTGCTATAATTTGCAAATGCAACATCAATATGCATTTTTGCCAGATTTTCTTGGGATTTGGGAGCAAGCCGTCAGTTTTTCTACTTGTATGACTGACAGGAGATCAATCAAGTTGAATATATTCATTCAGACTTTTAAGTACCCTGGTGGACGTGCAAGGCAAAATCTGGAGAGCCTCGGGCTGCCAGGTCAATAAGGTCTACAACGGACCATGTGCAGGCTTTTGTACAGACCCCCAAGAGCGGGATTACCCAATATTCATTGCAATAAGTACGTTGTATGTGATAAGTTGTAAGAAGTAACACCAGAAAAGAGAAAAAATATGGATGCTTTGTGAAGGGGAAAAAGGTTTCCCAAATATATTGGATAAATCTGTGGTTTTATTCACCAATAGTGTTTTATTTATTTTTCAGCTTTGTTTGCAGGGGTCGTATGTGCAGTGAAGGAGGATGTCTGCACCATAACGCATTTATGCTTTTGGCACTGGGCTCTTGAAATGTCACGGGCTACTTCAGTCAACTACACAATATGTCTGAACAAAGTCTGTGAGGGCCAAGTCTGCTAGTCTGCAGTGCAAACACTTGGATTTGGGCACTGCTCATTGCTGCTGTGCAGGTGAACAACTCTTTAAAGTAGTACAATGCTCACGGCTTGTCAGATGTCATCCTATTTTTTTCCAGCATCTTGATCATCAAGTATTTTGTCAAGATGGTGCATAAACTCCGCCCAAATTCTCAATATTTCTAAAGCTTCAGAAAATTCCTGAAAAAAAAAGTAACGATTTCTGAAAAATACAGAATTCTTACCAGCTGCAATAGCAATGTTGGTATTATTTTCTGTCGATCATCAAGTATTTTTTGAAGATGGTTCATAAACTCTTACTGAACTCCCAGTACTCCTCAAGCTTCTGGAAATTTCTGAAAAAAGTAACCATTCCTGAAGAATAAGACATTCTTACCATTCAATAGCAAAGTTGGTATTATTTTCAGTTGATTAGTGTTTAAATGTATGTGAGTGTGTCTGCCCACATGGAAAGAACCTATATAAACATATAGGTTTTAATATAGGGCCACATATAGGTTTCGCATATATGAGACATACACAAAATTGGCCGTTTTCATATATTGTAGGTACATATGTACATATATGTACCTATTATATATGTACCTATAAAATATGAAAACGGCCAATTTAATGTATGTCACATATATGCGGCCCCATATTAAAACCTATGTGTTTTTTTTTTTTTATTTATGTAGCACAGGGGTCACCAACTCCGTTCCTGGAGGGCTACCATCCTGTAGATTTCTGCTCTACCTCCTATTCGGCACTCCTGATTCAACTAATTAGCCAATCAATTGCCCAGCTTAGTGATCTTGTTAAGTAGTTAATTAGTTGAATCAGGTGTGCTGAATAGGAGGTAGAGCAGAAACCTACAGGATGGCAGCTCTTTAGGAACAGAGTTGGTGACCCCTGATGTAGCATCTCCAATCCCACTCGAAACTGGAATATCTAATTAGGGAACTATGTGCAAGTACTTAGGCTTTTTCGCACATGCGGCCCCCTGTTGCCAACTCAGGAGAGTGTACACAGCTCGCGGTTCTCCTCTGAGGTTCTCCTCCCCGCGCCCATTAACCAGTGTTTTTCATACATTCATTGGGTGAGTCTACGCAAGCTCAAAAGGAGGGTGAAGAATACACAAATGTACTCTAAGTCAGAATCTTCTATATAAGCACCCGTCTGGCCAACAGGAGGCCCCTAGGGGAACTCTAATCTACATAACCCTTCCCAGCAGTCCCTTCCCAATTTGCATCCCTGTAGCGCATTGGCCAATTGCGCTACTTCTGAAAAGAGCTGCCAACCACTGCTGGTTGATACGAGGCGGGGTTTAAGACCTATATGTTTATATAGGTTCTTTCCGTGTGGGAATTTAAGAATCCTTGTTATTTCATCCCTGCAGGAAAATGTCTGGGACCTTTAGTTGCTATACAAGCATCTCAGATGAAAGACAAGTGTCTGTTCATTAAAACTGTGAACAGAAATGTAGACTTTGTCTTCAAATTCATTAACCACAGTGAAATGCTCAAATAGATGTGGGGATGAAAATGACTTTTGAAAGGCATGTTTACTTGAATGTATGTTCTTCTTTTTTTAAGAACTTTTTCCTTTATTTGATAGTTATACAGTGTAGAGAGACAGGAAGGTTGGGGAGAAGAATGGGGGAAGACATGCAGCAAATGACCCGAGCCGGATTCAAACCCAGGGTGCTGCGGGAAGGACACAGCCTTCATGGTATGTGCGCTTAGACCGATGAGCCACCGGGGCGCCCCAAATGTATGGTCTTCTATGTACTTTTATTCTATTATTTTTGTTTTATTTTGCTACATTTAGACTAAGGACCTCTGAGCCATATTCATCTAGAAACTGCATTGCAGACAAGATAGAAAACATTGCATTTGGTGGATGTAACAGTGTAGTGTATAACCTTTCAGTGGATGTGTATGAGCTGTAATGATGTGAATCCAATTTTATCTAATGTGGTGAATCTGGCAGTGACTTAAACTTGAAAAAATGCTTAATTGATAAAATAAACATAAACCATTTTGTTTTTATACATTTCCTTCACTTCCACTATACACAACTCAATCTTCATAGAATGGAAATAAGCATGGTCAAGAAAGAATTGATGACCTTGTTATTGTTAATGTTTCAGGAAAAAAATGTAACAAATAGTATTTGATATTTGTGTTGATATCAAAGCTTTTTGTCTCCTCTCACTTTCCACAGTTAATGATGACTGGTTTACACATAACATGCTGTTGTCACATGTCAACATGTATTTAGGATCAAATGTGATGCCAATTTCACGTGTTCACATGCGATTAATAAGTTATTGCATGAAATTCTTGTTATTTCTGTAAGGGACTTTGGACTAATATGCAGATATTACCTTGAGAATAAAAATATGAGCTGGGCATCATGTATGACAGTTGCAAAAGTGAGATATGAGCTATACAATAGGCATGACAAACAGAACCTGCCAGTGGGTATATGAGCTATATAGGAGACATATACCTTGTATGTACATATAGGGCCTATATGTGGATATAAAGAAGCGATATAGGAGACCTATATGCCCTATATATGCACATATATGTACCTGAATTTGGCCTATATGTGGCCTAAATACGGCATATATGCGCATATATGCTGTATATATGCGGCATATAGGTTACATATATGCGCATATATGTCCATATAGATTCTTTCCATGTGGGTGTTTGTGGACAATTCTTGTGAACACGAGAGAATCACAGCTTTCTAAGATGCAGTCAAAAAACATTTCAGGTGTGTAGTTTGGATAAAACGTATGCCTGAGATCGAAGGTGACATCTGCAAACACACTCACTGAACATGTTATAATGAGTACGGCCATACTGAAAACAATAGCTGCGTAACTATCGCGGCTGGTGCGATCCCAGATGGACTCTAGAAGGTACTGCTGACAGATGGCCGGACACAACACAAATGGCACACATTAGGGCGATGATGATTTAATTGAACACCATACCATACTCAGAAAGCAAGCTCACCCCTTTCACTTGCATAACATCTGATTAAATCTTCAGGGAAATATAGTTTTGCTCATTTTGAATATTTTGAGGCTCTTTCACTCTTACTTACAAAGTTTTCTGAGCTCTGCCTCCAAGTTCTCACTCGCTGAGAAATGTTTTTTGGGTGGTTACTTGTTTTGTTTCTTGCTGACATCCAGGTATAATTAAAAAATACTTTCCTCAGAAGGTTTTTAACTCCATGCTTGCACAAGTGCACAAACGTCATTCTACCTAGTCTTTAAAATGGTTAAAGATTTTGAGTCAGACATAAAGCTTATCAGGACAGAAATGAACCTGTCAGCAAAATTTGGCTTCGTTTCTGTTTCGCACTGACTCCTCCTTAATTGTCTTTGTCCGCAATCCAGTTGTCCTTGTCAGTTTCTCCTTCAGTTTCCTTAATTGGTTCTCATTATTTAATTATTGCCTCATGCTTTGTCCTTCCTTTCCTGCTTTTGCTCTCCCTTATTAATTGTTGTCACATGTATTTAAGTTCTTTGCCTTCGTCTACCCTTTGCTGAATCGCTCTTTTCCATCCTCAGTGGAAACCGCTTTCATTAATGAGCAATTTATCAGAGAAGCCCGTCCCAGTTTGCAGTCCTGACAAACGGTGTCCTCTGCTCTCTCCTACCCTTCAGCTCACGGGTGAGCACCTGCCTGCGGGCTTGGTTAATTTGGCTTGTCATTCCAGTCTCTGACATCGGGCTAACCCTTTGGACCAAGCTTTGCCTATCGCTCCTGTGATCCAGTCTGCCCCAGCCTGACTCCGAACTGTCTCCTGACCGTGCTACTATAATTCAGATGCTTTTGAGTTTAAGTCTTCCTCAGAAAACAAAGCAGCAAATTCGACTTCTCCTGTGATCTGAGTATAGCCCTTGTACTGATAATTTGCAAGGAGGCTTCCCATCACCTTGGTTGCTAGTTCGGATCCTTCCGTAAGCTAACTTTATTTGACAGAAATGAAGCTGGCTGCGCCAGAGTAGTAAGGTATTGCCAAAATCGTTGGTGAAGTTTTCTTCTTCCTGACATGCTCTTGTTTGCTACAACTGCTAGCTTTCCACGGTAATTACATGTAATTGATTAGGCCTCCAGACAAAGTGTAGAAACCCTTGCGTAACAGCAACTTAGGCGACGTCTTTTCAACTTTGCGCATTTCAGTTACACGAATGCATTGGAAGACATGCAACCATACACAACCGAAAGAGCGTTCATGTTATGCTCACGACATGGGGAAGCACATCTTACAGACATGGACACCGATAGTGAGTTCAAAAAGGACAGGGCTGAATGGTTAACTGTGCTTTAGGCACAATTTTACATAAAAGCTGCTGTGAGTGATTTTTTTTTGTTTTTAAGAAAGTGTTAAATAGCTCTACATTCTAACAGAGATCATTGATTTAGAGTATCTGGTCCACAATGCAGGTCTCTCTGTCACTGTTTTCTGCAATAAAGCAGAAAATAAAATTCTGGAGTCACCGACCGACTCTATCCAATTAGGTGAGAGAACGCCATAAAGAGCCGTTTCTCTCTGCTTGTGAACGCGCAAAGCTGAATTTGCGTTGTTAGTGTGCCATCTGCCGGAGAAATCATTAAAATAAGATGAAGAAAAATCTGTGTTGTTGGCAATGGCTGAACAGATGAGGCTTCCGATCCCAGCGCTATGAGAGACGGCATACACAGTTAAACAGCCAAAGCACCAAAGAATGGTAGAGGAACAAATATAATTACGGAGGAAAAATATGAAATGGCCAGGGACCATATTTATATCGGTGCCGCTTTCGATTGGTGGGGAAAACTGTAGGAATCGCAAGGTTTAAAAAGCAATCCACAGCTAGCCTTGCTGCTACTGGACAGGTAAGCTTTATTTTATTCTGTAGTAGTTATGCAGTTTTATCAGTCTCGGGTAGGCATGTTGGTGGTTTTTAATCCTGCTCATGTCAGTTTATAAATGTACAGTCATCATTTGTGGTCGACTACAACTTCCTTAGCTGTGTAACGATAGCATATGTGGCCAGAGGAGTCAGGACACTAGCTAGCTTTAGCTAATACCTTCAAAAAGCCATTCAAACCAAAGTTTCTGCATGGATGTAATGTGTCGTTGATCCATGTTTTCAGTGTGGCTATCACACGACAATCACTGAGAGAGTCTGTTTATATTGTAACTGAGTCGCTGCCATGGGCGCTACTTTCTATCTCTGCCTCTGTGGACACCGATGCGCGTTCCTGTGTTGCGGGGCGGGGACGGCTGACTTCGGCTTTGCACAGGAAGCTATGAAAATGACCAAATCATTTACAGCAGCTTTAATCTTTGGGTGATGGAGTGCTACTTTCAAACACCATCTCCCAGGAGAATCAATGGCACATTCTGCGTGCCTTAGGGGACTCCAGGGATGTAGGCAGTTGTTTAGTCTCCGCAAGCAAAAAAAAAAAAAAAAAAAAAACACTTCATCCTTGTGACTCTGCTTGAGCCCCCAGTTTCAGTGACCATCCTAATTGGGAGACCCCTGGACTCCTGGCAACATTCATCACTTCATTGACCTCCTGCATTTGATGATCTGAGTGAAGAAGCCATTTTGTTTCATAAAACCCAGTTTTCTGGTGGTCCTAGGCTATCCCTGGTTAATACTGCACGACAGGTACATTGACTGGTGCTCCAGTATGGTGATAGAGAAGAGGTCCACTCATCACGCCACCTGCCTCCTTCTCCCTCGCAAGGCCTCTGTCCTTTCTGATTGGTTTTGCCTTCCTCCCAGTATTCTGATCTCATGGACTTTTCACTGGGAACACATCTCTTCCTTCAGTTGGAATGGTACCTCCACATATTGCATAAGTTAAAGTTACCCATTCTGTGGGCACCGACACCCCCCATGCTGTGACAGATGCTGGCTTTTGAACCTTACATTGGTGTCAACTGGGCTGATCCTTTCTCCTTTAGCCTGAAGAAGACATCTATTATTTCCATAAAAATGTGAAGTGACCGGTCCGACAGCAGCTCGTTTCCACTGTGCATTACTATATTTTCAGTGAGGTCAAACCCAGCGGAGACAGCAGTGTTTCTGAATGTTTTTGACATACTGCTTCCTTGGTGCATAGCACTGTCTTTACTTGTATTTGTAGATGCAAAGATGAATGGTGTTCATCATTATCTAAGGTTTTCTAAAGTAGTCCCTGCCCATGTAGTCATATCCATCACAACAGCCTGTTAGTTTTCAGTGCTATGCCATCTGAAGACGTGAAGATCAGGGGCACTTAGTATTGATTTTCAACCTCATCTTTACATAGAGATTTCTCCAGATTCCCTGAAACCTTAAATAATATTATGCAGCGTAGACAGCACAATGACAGCACAATGAGATATGTCATCTTTTAGCAGCTAGATTATTTAAGCATGCAGTTCTTACTGAAGGGGCAAGCCTAGATCATTCGCTGCTTGCAAAGCGGCACACAAGTGTCTTTGCCAGTTGAAGATCGAGGCAGTTGTTAGAATATATCCCTTGAAACGGATGATTATTCACATGAGTTTTTTCTCAAGTTTTCCATTGGCAATCAAGTACACAGCCTCCTTTTCAATTAAATGTTAAGGCGAGTAAATAAATTCAGTAAAAATGTTTTATTTACTTGCCTTAATAGACTACCCTTCACAAAAAATCATTACCTTTTGTCACAGGCCATCAAACCTGCGCTTCGTGATTGTTTAAATGAAAACAAAGAAAACAAAGATTGAAATGTTTACATTTTAGCATCCAATTGATGCATTTTATTTCTTGTCTCAAAAAAAAGAATTGATGCACTTGAGAGGAGAGTTAAAGTATCTTTTATCAAGAAAATTATTGAAAACAGATCAAGACTAAATATCAGTTTTAAGATGATTTACGCCCTCCCTGCTTTCTGTCCATTGGTCACCACTGATAGATAGATAGATAGATAGATACCTTACTTTGCGCTCAGATTATTTGCCATTAAAATGGCAAAAGTGGGCTTGGACACACCCTAAATGTACTTGCACCATATTTCTCAGATTGTGAGCTCAGATTTTTAAAATAGAGTCCATAATCTTTGATTTATCCACCACCAAAACTGTATTCCAAAAGTCGCTTCACACATTAATCATATTCACCTAGGGTTTCAGTGCCTTTTTAGTAAGGAACTCAATTTCATGCCTATAAAGTGTGAATTTTCTGTCCCTGAGATCACCTTCTTGGGCAGTCTTGAAGGGCAATATTCTCATGGATCTTGTCCTTGAGGAATTAAGTTTAGAGTCAGTTTGTTTATAAATGAAATGTTGTGGAATAAAAGGCAAAATCAAAATGAAATGTCATTATTACAAAATTTACTCAGGATGCTGTGTGTTTTGGCTAAAAAATCAGATGCTAATTGTTTAGAGTATCAGCCAATAACTTTGAGCTCAATTCTACACAAAAAAAAAAAAGAATTAATTATTGGGGCATTTATTTTGGCACTGATTATTTTTTGTGAACTTTGTTAAAACTTTCAGTTATTTCTTTTGCTGAAAATGCTTGTGTGTCATCCTTCCCAGAAAAGTCTGCATGCTATTACTCTCAGTAAACTGGTTAATTCACAGCTTGAAGTAAATAGCCTCTTAAATTCATAAATTGAATGAAAATACAGTATTTGAACTGCACCTCATTTAACTATGGGTGTCTTCTGCTAAACTTTTAAAGATGTGGTACATTTACAGCCAAAAATTTCAACTAGCCTGCCTCTCATTTGTCCTTTTGCTTCTGGGAAGTACAATAAGAAATAGCCAAAACTGATTTTTCTTGCAACATGCTTTGAAATATACAACCCCAATTCCGAAATAGTTGGGACGAAGTGTAAATTGTGAATAAAATCAAAATGCAATGACTTTCAGATCACATGAGCCAATGTTATTTACAATAGAACACAGATAACATTTCAAATGTTGAAACTGAGACATTTTACATTTTCATCCACAAAATGAGCTTATTTCAAATTTTCTGGCTGCATCAGGTCTCAAAAAAGTTGGGACAGAGGCAAAAAAGGGCTGAAAAAGCAATTAATATATAAGAGAATCATCTGAAAGAACATTTAGCAAGTAATTAAGTTAACTGGCATTTGGTGTGTAACATGATTGGCTATAAAAGGGATGTCTTAGAGAGGCTGAGTCTCTCAGAAGTAAAGATGGCCAGAGGCTCTCCAACCTGTGAAGGCTTACGTAAAAAAAATTGTGGAATACTTTAAAAACAATGTTCGTCAACGTCAAATTACAAAGGCTTTGAAGGTCTCATCATCGACAGTGCATAACATCATCAAAAGATTCAGAGAAACTGGAAAAATCTCTGTGCGTAAGGGAAAAGGCCAAAGACCTTTACTGGATGCCCGTGATCTTCGGGCCCTCACACGCCACTGCATCACTCACCGGCATGATTCTGTCATTGACATTACTAAATGGGCCCAGGAATACTTCAAGAAACCACTGTCAGTAAACACAGTCTGCCGTGCCATCCACAGATGCCACCTAAAACTCTATCATGCAAAAAGGAAGCCATTGTTGAGCATGATCCAGAAGCGCCACAGTTTTCTGTGGGCCAAGGCTCATTTAAAATGGACTGTAGCAAAGTGGCAAAGTGTCCTGTGGTCAGATGAGTCCAAATTTGACATTCTTGTTGGAAATCATGGGCGTCATGTCCTCCAGGCTAACGAGGAGAAAGACCACCCCTCCTGTTATCAGCATTCAGTTCAAAAGCCAGCAGCTTTGATGGTATGGGGATGCATTAGTGCATATGGTGTGGGACACTTGCATGTTTTAAAAAGCACCATGAATGCTGAAAGGTATATAAAGGTTTTAGAGCAACATATGCTCCCCTCCAGACAACATCTATTCCAGGGAAGGCCTTGTGTATTTCAGCAGGACAATGCAAAACCACATACTGCAGCTATTACAACAGCATGGCTTCGTAGTAGAAGAGTCCGTGTGCTGAACTGGTCTGCCTGCAGTCCTGATCTTTCACTGATTGAGAACATTTGGCGCATAATTAAACGAAAAGTCCGTCAAAGGAGACCCAAAACTCTCCTGCAGCTGGAAGCCTGTATTAAACAAGAGTGGGATCAAATTCCAATGGCTAAACTCAAGAAACTTGTCTCCTCAATGCCCAGACGCCTCCACTCTGTGTTAAAAAGAAGAGGGGATGCTACACCATGGTAAACAGGCCCCCGTCCCACCTTTTTTGAGACCTGTAGCAGCCATCAAATTTGAAATGAACTCATTTTGTGGATAAAATTGTAAAATTTCTCAGTTTCATCATTTGCTATTTTATCTTTGTTCTATTGTGAATAAAATGCTGGCTGCTGTGATCTGAAAGTCATTGCGTTTGATTTTATTCACAATTTACACTTTGTCCCAACTATTTCGGAATTGAGGTTGTACATAGACATTTAGACTGCTATATATGGTGTAATAGAGCTGTATGAAGGGATTGCAGGAAAAAGCTATTTCAGTTTGCATAATTCTTTTAATATGGCATCGATGTTGACTTGCCTCTTGGGGCATGAAAGTACGTAAGGGTTTGCCATCTTTAATCCAGTTTATGTGGATTTATTTGTTTATGTCTACTATCATCTTTAAGAAGAATGTTTCAAATGAAAAAGGAAATTGCACTACTTAAGCCAAATGTGCTAGGCTTGTAGGGGAGGCCTTGTGGAGCAGTCCATACGGCAACCAGAGCGTTGAATGAATGCCTGATGCAGCTGAAGATTCGCACACTGTGCAGGAAGTATAACTGCCAGGAATCCAATCTCCATCGCTAACCAATAAAGGGAGTGTTTTGCCAGCTCAAGCTTACAAAATGTCAGCACTTACAGCTGAATAAAATTCTCTGACCATAAGTAGGAATCACATTGTTTTGTGTAATATGTAAAACCAGACCACAAAATGAAAACTGAGGAAAGCAAAATACACACCAGTTCAGCTTTCAGAATTAATATTGGTTGCTATTTATGATTTCATCATGGTCTTCTCGGCTGGAAATATTGACTTCCAGGTCACTCACACCACTTTGCACTTAATAACTCTTATTGTTGGCTGATAGATGCAAATGCTGGGCCCAGACACGGCGACCGTAAATCGACTGCTGCCGGCGAGTCTGCAGACTTAGCTGACAAAGCAGGATGATATTATGCTAATTCACTGTCTATTATGATTGGTTCACAGGGCTCGCTGGAGTGGAGCAGGTCCAAGATGCGCAGAATGAGAGGGAATATGAGGAGGATGAGTCACAGGATTTATCGTTCTCTGAGATAGCTGCTGCAGAGCCAAATTGTTTTTCAAGCGCCTCCTGCAGCAAAGATCATTCTGTGCTCGACCCCCTCCATTCCTTGACCCTCTGAGGGCCCAAACTCAAATCTGTCACTGGTCGGCAGCATCTACGTCATATGGCTGCCATTGCTGCAGGGCATGGAATGCGTTCATCTTTATGAAAAAGGTCAGGGGTCATATAGAGGGCCTTTTCAAGTGTGAAACACCCTGAGGTGGCCTCCTCTATTTTGCATCAATCATTGGATCAGCAAGCAGTGTGCCACTTCAAATCCTTCAAACCGACTGGGCGACAGGATCAGAGGGAATGACATCACCTGTGCTGGTAATTTCTCTTAACCTCAGGCGATATCTAATAAGCACTGCAGCAGAAAATGCCCTCCCTAAAGAGGGTGGCAGACACTGACACATCAGTGACTCAGATATAGCCTCCCTCCCTGTATTCTCAGGCGGTCATGAGCAGAAGACAGCAATTTGTCCTCTGTTGATGTATTTGAGTCCTTGTAATGTAATGTAACTCTGCATTCCTCAAAGGCCGCACAGTACTGTGTGCTGGTGTAGTGGGCCATAAGCCATTTTTGAACTGTGGCACTCATTTGCTAACCTATTATTATTATTATTATTATTGGTAGTAGTAGTAGTACTAGTAATAGTACAGCCCTACAATGGCAAAAGGCAGTAACTCCAATACATGACAATTGGAGTAACTGCCTTTTGCCATTGTAGGGCTGAGTAGTAGTAGTAGTGGTTGCATTAATTAATTAATTACCTCCGCCAAGGAGGTTATGTTTTTGCTTCTGTTTGTTTATTTATTTTATTTATTTATTTGTTTGCCTGTCTGTCAGCAGGATATCTCAAAAACGGTTGCATAGATTTTAACCAAACTTTGCAGGATGTTAAAGTAGCACAAGAGGAACAAGTGTTTAATTAATTGTTATTTAACAAGTGTTAAATAACAAGTGTATTTTGGCATATCTAGGCCAAAGTACAGCTGAGATAAAGGCCAAAGTTCAAATCCAGCTATGCTGGTGGAGGTATGGGCTCTCGCGAGTCCAGCTCTAGTTATAATAATAATCTTTTTCACACTTGCTTTAGAAATGTTGATATCCCTTTTGTTCCCTTGTGTCACTCATGGGACAAGAATTAAAGATAATTCTCATGGTGCCTGAGTCTTGGCTATATTAGTGTATCACTCTTGCTTGCTGCTGTCTTACTGTAGTTACGGAGAATTTAAGCGATTAGAGTCCATAGTAATATATTGTAGTACAGAGACAGGGAGTGAGTGATTGAAACTATTCCAACCAAGGGTAAACAATGAATGCAGCAACAGGCTGTTCCCAAGCAAGGCCCTCAAATAGTTTGGTCAATAAAATAATTTTGAATACACACTTCTGTCTCCAACTTTGAGTGACAAACACTGAGAACTGTGCCTTTTTTACTTAATTAAATTCTTTGACAATTCTGGTGGAGCACTGGTCAGTTAGCACATTTTCTGTTTGTACTGGAATCCATTTTTCCTGCTACTGGTGGTCAGCTCAGCATAGGTGAGTGGCTGCTCTGTTTGCGGTGCAGACCGGATGCTGGATTCTGATTGGTCGCTGGAGCTGATAAAGACTCGGGACAAACAGAATGTCCTGCATAAGGAATGTCCTGCCCTGTTTGGAGTTCAAATGATCTCCGTCTATATAACTGCTATTTTGGAGGCAGTGAATACTGCAGTATTGCTTTGTAAATGGCTGAAACAAGTAGCTCAGAGAGATGCCGAAGTCTACTGTATACTTGGGCAAACAAGGAGACTCCAAGAACTAGTTTTTTTTTTTTTTTTTTTGTCTAATTAACTACTCATTGCACAGTGATCCTCATACCTGAGGCCTGAAAAGCACTCAACCTGGAAAGTTTATTCATCATTCAAGGCTATTACCCTCTCATAATTGTAATGGCTTTATTGTTTTTCACCCTTAATATAACCTCTAGTGCCTAAATTAACTGAGGACGCATGGTGAAATTTCAATATTTATTAGCAAAGTACACCCAAACAAAGCCACAGATAATGGCAGCATTGAATTTCAGCTTTTATATAACCAATAAACCATCCTGAGAGACAATGATGTATTGTGCTTTCATGTGAATCAGCTTTTATTCCTCAAAACAACTGGGCTATTTTTGCACAGTGAGAAGCAATCATTTATAAAGCTAATGAAAAAAAAAAGATCACTTACAAACAAATATGGACTCACACTAAGTTTTACTCAACACCATCAACATTCTGAAATCTTTCATTCTTTTCTTATTTAGTTTTCATTTTTAACCCTTCATAGGGCACTAAAAATACCCTAAGAAGCTGACTGTATAAAAGTACTGCGCGTTGGGCGTATGTCCATAAATAGTCCAACCATCACTTGCTCTTGGCTCAGGTGAAAAGGGCATATGATCAAATATGGCCTCACCACCAAATTTTTTGTTTTTCACGCAAAATTTCAATGATTTCTAGAAATCCTACACAAACAACACCTATCTCAACTTTTAGCAAACCTTTTCAACTTTTTAATGTGAGTTTTCATCAGTTTTCTTTCGTGAGTAATGATGTTAGGTCCTTGTGAGTGGGACTGGGTAAGGGCACACAACCACTCTGTGAGAGGTCTGGAGAAGAAAAGAAGTTTGAGACACTCTAGGCCACTGCTGATTGGTCGAGCACCCTGATGTCACTGCCTGTGATATAGCCTGATTTTCTCTCATTGGCTGGGAGAAATCGCCGCTGGTCTACTGCCTCACGGAGAGGCATGAGGGCACCACTTTGGATGCCGACTGAAGTTACCAAATATGGTTCTTCGCCCGATAAAAGGTTAAGGTACTGACTCCCGGAAATTTTTATTGCCACTGTGCACCTCTTTATTTTTTCACACGTTTTAAAAACTTAAGTGTCTTAGTTGTCACAGATACTATAAGAGCAGTGCTAGTTCCTGAAACATGAACAACCTCAACTTAGTAAAAACTGTTTAAATTCCTGTAAAGACCACATATCCTTGTGCGTTCAAGATGAAACGTTGACAAATGGTTGTGGCCTTGTGTAGCAAAGCTTTAACTCGCAACTTTGCAAAACTGGGGTTGTATGCGTTTTAGAGATCTGATTCTACTCGTGTGTAAATAGCATCACAGCACTTGAAGACAGGACATCATCAAAGCAACAGTAGTTCCAGCTGGGAGGAGCAAATGAACTTCTGTTGGGACAAACCACAGTTCCCCAGAAAGATTTACTGTACAAGATTGGCCCCTACTTTGGAGGTGAAAGAATGCAACAGGGGGAGGGACTGCAAGGCCAAATCCTTACAGTACCCTCCCCCCAAGGCACGACTCCAGGCATGCCAAAACCTGGACCGGACACACTGGAACACATGGCACTCCGCTGGACCCGGAACACATGGCACTCCGCCAGACCCGGAACACAGCTTGTCGCCAGCCCGGACACCGAGCCCACAGCACAGGGCCACAGCACAGTCACAACGCTGGACCCACAGCACAGGGCTACAACAGCCACCGGATCGGACCGCAGCTCTCCACCGGACCGGACCACCACTGCTCTCCGCCAGCCTGGCTGAGTCTTTAGATTTTGGCCTCTGCATTCTGTCATGGATTTGTCCTGTGCCATCCACAGATGCAAAAAACTGCAGTCTGTCGTAGCCATTGGACAAGGCCAGAAGACCTTTACTGGATGCCTGTGATCTTTAAAATGGCCTGTCAGATGTCACTCCTGCATCAGTCGAGTCCAAATTTGATTCTGTCATTGACATTACTAAATGAGCCCAGGAATACTTCAAGAAACCACTGTCTGTAAACACAGTCCGGTGTGGTACACTTGCATGTTTTCCATGAATGCAAAGGTATATAAAGATGCCATATGCTCCCTCCAGACGACATCTAAAAACTCTATCATGCAAAATGGCTTCATAGTAGAAGAGTCCGAAGCCATTGTTGAGCATGATCCAGAAGCCTGTATTAAACAAGAGTGAGATCAAATTCCACCCCTCCTGGCTAAACTCAATAAAATTTTCTCCTCAATGTTCTGTTAAAAGGCCAAGGCTCATTTTGAAATGAGCTCAATGGACAAAAAATTTTAGTTTTAACACTTTGTCCCAACTATTTCAGAATTGGGGTTGTACATAGATATAAATAAAATTTGACCTCAGACAATAAAATAAGTCCTCATACAACATATCACAAAATGTAGATACACACAGTCTCACCCTCACACAAAATGCACATTTAGTTTTCATTTTGAACACTGTGGGCTGGTATTTTGCAGAAGTTCTATGTGTCACTGCTGCCATCTGCAGGACCATAAAAAAATTGCTGAAATTCTGTTGTCAGCGTGTTCATACTCATGCTCTCACATATTTCAGAACAGAAACCAGGTGCAAATCACAGATAATGCAGAAGTTAGCCTCTTTTTTAACAGGAGAAGAATAACTTAAAAGCTTCTTTAGCTGTAGAGTTTTCAGGGGACGTCCACAGTCTGTTGGGAGAAAACAAGAGCCGTGAAAGTCAGGCATAGGCCTTGTCTAAGGGTCTGATCTGAGGTCAGTAACCGGGATGGCAAGCCAAATAAAATAGAGGTACACTGAGTAGGTGCAAATCTTCAAACTGGGGTGATGAAAGGATCGGCAGAAGCCATTCGCCAGGAGTGTACATTCTGAGAATAGTTTCCCAAATAAATAGTTACTTCCATGCTTCAGGTTAAACACAGAAGATGAAACAACAATCCAGCAAAGGGATGATGTAGACCAGGAACTTAAAAACACAAGCCAACAATTAACAACAAGGAACAGGTGAGAGGGAGGGCACAAAGGGAGGGGCAAAGCACAAGACAATAATTAAATAATGGAAACTAATTAGGGAAAAATGAAAGAAACTGACAAGGACAGCTGGATTGGGGGGAAAAAATTAAGGAAAAGGCTCAAGCTGTGCTGTGTACTCCCCCCAAGAGGGAGACCGACTGTTGGCCCTGAAGTTTAACCCGACACTGCCGCAGGAAAGCGCGGACCAGCAAGGGTCTAAGATATTTCACTCCTTGGGGACATACCCCTCCCAGTCAACCAGGAACTCGTAGCCACTCCCCCTACAATGAGCATCCAGGATGCACTGCACTGTGTATTTAAGACTGCCGTTACTGAGCCGAGGGGATGGCGAGGAGTGGGGAGGAGGACTGCAGGGAGAGGAGCAAACAGGTTTAATGCAGGAGACATGGAAAATAAGGTGGATGTGGCAAGGTGGAGAGGGGAGGATGAGTCTTACTGCTGAAGGCGATCAGACGTGGGAACCAAGCTGTGTCAATGGTTGCTCCAGTCCTGGAGGACCTAGACTTGTGTCAGCAGGAGGGCGCAAGCTTTTTTCTATCCCTGGCAGGTGAGGCAGACCAGGAGCGAGAGTACTGTGGCCCACAGTCAGAGACAACATCCTGGGGGACACCGTGGAGATGCACCACATGCTGAAGGAGGAGTCGCGCCTTCTCCTTAGCTCTGGGCAGCTTTGCTAGAGGGACTAAGTGAGCCGCCTTCAAAAAACGATCCATAATGGTCAAGACCACAATGAACCCATCAGACTCCAGCAGCCTAATGATGGGGTCCATGCTGTTGCATTCCCACGGCCGATGGGGGGGGAACCACCGAGCCTGTCTGGGATTCAGCCTCTTGAAAAAGTCTGTCCAAACCAGAGAGGGGATGCTGGCCCTCTTAAGCCAGTGTCTCCACTTTTTAAATGCCAGTTTGTCAGCCATGAGCTCATAATTGCTAATTAATTAGTTTGTTTCAGACCAGAGATGTACAGTTTGCCATCAGACTCCAACATCGCAGCATCCACTTCAATGAATTGGGGCTGGTCCATGATCCAGGACAGGAGTCTGGGTAAATCTGCCCTTTAGTTAAGCAAAAGAGAAACTGACAAAGACGGCTGGATTGAAGGGGAAACAATCAAGAAAAAGACTCAGTCAAGATGTGAAACATGCATGTTTTAATGACGCAAGATTGCTTCTAAATAATATCAAATCACCTTACCAAGAGTTGTAATGACAAGGAAAAAAGAAAGATAAGAAATAAAATGCAACAACTCAAAGAAATAAATTATGTCCATATACGTAATACAGTACTATTTGCTCGGCAACAAAAATTTAGCAACACCCCAAATTTTAAGCATTGCTGAAAAAAGAAAATATAATGAAATGGCAAACTATATAGTCTTCCTAAACAGAGCATATCACACCAACACACCAAGTTACACTGAATCCTGGTCACATGTACATTTACGCGCGCTTTGCACGTGATTTTGTATGATTCGTGGCCCACGTGAATCCTGTCCCTCGAATCTCTTTAAAACCTAGATGACACATTAGGGATGCTCTGTTAACACTGAAAAGCACAAAATCAGAATCATGAGGCATTGCAGAGGAATTTCTGAAAACGCCAGACATGAAGCCATTGGCATGTTCAGGGCAGGAACAAGCTTGCGACAAGTTAGGCAACACTTTAACATCCACCACAATGTCTTCAGATGTGTATGGCAGACTATAACCATCAAACACCGATCTTGCAGGATTAGACCATGTTAAACGATGGCTTGAGAAGATCGCTTTTTCGTGACGTCATCACAATGTAACCAAAGGACATGCCATTCAACAGGCCGGTGGACACTACACTAGCTACTGAGGGATAGGAACAGTCTTCAGTTGCACCAATTTGAGTTGCAACTGTGTCGGGCATTCATGGATGTCTAATTGTTCCCTGAAATGGTCAAGACAATTAAATACACATTTTACTGTTGTTAACTCGTTTATTGTGCATTTATATCAGGTGTTGCTAAACTTTTGTCGCTGAGTCTATTTTTTTTTTCAACAATGCTTAAAATTTGGGCATTGCAATAATTCCATTGCTGCGTATATCAAACCTGGAGCTGTATATACAGGTAATCTTATATTAGTGCTTGGAGAACTCCTAGGTAGTGCTAAAAGATCATAATTAAGAGTTAGGGGCAGATCACACCAAACAAGCTTTATCGGTGTGGAAACATAAGGTGCGCCCATCCTGAATTTTTGAAGGCTACGTTGTAAAAAGAGATGGATGCAATTTTTCTGTGTTTGCTAAGCAATGTTCTTGTCACTCACCCAGCAAATTGACTGAACAATGTTAACGGCAGTGGTGAAAAAACTTTGCTGCTAAGTCTGGTGTCTTGTTTGATTTTTTTAAGTAACAAGTAAGCGATTGGCACTTGCTTTTGGTCTGAAGGACAATGATTAATTATTTCAGAAGAATAATTGAAGAACTTTTGTAAAATTGTTTGTTATAATGCCAAGACAGTGCTAACAGTGACAGCCGATTTCTCCACCATCTTTGTTCACAAATGAACCTAACGTAAAATGAAACTCCACCCATACTCTCAAGTAATTGGACAGGAGGGCAAAAACTGATTATGAAGCACTTATTTATCAAGCCCCCCCCCCCAGGTAGAAGTGGTTTCCACTCGAAGCACAACTAAAAACTGCGAGACACTAGAGCAGTGTTTCCCAACCGTGTTCCTAGAGTACCCCTGCCCTGCATATTTCAGATGTCTCCTTGATTTGACACACCCAGATCAGTTCATTAGGTACTCCACTAATGAGCTGATCAGCTGACTCAGCTGTGTTAAATCAGTGAGGCCCAACCCTGCTCCTGCAGTACCCCTGTCACGCACATTTTATAGGTCTCCCTAATTTAACACACCTGATTCAGCTGATCAGCTCATTAGTGGAGTACCTAATGACCTGTTCTTGGTGTGTTAAATCAAGGAGACATCTGAGATATGCAGGGCAGGGGTACTCTAGGAACAGGGTTGGGAAACACTGCTCTAGAGGTGCATAAACGTGAGGTGCCCGGTGCTCAAATGTAGCGTTGAAAACAACTTCTGTTGGAAAATGATGATAAAAGGAAAATTTGATCAGACATTACATTGCTGGCAAAAACAGACATGTGGAATGATATGGTTCCACATAAATGCCTCCTGGGGGCGGCATGGCTCAGGAGGTAGAGCAGGTGGCCTAGGAGTCAGAGGGTTCCTGGTTCGATCCCTGGCTCCTCTAGAGAACATGTCAAAGTGTCCTTGAGCAAGACACTGAACCCCACACTGCTCCTGATGTGCAGGCTGGCGCCTTGCATGGCAGCCTCTGGAGTGTGAGGCATAATTGTAAAGCGCTTTGTGTCATATGACTAGAATATATAAATGCAGTCCTTTTACCGTTTCCGTTTCCATTGCATAAAAGATCCGGCAATGAGTGTGGGTAACAGAGGTATTCCTTGCAGTCGCAGCCAAGGACAGAAGTTTAAGAATACAAGAGGCAAACTTCCGCTACAGCTATAGGTTTCATGACTTCCATACCTGGACTTAGTGGTTAATGTTACTGTCTGACAAAACATTGCAAAACTGTTTACAAATACACATTATAACTTGAACGTAATCGGAGATGAAAGTTGGCCACGTATCCTGTATCATTTTTTTTTTTTTTGAACAAATTTCTTTCTCGGGGGAGGCTCAGCGCCAGCACATTTCAACAATTGCCTGTGTCGTGTACAATACCCTACCGTACCTACAGTCAAGCAATGGCCATGAAGTCGGCTTTGTTCTGCTGAGGTTGGCAATTTTCTAAAGGAAATTTGATGAACTGCATAATAGTGTGGGGTCCAGAGTTCATTGACAGTTTGGTGAATGATCCTATTGAAAAATTCCTGCGATATGCCTAGTTTTTCTGCACTACATTATTGCATTCGGTCCGCGGCCAAAAAAAGAAACCCTTCAATTGGATCATACTCCGTCTCTGCATCTGGTTCCATGTCTGGATCAAGATACATTTAGCTTTAGCCTTTGTGAATTCTTCATAGTGGAAAAGCAGTCCTAAAATATGAAGTGCCACACCCATTTTTTATGAGTGACTATTCTTAGGCTTTAATTTCTAGGTGATTATGGCCCCTGATGTCTTAAGCAACAAATGAAACCAAAAATTATTTCTGATGTATTGCACAAGTATTTTTTACATGCAATGAGAATAGCCAGTTATAAAGTGTGTGCGTGCAAAGCAGCTCAGTCCATCTGCATGATAATTCTCCTTATTCCCTCACGACCAGTGTCTTAACTTTTAACCCTTGTCTTTTGTTCTTACTATAGTCATAAAAGTGTTGAGGTCCATCATGTGCACTTAGTGAAAATGTCTTTTTACATCTTTTTACACAGAAAATCTTCCACGGCCTTACAGTTTCAAATTGAAATAGATAAAAAAAGGCCGACGCTGTTGCCCCCGACAGCAAAGGAATATCCCCAAATTCCCCCAATTCCCTGCACCGCTATCAGCCTGCGCCACCAATTACCTTCACCCTCCTCGGGTGACAAATTATTTCATCAGAAACTTCCCAAAAATTTAATCAGTTCCTCCTCTCTATGATATCTAACGCCTACAATGAATGGATAACCAACTTCAAAAGCTGTTGCAGTTACTAACTGCAACAAAAGTGTTACAGTTTACTAACACTCCGCGCATGCACAGTGAGTGCACAGACAAGCTCTGCACAGGTGGTGAGGTACATAGGTATTCAGGCAGGAAGGCCGTCAAATTATTTCATCATGGCTGACTGAAGTGATTAGCCAGGCTCATTACCGCCTGCGACAGCCACAGGTACTGGATTTTCTTTTTCTTTAGTCAAATCATTTTATTCATTGATTACTGTCAAGCTGAATTGCAACCAATATAAAAAAAAAACCTTACTTACCCTCCCTTTACAGGCAATGCTTTGAAACAAGTGTTAACAAAGTGCATGTAAACCTCTGATCTGGAAATGATCTGGATCGCTGGAAAAAAAAAAGAAGCTGAAATCAATCATTCTCTCTCCAACACTTCTTGGATTACACATTATTAAAATTAAATAGTCATCCTGACTCAGAGATGTATGTAAACTTCCGTCTTCAGCTATGTGTAAATTACTGTACATCGCTGTGAAAATGTATTTGCCCCTTACCGATTTCTTCTTTTCTTGCATATTTGTCACACATAAATGATTCAGATCATCAAACTAATTTTAATATCAGACAAAGATAACCAGAGCCAGCAGAAAATGCAGTTTTCAGATTAAAATTCAATTTTATTGAGGGGAAAAAAGCCTTTTAACCCTACCTTGGCCCTATGTGAAAAAGTAATTGCCCCTTAAGTTACTAAATCCACCAATTACACAAATTTCATTGATAATTGGGTTCATTGTCACCAGACATGCTCAGGAATGATTATGGCCGTCCCTGTTTAATCTAAACTTCACTTGAATTGAACCTGTCTGGCAATGTGAAGTAGGCAAAAAGCAGCACATGATGCTGCAATATAAATGCAAAAACATATGAGAAACATTTGTTGGCATCTATCAGTCTGTAAAAGGGATACAATGCCATTTATAAAGCTCTAGGACTCCAGCGAATTACGGTTAGAGCCATTATCTACAAATGGAGAAAACTAAAACAGTTGTGAACCTACCCAGGAGTGGCCGGCAAACAAAATTCCTTCGATGCCTCATCCAGGGGGTCACAAAAGAACCTCATGTGTCTCAGTTAAAATCAGTGTTCATGATTCCACGAAAGAAAATGACTGGGCAAAAATGGCATCCATGGAAGAGTTACAAAGTGAAAACCACTGCTGATCAAAACAACACAAAAGTTCACCTCACATTTTCCAAAAAAAAAAAAAAAACATCTTGACTCCCAGGACCTTTTGGACAATATTCTGTGGGCTGATGAGTCAAAAGTGGAACTTTTTGGAAGATGTGGGTCCCGTTACATTTGGCTTAAAGCCAACACAGCACTCCACAATAAGAACACCACACCAACACTCAAACAAGGTGATGGTAATGTGATGGTCTGGGGCTGCTTTGCAGCATCAGGACCTGAGTGACTTGTCATAATTGATGGAACCATGAATTCTGCTCTCCACCCAAATCCTGAAAGCAAATGTCCAGGCAGCAAATGGTGACCTAAAGCTTAAACACCATCAGGTTATGCAGCAGGACAATGATTCAAAGCACGCAAGCAAGTGAATTTTAATAAGATTTTGGAGTGGCCAATATCCTGACTTGAGTCCAACTGAAATGCTGTGGCATTACCTTAACCCTTTAACTGCCTGCTCATTCTTTTTAACTGATTAGATTTTTTTCAGGGTGACATTCCTAAATTGAGTGTTGGAGATGGCTAATTCAGTTAAATTTAAATTCAACAATATTTCAGTTAGATACAGTGACTCAAAGTGTGCTCGACCAAAAGCTTGAGCTGGCAGGTAAAGGATTGAACAGGCAGTTCAAACACAGAAACCCTCCAATGTGGCTGAGTCAAGACAATTCTGCTCAGAAGGGCCAAAATCTTCCACAGTGATGTAAAAGAGTCATTGTGAGTTATTACAAACGTTTGTCACACTTTAGATGAAGTGTTGCTCATTAAGGCTTTATACAGCATTTATATTGCCTTCATAAATGAGACATAATGTTTTCATAAATCATACAGAAGCAAATGTCATGCTTTGTAAAGGGTGAAATAACACATCCTTATTCAGCATGTGATGCCAGATGTGACAATGACAATGTCACTGAGCTGACAATGTCACCCTTTATAGCATTTAGCCACAAAGTAAGTGACATTGTCAGATATATCACATCTGGCATCACATGCTGAATAAGGATGTGTTATTTCACCCTTTACAAAGCATGACATTTTTATGTATGATTTATGAAGACGTTATGTCTCATTTATGAAGGCATTATAAATGCTGTATAAAGCCTTTATGAGCAACACTTCATCTAGAGCGTGACCCAAACTTTTGATCACTGTTGTTGCCGCCCAGGGTGGCACAACCTGCTATTAAGCATAAGGGTGTAATTTTTTTTTTTTTTTCCCCTCACATGTGATATGAGTTTTGAATAACTCTTTTCCTTCAATAAATGAAATGATCATTTAAAACCTGAATTTTCGGTTTAATGACGTTGGCATTGTCTAATAGCAATATTTCTTGCGGAATCTCACACATTTAAATGTGACAAAAAAGCAAAAATTGAAGAAATTTGGAAGGGGGCAAATACTTTTTCACTACATTTTATATGCTGAGTGTTTCCTTCATTTTGTGGCAGTGGCATATAGGCTTTGCAAGTAATACTGGGATTAATCAGTCTTCATTACGCTTTCAGTGGGAGCAGTTTGCTCTTGAGATGTTTGGATACGCAGTTCTTTGAAATTCTCCTCACATTTCAACACTAATGTGAGTCCTGAGCATTTTAATTTAATTTGTTTGGGCCACATGGAAAAAAATACGCTGAGGCCAACTAAATATGGTATAATCATGATAGTAAGGTACATGAATATCGAAATTTATTTTACAAGTGGAGAAACGCGACTTTACCAGGAGAGGGTGGTAAAGCATTTAAAACGTCAGGGTCTTATTTTCTAACACTTCAGGCGTGGCTCTTTGCCCGACGTTGGTGGTGGAGAATACTGAGGAACACGGAATTTAAAATAATTTCATCAATCAATATTGGATCTACTTTAGGTTTGACCAGAAGTAATAACCTCGTCATTAGCAGCAACGACAGGAATGTTTTGCCGCATTTATCCGTCACTTACTCAGTGATATGTCATACTGCATGACTTATATATGGCAAACATGCTCATCTTACATGTGCCCAAGTGAGAAAGAGTGACCTATTGCTAATTATTGATTGTAAGCATACGTATCACCGGTATAATTTGATACAGGGTGTAGTAATTTAGCTTGGCTGTACATCTGTAATTGGTGACTTAAATGAGACACGACGCATTTTCATAATTGGCGCATTGTGAATAATTCCATGTCTTCACAAGCCAGATAACATCTCAGGCTTCTTGTGACAGTGTTTGCCATGGGAAGACCCACACTGCGTGCAGGTGTATGAGCAATGTTGCGCTTCGTTGCTTTACATGCCGCACTGCAATATGTTGCATTTATCACAGTCCATGTTACGCACAGCTGTCGCGCAATTCTGTTCTGCATTGAACAAAAAAAAAAAAAATCCGGTTAATATAACGTGAAATTTTGAACATAGTTTTTGAAAACAATCGTCGAATTTGAAGGAACGCCACCCCTTAATGCAGACAGAAAAAAAAAATCAATGCGACGCGAGCGGAATAGAAGGGGAGGGAGGGGGTTCGCTCCTGGGTGCTCCAGGAAAATTCAGGCTCAGTGACGTGTTCTCGCTGCTAGCTCTCCCAGGATCCGTGTTTTGCATCGCTCTCAAATTAGCATTTTTCTACATTGGCTTTAACTGGCGGCTTTCTGTTTGTCCGAACCTGCGCGTACTTTTCCTATTGTTTACATTGTGTCATATCTGTAAACGCTGCGAATGTTCACAGCACAGACTGGAAACTTTAAATGATGAGACTATGGTCCGGGTAAAATAGACGGGGTTCATAGTCGTTCAGTCATTTGACCAAACAGGCTGTCTTCATATTGTCGCGTCCTGTTGAACTGCGCTGTTGCTGTTTTCCCCTCCCAGGGTTCGTTTTTATTTTCTAATTGATCAGCGTCGAGTGTGTTTGGTGGGGGCTGTGCTGCAGACATCATGTCGGAAGTGTTGCCTTACAACGAGGAGAACATTACCCACTATGGCGATGATGGAGACGGACAAATATCCCTCACCTGTGGTCTACAGGATTCCAGTAACTTCTTTGGTAGTTCCCAAAATAAAAGACCGCCAAAACTCGGCCAGATTGGGAGAAGTCAACGAGGTGAGACGATTTTGCCTCGTGATGATGAGCTGTCTGTGGATGCCCGCAAGAACAATTATCCAGATAACGTGCTGTGTTGTGGCATTGTGTTTTTCCTCAGATTGCAAAGGCATGTCAAGCTAGAGGTGTCATGTTGCTGTATTATATTATTGTGTCGTGTTACAGTCCTAAAATTACATCTTAAGTTCTTTGTTTTGACAATTAAATAATACATTCTGTTATGAATAATTCCAAATGCTGCAGTGAATCATATTTATAACAGTGCTGAAACAGTGCCTGCTCCTGCATTAAATTCTGGTTTTATATGTTCCAGTGTAGTTTATTACACTGTCTTTGTTGATTTTTTTTATATTGCCGATAAACATTGGCAATTATACGTCATAAATGTCTTAATTCATGTCTGCTTTTCAAACATCATCAAATTGGTTAAATTCTGCGGTGGAAATTCAGCTTCAGCGATGCAGTCTCTGAAATACGCTATAAGCTGGGTCTTATTGTGTTCTGTTTTTTTCCCCTCTCTGCAGTTGTGATTGAAGATGATAGCATGAATGATTCGCTGGAGAATGCAGCCGAGAAAACACCCACAGGTGTCTAGAACAATCCAAAGACATTGTTAGCGGAGAATAATGACCATGCACCACCCACATTTGGCAACAAAGCACTTTGAAATCCCTGACAAAATGGGCTGTGATCCACTGTGCAGCCAGCCATCGGTGTCCTGCTCGCAGACAGGAAGACATGGAAAAGGCTAAGTGCATCACCGTCGAGCGAGCACTGAGCTTTTTCCTCCTCATGGAGTGAAAAAAAACCCTTATTTATCTGTCCGTCCCTATCAAGATGTGCTAAAGACTGAGAAAAGCAATTTTATACCCCTTGTACAGCCAGTATGGTACGACTAAGAACAGGAAAGAGTATAAATAATGCAACCAAGCACACTACTTCTATATTCCAAAAATCAGTTACATTCATTTGCTGTACTCTCCGGCTATGGCTGAGCTCCTTGTTTACTCTCCATATCTTGCAAAGTTATCTTTCTTTGTGCACAATGGATGTAAAAGCGCTGTTTTGTTCTTCACTTGTACAGATGCACCATTTATTTTTACCTTTTGAAATGACTTTTTTTGCAGTGCTGAAAGATTGGAGAACATGTTTTTTATGAAATGACAAATGAAGGTTTTAACTTTTTTAATTATAAATTTTTGATGTTGCTCAACATATATATATATTGTTGTCGCTAAATACTGCCTGCTCATTTTAAAGCAAGAAGCTTATTTTTTATATTAGGGAGCTATTTATAAAGTAGCAAGGCTCGTTCATGTTTTTGGAAAAAAAAGGTGGTAGTCATTACATTTTTCTAAATTAATACGTACATTGTGTGGTGTATAATCACTACTGTGCCAAATATCATTGAGACCAGCCTGGCTGGATTTCTTTGAGCTTGGTAAATGTAAAAATTATCTATTTTGGCTGTCATGTAAGTGTAACAGAGCTTTACCTTGTGGCTCATGCATGAAAGCCCTTTGTGGCAAAGACACTGATAAACTATCGAACATCACTTTTGCGACATGGAATGACTGACCTCAATAACTTTAACTAAATATGAGTATTGTGTGTGTTACACCTCTTGATTCAATGAACAGGGCTATTTCTGCAATGTAATAATATTAAAAAGGGGAAAAAATTAAATACAGTTTTGATTCACGTGATTTGCATCTTTTTTCTGTCGCCTTCGCACAATGCCGCTTTAATTCAATCGACTCACAAATCTAGAAACTTGCCACTGTTCCATCATTGTCTTTTAAAAAGCATTGAGCTAAACTGCTCATACTGTCGAGATCTACGTGGATTTTTAAACAGAGCAGCAGTATGTGATGCTCATTCCTCATGGCAACGCGAGGAAAAAAGTTTGTATGCACGCATTCATTCATTTATTCATTCATTCATTCACTGCCATGTTTAGGAGTTCCCACACTGTGATGTCAGACTAGCAGCTACTGATGCACTCTGCGACATTAACCCTTAGAGTGCTGAACATTTTTAGAAAAAACATATAAATTTAATTATCTTGTGCTGTTGAAAACCTATCACATGGCGACTCGCATAAAAGAGCTCCCCTGTGGGAGCTCTTTTAAGCAAGTCGCCACGTGATAGGTATTCAACAGCTTTGATTTTCATATCTTACATCATTGAGCAACAATAGCTGCATTTAGCGCTCTAAGGGTTAAACTACTTGGTGGAGCACGATGGCTGCATCACATTTCCTTCTGTGATAATGCAGACACGAAGAGGCTCAGAACAGTGCACTGCAGCAGTCGAGCTGCTGCTGTTGGGGACCTGCGACTTCAGTTGAAATAGCAACAAACTAGTCCCAAGAAAATTGTCATTTTATAAATGAGTTGACAATGTGCTATAGTTTGTGACTGCTGACATATATGCAGCTGGACAAGTGGGCTTCTGCAAAAATGGAACAATTTAAAAGCTTGGCTAGGTTAACACGTCCCCATTCTTACATGCATGTACATTACATTCACTCTCGTCAACACATCGTAACACAGCTAAAGAATGACCAGCCACGAGTATGTCACATACAATATTACAGAGATCTGAACGGCCATTCATAGCTTCTATGGTGAAACCATGCTTTTATTTTGATACTGCAGACTATGGCAGTAAGCTGGCAAACGAAAACAACAGAATTAGTTCTGTACTAAATAAACTTTCTGTGGCCCCTCATAATTGAGTCCCTGTGAACAAAAGTGGTCTGACTCCATATTTGCATTTTTTAACCCTTTAACACTCTGGTAAAATTTGCCTAAAATGCCTATCCAAGGCGTACCCAAAGTAAATTGAAAGCTGTTCTTGAACCGTTTGGAGAATATGGATGGTTTTGGTCTCTTTTGAAAGGAAACACTTTGAAGTTTTTTCCCCCAACTGAAAGAATCACTGTAGGTGCTACTGTCATTGAGTAATCTAAGTTGGAACACACTGAAGTAGAAGGTTTTTATTCTCGCCTGAATTTTTTTTTTGCAAACAGATGCCTGCAGATAAGTGTAGCTGGAACTTATTAGCTGAAAAAACAAAATGGGACCACAGCATGAAGCTGTGACACAGGCGTTGATTAAAGCTGCTGTGATGATTATATTTTGAAATGGTTGGCACCAATTGAATCACAAGAATCTTAGCTTTCCGAAGATATGTGGCATGAGTATCTCACGTTACATACAAGCTGTGTAAATGACGCAGTTTGTTTTTCACTTCCCTGACGGCCATTGGAGTGACAAGGGGTTAAGTTCCAATTTTAAAATGGTTCCCAAGTGGTCAATCTGTTTACAGCCGTAATGGATTAACTCAGTGTAGTTCTAGGATTACGCAATGGGTTGTGCGTATGTTCCTCACACCGCATAAAGTGCTCAGTGAAAGAGGTCCAAAATAGAAAAAAAAATGAGTTGATCTGGCCTTGTTTTAAGCCTGAATTGACTCAGAACTCCAAGTGGAAAACAAATCTCTCACAAGATACAGGAAAGGCTTCAGCAACTCTCTACTCCAGCACTTCCTGAAGCATTGTCGGCCTCTTGTATGGTCAGCAGGTGATTTGTAAATCTGGGCGGGTGATTCAACTGAGGCACTAGCCTTATCAACTGGGTATGGCCAGAGTTTACAGCGTTGGTTTTTTGAGCCTGACCTCACAGGCAGTAATTTCGGACTGTCATTCTCAATAAGACTGGCAACTGGAAAGGGTGGAGCGAGTGTTGATGAAAAACGAGGGGAACTTTTAACTTCCACCACAATATATACAGTACAGTGACTAGCATAAACATGTGCATTCACATGGCAAAAAAAGTCGCCATTTGGATTTAAATTAGTAAGTATTCAAGAGCCTTTGACGGAATCATTATTGCAGTGATTAATATGTTTTAGCAAGCAATAATTCTTTTAACCCCAACTGATGCAGTGCATAGCTTCCCATTTCTTAAACAGCCATGTCGGAGGACAAATCTAATGGTCTTTGAAAAGATGTTACTGTGTTTCAAGAGGGGCAAATTATTGCCCAACATCAAGCAAAGAAAAGGAGGAGATTGCTGAAATCACTGGACTTTGGTCATAACCTGTCCAACTATTAAGTAAAACCTGGAAGAATTGTGGTAAATTGCCAACTTCGCGGACGAAAGGGGTTGGAGAAAAATCATGAATGACCGTGATTGGAGATCACCAAAATGTTAGGTGAAAACTCATCATAAAAAAATCAACAGTAGAACTCTTGGTTTTGCCGAATCATGAATTAAGAGAATTTCCACGAGCGCGCTGCAACAAGATCTTGGAGGATTGGGACTAAACAGCTGCATGGCCATAAGAAAGCTACTAGTTCGCAATGCTAATCAGGAAAAAAACAGCTTCAATTTGCAAGGGATCATAAAAATTGGACTGTGGAGCAATTAAAAAAGCTCATGTGGTCTGATGAGTCCAGATTACCTTATTCTAGAATGATGGGCATATCTGGGTAAGAAAAGATGCCCAAGAAGCGATGCACCCATCATGCACAGAGCCCACTGCACAAACCTCTGGAGACAGCGTTATGCTCTGGGGTTGCTTCAATTGGTCAGGTCTAGGCTCGGCACAGTTCTGCAGCAATAAAATGAAGTCAGCAGACTATCTGAATGCACTGAATGACCAGGTTTTCCCATCACTGGACTCTTTAGTTCAAGATGGCACAGGCATATTCCAGGATGACATTACGAAGATTCAAATTGAGAGAGTGTGGTTCATCAAGCATGAGGAATCACTTTCGCACATGAATTGGCCACCATAGAGTCCTGACCTTAGCCAGTTGAAAGTCTTTTGGATGTGCTAGAGAGGATTAATGGAGTGGTTTGACTCACCCATTGACAGTACAATATCTCGGCCAAAAATAAATGCAACTCTGGTCGAAAATTAGTGTTGTAACATTGCATATGATTGTCTAAACTATGCCACGACAAATGCACGCCATGATTAAAGCTAAGGTGGCCCAATGACCTATTATAGTGTACAACTTTTTTTTTGGCTGAGCATAGTACAAGGACTTTTTTTTCCCACCAAAATATATGTTTATGTAGACATTGCATATTTCATTTTATAAAAGATTGTTCCATTCCAAAACCAGTAAAATTCATCTGTGCCTTTGGGTTAGGTTCTGAGCGGCACCTCTGTAAGATCTGCAAACGCTGATGCGTGGGGGAGCCCAGCGACTGTATGCGACGAATGGCTGATAAGCTCAGTCCAGAGCCATGCCAGATAGCAATAAAGCTTTTGTGGACTTCCTCCCCAAGATGCTTACTAAGGTGTTAATGGTCGTACTGTTACTTTGTGCGGGGGTGTAGTTGCAAGGCTCTGGCTGACACAATACCCCTGTGGGAGTCATATTACTATCCTTATTCTTAAGTAAAGTCCAGTTATATTAATCTGTTTCAAATAATCTAAACCTCTGAGAAGAGCATAATATGTTTATATGTTCAATATCCTGTTAAGAAATCACTTATATACTTATAACCCAATTAAACTATATATTAATTCATCTTAAGACTTTTTCATGACAACTGCATCATATTAGTACATACTCATATCATGTTTGGTCTTGTTATTCTCGGGGGAATCTAAGGAGTTGAATGGAGTATGTTTCATTCCCATTGAAATTATGGTTCATTCTCTTTTGGAAACTCCTGAGAATTTGGTCAGAATACTCTCTGGTAATCACCCTATTCTCCTCTCTCTGCTGAAGTGTTTTATTACCCAAAAACCGGATTCGACCCCCCTTCCAAGTGTTTATGGCCATGCCGCCTGGATCAGAGGCGTGATTTGGCTTAAAGCAAAGAGAAACAATCTATTCGGGGAAGATCGTATCCGATCTGTCCCCGCGCACATAAGTGCGTGAGTAGCCTTTTCAACGATGTAACATCGTATTTCGAACTTCCCGCGCACGTTAGTGCGTGTATCCTTTCCCTCCAGGTATGACTTTATTCTCCTCTTCTAAATTATGTGTAACTTGTAATTGGCTTAACGTTAATTTGTTTGATTTAAGCTTTTGCCTAGCTGGTGAATAAATTATTGTCATTCCTTTAAGCTTGTGTGGTCTCCGGGACTCTTAATCCTTTTATTCTTTCTAGCCGCGTTGCAACGGATACCTAGGGGTATAATCCCGACCGAGGTACGACTGGCCAGCGGCCTGCTCTGGATATTGGTTTTATTAAGTTGGAGAGACAACCATGATCTACTTACATAAAGGGTTTATGTATTGCCGGTTCTGGGATTTTAGCCTAAAGGAAACCCATGGACGAAAAGTCGGTTATCTGTTAAAACTCCCTGAAGGAACCCATGGGCTTGCATAGATCTGGGTTCGCTGTATTCAAGCCAAAAGATGCTGTTGCAGTGATGGCTGACTTCCAACCTCTAATCTAACCAACGAACCTAGGATCCGGTAACAGTACTAAAAACCCGGGAGTACATGTTAGCGACAGCGGTAGTATCCTAAGAGTTGAAGGTGAAGTCGCTCGAGACACACGCAGGTTTCTCTAGATTATGGATTCTAATTCTAATTCTAATTTGGAGTCAGATATTTAACGAGGGTATAACTAAATTCATTATTATAAATTTATTATGGAGTCAGATTAATTGTAACCGTTGTGCTTTTGTGTCCCGTCCTTCGAACGGAGAAATATATCCATTTTATTGTGATTCGCACCAGCCAGGACGTCGCGCGTGCTAATACTAGGAATTTACACGCATATACCTCCAGCCCGGGCTCTTCCTCCCTTGGTTGAGTCGCTTGGGTTTTACATTTATTTCAGTCATTAGGAATGCTCAGACAAAACAGACTATTTTACCAAAATTAGCATTATTCAGCTCCTTTAAAATGTGCTGTGTGTGCGCACCATCAGAAATGCACAGAACACAAACCAACTGCAGACTCCAAAACTTAGGAACTTTATTCAAGGGCAAGACTTCCAGGTCAGAGGCAGCAATCAGAGAAATGAAGATGAGGCCTTTCAAGGTACCTGAGCAGTGTGGGTTGCGGGCACTAAGAACAATGGTGAGTGTTCGAGAGACGAGACAAAGTGGGGCAGGCAAGCAGGGAACCATGGTGTCAGTCCAAAGGAGACGGGCAGGGAAGAGGCAGGAGAGGGCCCAGGAGTGGGGAAGGCAGGAACACGTGAGGGGAGCTAGAACTTGGCAGTGGGCAAAAAAGAAGAAACTGCCCTTACGAAAATGAACTAAAGGGTTGCTATAGGTTACTATAAGAATTGTATAGTGTGGTTGTAATGTTCTATAGTACGTTTCACCAGCTACGGTATGACCATGGTTTTTTTCTGTAGTGTTATTTTATTAGCTATGGTAGCCATACAATATTTTAATAGTAATACTAAACTCCCTATTGTGCATTCCAAAAACTCATACAGTTACTACAGTAATACTGATAGCTTTTTGGTGGTAATTTTTATGGTAATCCTATTGTGGTTTTATTGTAAGGATGGGACAGAAGAAAGCAGAGGGAAACCAAGTAAAAGCCAATAGGATGCATCTCAGTTCTTTTTAATCACATGCACTTTTCCCTCACTTGTCTCTTTTCCGTGCTTCTTCGTCCCTCCAATCAGGGATGAATGGAGAGACACAAGGAAATTGTCGAGAAGAGACGCAAACAGGAAAAATGTTTTGAGGGGAATGAGACCTTCTTTCCTGTGAAGCATCACATGAAGTGACGTCCACTTTTAATGATGGCGCATAGCTGGACCTGCTGACGGTGTCTGTCGCTACAGAATGACGCCCTAACTTTCAGCTGAAATTTCCCTGGAAGGCTGCTCTCAGGTATTCTCGCTCATGGATCCTCAGATGTCCCTCCTTGCTCCTCGCAGCAGAAATAAGAGCTTTGAAACGACTTGCAAGATGGTGGATCTGGAGCAGCTTCTGTAGAGAGGCCATATCAAGTAAGAGAATTGAGTTGTACCTGAGGATAACAAAGACCAATGAGAAACGGGTGCAGGAAAGGAGATGATGAATGCAAACAGGGAATGGAGATCTCTAAACCATGATTCAATAATTAACACAACAGGAGAAACCATGAAACAAACAAATAGCCAAAAAAAAAACACGTGAAACTAATTTGAAAAGACATGGAACATGACTGTGCACCGAAGAATTATTCCTCACACTAATTTTCAAGTTAGGATTTGAAATTAGGAGCCTAGGCTCTGGGGAAACTTTCATTCTGCAAACATACAAAGAAAACATAGGAAAATACCGTAAACTAGTGACAGATATACACAGAACTCCAGTTTTTCACAACTTCGATACCCGGACATCTGTAATACGGACGGATGCTGTTGAATTAATGCCTCTGCTAACATATAGTTCAGGTTCATAAACATCAAGCATTTATCTAGCAAATAATGGACATTCACTCATGGAAGCTCTTAAAATATACCAAAAAGCTTTGTGATCACTTGGATAAATTCTTGCGATTTAAACCAATTCTGAACCATCTCTGTCTGGATTATAACGTAAGCTGACATGGAACTTTTAAAGCCAATTCATGAGCGTTAAAGATTCATAGCTAAACATGGTTTCAGCGCCATTAAAAGCTCACCATATTTCCACAGCTAGCTACACTGTAATAAATTGACCGAATTTAATAGTTAAATGAACGCGTTGTCTCCTTGTAATTTGAACTGCAAGTAGAGTGCTGTGCACATTTAACTGTGGTATACAGTCGCATGGAACCTCCGTTATAAACTGATTGTAAAATTACAGTTAAAATAACTGGCAAAAAAGGTGCCAATTAAAATTACTGGAAAAAAAGGTGGCAGTTTATAACAGTGTGCGCTGTCTTTCAGTTTAGTACATTGGATAGTGAGAGTATTTTGTAATATTGATGTTGCTAATTAATGTAATTGCAAGGCTAAGAATGTTTACAGTAAATGTGTTGTTTCATTTTTCCCCACATAAAGGCAGCACTACGAGCTGTCACTCAGGATAAACTATTGCAGCAGTTTCATGCTCTCTCCCTTTATTCTAATGAGAAGTTTGTCATACTTGACACAAGTCGGATCCCTTATAGGCACGACCGGAGAAATGACACGGAGTCGTGCAGAACTTGGCTTATAATGGCTGCATTATGACTGTAACAAGGAGCGAGGCTAGTGAGATGGATAAGTATCAGCGAAACTGAGTGAAATCATGATCTCAGATTATCTGCCGTGTGTTAGCCTCATTACCCCATTGCGAGTGCGCAGTTAGCTGTCAGGATCTACCCAAGGTCCCAATGCACGTAAACTCAGCCATCTTAAGATTCAGCCTTTAAGCCTTGTCTTTGACTTGGAAGGACATCTGTCCTAAAAATTCAAACTCTGATCTTGTCGTAAAACTTTATCTTTTGCACATGATTACAAAGTACATAATTATGTGCACGTAAGGATTTATATGCAGTTAGATTTCCCTTTGCCTACTGGGCTCGTCTATGAGATAGGTGTACGTATGTATCAGACCATATGAGTGTTTTTTTATGGGAACTCATAAAAAATCCATTCGTGGTCTGGAATTGCATGAGTATTTGGTAATTTCTCACTATTAGGCTACAGAGAATTATTATTATTTTTTTTATATATAATTGGTGCCGTCAATGCCCAATTTATCACAATAAGGCCATCGCTGGTGTTCAAAGTATCTGCCTACCATGTTAAACCCAGCTTGCTACATTTAGGCCATGTGCGACCCAAACAATGCATGCCATAATCCATGTCAATCTGTGCTTATGACAATTGGGCCACATATGGCGTGGATAAGACTTTCCGTAATCAAAGTCAGGCCCAGCCCATGACATTTAGCCCATGTCTGGCCTATCCAACACCTGTCTTTACGCATGTCAAGCCTGGTTTTGATTTTTTGATTTTTGTTTTTATTTCGGCATGATTGTATACTCATTTTACGACAGTTTCAATACAACATGTATCATAACCGAAAGGGTCGCAGGAGAAGCGAGATCGCTTGTCAAAGTCCCGCCCCCAACTTCCAGAAAAACAGTTTGATTATGGTTAAGATATCATAGAGGTTCATATATCACAACAGAGCTGAGCGCCCAGTTACACTACGATTTAAGCGCCACAACATAAGATAATAAAAAGTTGTGAACATCATGAAGAATTTTAATCACAATATAGCTGAGTGTCTATGCAAGTTTAGATTTGAGAGTCACTCTTGATTTAATCCATTAGACTTGGTCCAGAGAAACCTGAACTCCTTTCTTCATCAGTTGGTTTGTTCCTAGTGATTTGGAATAGGTGGAAGGTGCAATAATACTGGATCTTTGCATGGATCTCTTAGTTAGTCATCATCTCCGTCGACTTGGTTCACCCTTGCCTTGTCGGATTTAATGACCCCTCACAGTATATTTAGTCCGTCCTTGGCTTCCTTTGACGTCAAATCCAATTTTATTGAGCTTTATGTCGAGGATAACCATGCTTTTCAAAGTTTTCTTTTATCCTGTGGTCGATCAAAAACAGACCGAGCCCCAATGATAGCAGGCCCGCTATCATAAATCCAACTAGATAGACGTCCTCTACATCCTCGATGTCCAGGACTGCCAAACACAGCGAACGCCACTTTCCCCATGCATCCATGGTGTAACCAGCCGAATGTCCCATCCGGCATTTCGGTTCTCCAGAACCTGTCCGCCTCGTGGGAAATAATTTTGTCAATTGCATTTAACGACCAGTTTATAAGGTCCATGTTGGTTACAGCTGTCTGTGGTAATGTGCTGTGACGGTTTCTTTAGACAGGTGGCCTGGTGTGTTCAGCAGATGCAATGGAACAGATTCAACAATAGCAGTCCACATATTTAGTCTAAACAACCCCTATTGTTTTTGCCGCTATGGTTCCGTTTAGTTTATCCAATGTCATTTTGTTGGATAAGTTTATAGTTGTTCAAACATGCACATTTCAAAAGATACTTAAAGACCTTCAAATTGTCTGCCTTTCTAATACCGTCTTCAAGTATATTCCATGCACTGACTCCAGCCACAGATAAGGAGTGCTCACTCCGAGTCGACTTGACCCTTCTCTTCTGCAACAACATTCTGCCTCTTAGATCATGGGTACATTCTCGTTCCAAAAATAGGCATTGTATATTTCTAGGCAATTCTTTGTGGTATCCTAAATATACAATTTGCAAGGAGTTGAATTTTATTATATCCTGTAATTTAAGAAACCTTGCCTTAATAAACAAGTCATTTGTATGTGTTCCATAAGGAACGTAATGAATAATTCTAAGGGCTTTTTTTTGGAGTTTAAACAATGATTCTATTGTATTATTATAAGTGTGTCCCCATACTTCAGCGCAGTAATGTAAGTGGGGTGCTATGAGTGCTGAATAGATTATTTTAAGAGACTTGTGTTTTAATAATTTCTGCATTTTCCAAAGAATAGACACGCTTTTAGCTAACTTTCTTTTTGAACCAAGTTTACATGCGGTTTCCAGCTCAAGAGATTATCTAACATAACTCCCATGACTTTATACTCGCTTACCCTTTCAATGCTGGTACCATTTACCTTTTAAGTCTATGTCATCCTTCAGGCCTTTTTTTCCCAAAACATCATAAATTTGGTCTTTGTAAGATTTAGTGATAATTTGTTTACATTAAACCACGTGTGAAGTTTAGACATTTCGTTATTAGCCAATTTTACCAATTGTTTAAGATCGACACCTGAGCAAAAAATAGTCGTGTCATCTGCGAATAAAATTAGTTTTAGGATATCGGACACCTTAACAATGTCATTTATGTAAATTATGAACAACTTAGGACCTATGACTGAGCCCTGAGGAATTCCACAGGTAATGTCCAAGCAATTCGATTTGCTATTGCCCATGACGTTGTTCATGACGTTTGGGCCACATCTTACCTAAGCAACCTTTGCTGTAGCCCAAGTCCAACCCAGCTCATGACATTCTGGCCACATCTGGCCCACACAGTACTTGCCTTAACCCTTTGAGCATTAAAAATGAGAATTAAAAATGTAGTGATCCTGAGCTGTTGAAAACCCATCAAGTGGCAACTTGTTTAAAAGAGCTCCCCTGCGGGAGCTCTTTTAAACAAGTTGCCACATGAAAGGTTTTCAACAGCATCTGATTTCGATATCTTACATCATTGGGCAACTATAGTTGCCTATGGCGCTGAAAGGGTTAACCAACGTTAGGTCCGGCTCGTGACATTTGTACCACATCTGACCCAAACAACACTTGCTGTAACAGAACTGTAAGTGCGAGAAGTTGCCCAGATCGGGCTCAAATGTGTCAGTCGTCTGGATTATCTTGATGTGATGTAGTTTATGTTGGTGGAAGGCATATACTCCTTGCAGCTCAGAAGTGACAGCAGGGGTTACAGCACAAGTGTGACTGATGAATAAAATTTGGCATTCTGAACAGGGAGTCAGCTGTGACAGTAGGTGTTATCCATGCTGCTGGGCTAAATATAAATACAGAGAGAGCTGATTAACTGCATACAGCGCTGTCTGAAAGTGTTTTGAGCAGAATTATTTTTCGGTTTGAAATCTAAAATCCTACTTGCTCTGGATAATTAGCAGTGGTTCATGTTGAAACAGTCTTTAAACTTTAGACTTTTATGTGTAAGTTGATATAAAGTACAGAACATGTAATGTAATAAAGTCTCCTTTGGTCTGCAGGAGCAGCATAGCACAATACAGTCACAATCTGCAGCATTTCCTGCCTTCAGCCTTTAATGATCTTCCATTGTCCCCTGTCTCATTCTGCATTTGGACCTTCGCGGACTGAAATCACGGGAAGAGGGCACCTGAGAGAATTGTTCTGCAAGCTACAGTTGTAGGTGCTTTCCAGAAAGGCTGAAGCGGGTGCTAATTCTCGCAGGGTAGCTGTTCATCTTTGTGAGTTCTGTCCAAGTTCGCTGCCATGGAAACAGATGCACCCTTAATCAGGCACGAAGGTAGCCTGTGCTGAGAATTCTTCACACACTGACTTTTTCATGACTGTTCTCACTTAAATCAGCAATCATACGAAAAGGATGCAATTTAGCATCATCTGGTCACTAACTATGTAGATTCAATAAGTAAATTCAAATCTCTCTGCTCAGGTATTTATTCAGGGTCATGGATTAAATCTGTTATTTACCACCCTAAATCAGAAAAGGTTGGGATGGTACATTGAAAAGAAATACGACAGCCTATCATTTGACGTTTAACCACATAAATTATTTACCTTTCTGTCATGTTCCTTTTCACAACACTTTGTAAATGTTTAGGGACAGAAGACACCAAGTGAATAAGAATTTCAGCTATTAGTTTGTTTTTCTCTTCCTGCAAACAAGTGTGCAACAGTGTGGAATATTCATTGCCGCATTTTGCATTTCAAAATGCATCATATGTTCTCTATTAGGGACAAGTCAGGACTGCAGGCAGGCCAGTGCAGCACCCTCTTTTTATGCAGCCATGATTTTATAATGTGCGTATAATGTGTTTTTGCATTATATGATTGAAATATGCATGGGTGTCCCTGGAAAAGATGTCGTCATGAAGTCAGCATATTTTGCTCTAAAATCTTACCGTATTCCTCGTACCAATCGAGCCTTCACAGAAGCGCAAGTTACCATTGCCAAGGACACTGACAGAATCCCATACTGTGACAGAGCATGACCTCTGGACTTGTTCCAGGCCGCAGGTTGGATCGTCCTTTTTTTCTTTGGCTCAAAGTATACGGCATCCACTTCCTCCCAAAAAGACCTGAAATATTGATATTTGTAACAACACTGTGTGATGGTCTATCACAGATAGCTCCAAACTCAGAGTAGTCAGAGGTTAGTTTGGTTAATTTTTCATCTCTATTCATGAGAGCATTTACATACATCCTTGAAAACTCCACAGAAGTGTGCCAAAGAAATCCTCAGCCAATGTGATTATATCATTTATAGATAAATGATAGTTTTTGTCCCAGTGCCATCTGAGTGATTGGAGATCACGGATATTCAGCTTAAGCTTACACCCTTTCCCTTTTTACACAACAATTCCTCCAGATTCCTTTAAGCTTTTGATTAAGTTCAGCATCGTAGGGGTTGAAATATCCAAATATCTCCATGTGGAACATTGTTTTTAACCCTTTCGCAGGCAAATTTTGGCCCAGATGCATACCCCCACGGACGGATTAATTTTGGGTTTTTACCAAAATATGATTGTTATTCAAAATAACAATAAAATAACACCAAATCTCATAATAAGTTTCCCATAACTGATGTTTTTATGTTTTAATCCTCTCCAGAATCGCTAAAATCGTTTGGATCCAAGTCACTCCCGCACTCTGGATATTCAAACTCATCGTCAGAGTCATTCAATAAAGCAAAAACTTCATCCACGTTGTATTTACGTTTAGAAACACGGCTAGAATGCCGCTATTTGTACTTTCGTCGATGCCATGTTCACATGTCCCACAATTTGACCGAAGTAGTCTCAGATTTAGCGTTTTAGGAAATCCCATGCCTCGCTCACGGCTAAAAATACAGTGCTGGGTGACCTGAGAGACAGCCAATGGTAATGAGTGTAACTAACAAGGGAATTCCCGCAATCGGGGAATTTAAAGAAGACTTTATAAAACACGTTGGTTAAAACGACAAAAATGTCGCTGTGCCTGCGAAAGGGTTAAGCCTTTCATTGATTTTTTTCACACAATTGTGGTCAAATTGGCTCTCTTTGGCCCATCTTTACTCCTGAAGGACTTGGGGCTCTATCTTACACCCCACACAGAGCAGCGGCAAGCGCACTGTAAGTGTCATTGCTAATTTATGACTGACACAGTTACCATTTTCCCATCCGGCATCCACATTGCTTAAATAGTGAATGTACTTGGCCAAACTGAGCTCGCATGGGGTGTGGGCAGGCACATTGTTGGTGTGTTGCTATTTTGAGGCCATAAATAGTGATTGCATGATTGATTACAAAATCCTGGATTAAAGTCAATTGTCAGTTTTTGACTGCAATTTTAAGGGCGTGAGCCTTTGTAAGCAAGTGCACACATGCACATTCACTTTGCTTGTCAGACACAGGGACTAGCAGCAGCGCACGCACAAACGACTTAAAAATATCTGAATTGTGTAAATCAAGATATTGAAAAAATACAATTTTATGATGGTGAGTTGATTGATTGTATGCCCATGCAACTATGTGTATGCATCACAGAATGCTCTGATGTAGCAGCCCAAAAAGGCAAGGGTGAAATTTTTGTATAAGCTGGATATTTGTCCAAATGATGAAATAATGTAACGGTTCATTATTGACTCTTGTTAAGTCTGTTAATTATGCCCTGATACTGCACCTCGACAAAAATTTGCCTTTAACCTGCAATGTTCCCTGTGACGACCACCACAGCACACCATTGTCACTATATAGTTAAGGAAGTTGGTCGCAAAGCTAGTACTAAGTGATTCCTTTCTTCTCCAGCTTAACAGCTTTAATACTTCAGGGATAAAAGCACAACTGCCTCTACATTTGCTCACATCATGCCACCCAAAGGCCGTCCTCAACCACTGTTATGCTGTTTTTTTTTCAATCAGGTAACCCTGGGTGTTGTGGGTTAATATGGCAATAATAAGGCGTGGGCGACTTAGGTGGGCAGGCCACGTGTGCCGCATGGATGATAAGCGCCTCCCGAAACGCCTGCTATACGGCGAGCTGAAAGAAGGCAAGCGCTCTCAAGGCGGCCAAAAAAAGCGGTACAAATACACGCCGAAAGTCTCTATGAAGTCCTGTGGTATCGGTATCAACTCCTGGGAAGCAGCTGTACACGACCGCTCCACCTGGCGCTCCGTGACCCACGCAGGAGTACCGGCGTACGAAGCAAGGCGAGCGGAGGAGCAGAGGCAGAAACGCCAGCAACGGAAAAGCAGAGCAAGTGCCAGCTCTCTGCTTGGCCCACCTCCGGCGATCTCGTGTCCACATTGCAACAGACAGTTCAGAGTGAGGATAGGACTGTACAGCCATCTTTGCACCCACACCAACCAGTGATAGAAATCATGGTCGTCTTCGCCAGCGAAGGACGAACATCAATAAGGCGTGTTTCTGTCCCCCTCAAGCTTAAACACATAGTTGCATGATGGACCAGAGTTTCACCAATGAGCTTAATTAGCCTCTACTTCTTACCCTTATCATTCAATCTCTCCCCAGCCACTCAACTGGCACGATAAAGTTCCAATACAACATTTCCCATCTTGGTGGCATTCAAGCATGTCTGGTTCTACCCTCAACCATGATCATTTTTTTTTTCCCCCAAAAAGAATTGGTTTCTATTAACTTACCGCTGGGATTAAAGTTTTGTCGAAAGCAAAAGGTCTGTTGCTGTTGCTATGGAAACATTGCAGAGAGATGGGAGTTGTCCTGGTACGCTGCCAGCTCCTGCCTGCTGGCTTTCAAATATTGCCTTGTTATATCAGTCTATTGTTGAAAGAATGTGACTTTCACACAGGTTCCAACTCAGAGTCGCTTCAGAAGATCATGCTGATTCAATCATTCATTTCAGTCACTCCAGAAGCCAATGAATGGTAAATCCCTTGCTTTACTCAGAGCTAAAGACATTACAAATTGTCACTAATACGCTGAACATGGACTGGTTTAGACATCCAAAATTACTGAAAAAATTCCAACTTTAAACCAAACTGGGCAGGAAATATTTCATGTGGAACTGGGATGAAATGGGGTTTGTTTTGTGCTGGGAAGGATTATTAGAGATTAGTTAGACACATTTCAGGAAGAACTGAAGGCTAATGTGGATTATAATTGTGTCTGCAGAATGTGTAGTCGTGATGTCGGAGTTGCCGAAAAGGACTAAGATCTGGAGAATAATAATCATGGAAGACCAGCAGAGAGAGAGAGAGAGAGAGAGAGAGAGAGAGAGAGAGAGAGAGTGAAGTTAGCCTGAAGAAGGAAATGCATTACAATCCACTAAAGCCAATTTCAGAGCAGTCCATGGGGTCAAGAGAGCTTAATTCTGTGGTTAGGTGTAAGAGAGTGCTGCAGTTCTTATTTCAAATTCCTATTGTAGTGACTGCTGCTGTTAACATATCGGTTCAGCCAACCTGAAGTATTCTCCTGGCATTAGTTCATCCTGTTTTATTTTAGATGCCCGCCCAACACTGCGAAATCAGAGCATTCCCTCACAATAGCATTTGGAATAAGGAGAAGTTATTTATCATTGTAGCCCCCAGACAAAGTCGGGGCTACTATGGATTTGGCCTCGTCACGCGTCCGCGTCCGCTGTAGAGATTTGCTTGTGGACGCTCTACAGGCCACAAATTTCAAGCTATTTCTTTTACATTTTGTAAGTATATGCGCAGTGGTTAGGACATGGTGCCTATCGATTTTTTGTTGCCATGGTAACATAATTCACTAAATAATATACAATTTTGTGTCAAAAATTTGCCAAAATGAAAAATGTGGGTGATTGGGGGCCACACCAGTTGGTTGTGGGCGACCGACCTGTCTGGTTTATTGGGGGAATCAATCAAAATCTTTGTCTAAAATCTACCCAGCTGGCTCCTTGTGGCTGAAGAGAAGGGTTAACAAGAGAGAGCTGACATCCATAACTGTCACAGCAGGCAAAGCTAATCAAGACCTCACATAATTTTCACTGTATTTTAAGAGTCCTTCATCTGTGTAGTTTGGTAATGGCGATTAGTGTGACGAGCGCCAGCTGAAGCTCGTCAGTCTCCCGGCCAACGTTGCTTCCCGCCTCTCACCTATTATTGAATTATTAGTTCTATTCTCTCATTGATTTAGTTTGCGTATTTGTTCCCTATTTAGTTCCTGGTTTGTGTCAGTTTCTTTTGTCAGTCAGACCACTCACTTTACCTTTTTGCCAATCTCACATTCGGCTTTTTCTTTCCCCTTTCGGGGAGCAGTATTTTCCCCTCCGGGAGCTGGCATGTTCTTGCGCTTCTAAAATTATCCTCTTTATCTTTCTCTCCTTCGGGAGTTTGCATATTCGTGTAATTATTGTATTGGAATTCGCTAGTATTCTCCCCCTTAGGGAGCTCGCATTCCTTTTAGTTTTTTGCAAATTCATTTTCCATTGTCTCTAATTCTGTACTTGCGTATTTGTAATATTGTGAGTGTGTCCAATAAACTAGTTGTTCTGCCTGCTACTCTGCACTTGGGGTCTAATCCTGTTACGACACGTGACAATTAGAACATAAACTAGAACTTGTTTTTGAAATGAGTGTTTTGTTGGTTTAAAAAAAAAGAGAGAATAAGTCGGGACTAGTAATTGGCGTAAAGGGATGTTTCATGCCTACCCTATTTTCAGCTCTGGCTACGATGCTGAAGCATACACATTTAACAAGGTACTATAATTCAGTCAGTCAGAAAGAGGCAAAGAATCGCATAGCCTGGCTCTTTGGGTTTAAGTTGGGTATGAATTTCTAAATTGCAACTGCCTCCTATAACTAGACAGTCAGTCCCCTCCAGGTCAAAGGGCATCCCTGGACGCCCTGAAGCTCTCCCAAAATCAAAAGGCTTCATGACCTTACCACGGACAAGGCCCGTGCCAAATATGAAATGAATCGATAAAGAACTGTGAAATGTAAAGCGCTCATGAGAAATCTCTACAGATGCGCAGTCTTTCCCAAAATCGATATGCTTCATGACCTTGCTACACACAAGTCCCATGCCAAATATGAAATAAATCCATAAAGAACTGTGACCTGTAAAGCACCCATAAGAAATCTCTATATATTCGGCAGCACCGGCGGACGCAGTATAACGATCGCTGATCCATAGTATCCCCGACTCGTTGTCCGGGGATACAATTTTTCTGGAGTTGCTAGTTAAAACATTGGCAGCGTGTTGCACGAAAAAGGCCACTAAACTGATTTAGTGCGTAAATGATATGTGCAAGGACCAATTCTGCGTCAAGCCTCCCAGTTGGCCTTTTCTGCGGGCATGGGTTGCTACCCTTTCTTGGACAGCTGCTATATTTGATGTCCCTTACTCTGGTGAAAAAAAACACGGCAGGGACATCTTGCGTCTCACCACAGGACTCCGCAGGAACTGTGACAATACACAGAAACTGCCGTGATATGACAACTGTGAGCAGGAGAGGTACAACACAGGCTGTCTAAACTGTTTCCATAGCAACGTCTTGGAGCCTCCAGCTACCAGTCATGGCAGAATTCAAGAGTAAACTGTTCAGTGGCATGCGGGAACTTAATATTTCATGAAAAAGTGTAACCTCATTCCTGTAAGAACAAGGACAGTGCAAAAAAAGCAAGTAAAAACAAAAATTAAACTACCTGAAGAACTTCAAGATTTAGGAACTTAAATCTATCTTTTTGGACCTTGAAGGGAAACAGTGTATATATATATATATATATATATATATATACAAAGTATGAGAAGGTGAACATTTTTTACTTTAAAAATCTGAAAATTTTTCATCCCAAGGTGACGTCACATTATGTTCAAGTAATTTAAAACCAATTTTGATTGATTAGAAGCTCAACCAGTTAGAGAATTGATATAACCCCCCATTCCCTTGACCTGATAATTATGGGCACGCCTGTGACAAAGCTCTTATAAGTCTACTGACCAATGTTTGCTATATCTTTTTATCATATACAGTATATGATTTTTTACACTGGGTCAAGAAAGCAGTAGTAAATTCAAATAAGTTCTCAGCAACGAATATTTTGACATTTTTTTCCATGATCTTTTCGTAGAAAAAATTGGTACGTGGTCCATTGATTAAACAGCATTATGATTGCATTTCATTTAACAATTGACAGCAGAGATGCTCAGGGTATTGTGGAATGAAATGGAAATTTAAAGAAGGAAGCACTTTCATTGATGAAGATAATGTTTTATCACCTCTATATTTTAACTTGTTGTACATGTGAGGGATGTCTACGTGTTATTTCATTGCATCCTTTTCACATGCACCAGAAAACAATGTACATTGGGACCGGTTATGTTGTCAATACTTAAAGTGCTATCTGATTGAACAGACCCTCTCCCATCAATATATAAGAAAAAAATCATCTGAATATTGTAAAATTTTTATTTTTGTGGACTTTTCCAAACTGTTTACTTCTTAATATGCTTTACAACCCTGTACTTATAAAAAAAAAATGGGGCACAAATAAAAACAAAAAGCATTAAGTTCGAAATTTACTTTGACTCATATTTCATTACTGACAGTTTAAAGGCAAAATATTTAATGTTCTGTCAATTACCTTAATTTGTGAATATCGATCCATTCCTGCCATTCAGGCCCGCGACTACACATGAACATACTTGCAACATAAATTTCTCCAATTGTCCAAACTGGCGGTAGGTTGTTACATCTTATTGACATTGAATTGTGATGCTGACTGTCAGTTAGTTGACACCTAATTCTGTTACATCCCCAAAACTGAAAACTATGTTACCAGTAAAAATTTTCCTGGCTGGTTGAGAAAGTTCTCTGGAGCTTTGAATGTAGCATTTGCCAGATGGCGTGTGAAGCGGCCGGGATCATTAGCAATACCACATCAGAAGGGGCTAATACAGTCTGGTTTGTAATTGTCATGGAATGACAAAACCACCTGGGACATAAATGTACATGTCTCTGTCACGAGCGCGATGCAGCCCTGGGATCAAAATGCAACACTGAATGCTTGGGTACACATCTATCTGTGCTGTATGTGTATCTAGTACATAAAGCAAAAGGTCTTTTCTTATTCTAAGGAACATTTCAAAAGTGTTGCAAAGCATGGATTGGGACATGGAAAATTCCATCACAGAGTGACAAATGCTGTCAACTACATCACGTGACATATAGCTCGTAAGCCAAAATGTATATATATTTTTTATTTTATAGCATGGTGTTATAACTTCAGTTGTGTAGCTACCAAATCTCCACAAAATAATTATTACACACCCTTTCAGACATTAGTACAACTGGGCGATAATTTTCCCAGTAATTATACAACGTAGAATCTCTCACAAATGTGTCAGCAACACAAAAATGCAAAGGAAAGTACTTTTTTTTTCAGAAATAACAGCTCCACATATCTTAAGAAAGGTCAAGACCCACACAGAAAGGCTCCAGGCCGGACTCGAACCCACAACCTTTTTGCTGTGAGACGGCAGTGGGGGTAGATTAATCTCAAACAGTGTGAGCGTACTTCCTCAGAGCGCATTAGCTGAGTCACAGAGCGAATCCAGTCATCAACATTCAAGCAGGCTTTTCGGCATAAAACTTTCAATTTCACCATCTGACACTCAGTTCTCCTGGGGCTTGTGATGTGTGTTGACGTAAGCTAAAACTTTTTTCGTGAAGCGGGCTGGGGCAATGCATTTTCATACCAACTAGGTGATTAGAAGCATGAGGGAAAAATAATTGAGCATGAAAGGAGTCCTTTCCGAGTTAAAAAGATCTGGCAGGCAATCAGCACGGCCATCAAAACCACTCCACCGCTGATGACGGCTCTTCACAGTGTCTCAGACTGCGACTTCGTCCCCACACCAGACAGCCAGCAAATACTGTGCTGAATTCAGACTCTGAGGAAAATTTTTGTTGTTTTATACTGATAACCTGATGTGATCTCATATAGTTAGGTCCATAAATATTTGGACTAAATGTTATTGTTATTTTAGCTGTCTGCTACACTATATTGCAGATGAAACTAGATAATGAATTGGAGGCCAAAGAGCAGACTCTAATTTGGGAGTATTTACCTCCAAAACGGGTGAACGGTGTAGGAATCTGAGATCTCTTTATATGTGGTCCCGCCTTTTTCAGGGACTAAACATAATTGGACGTGTGGCTGTGCAGCTATTCCTTGGCCAGGTGGATTATTCCTTCATTATTTAATTTACAAGTAAGCAGATAAAGTGCATAGAGGTGATATTGTTTACCATTTGTATTTGGAGTCTATGGCTGTTATCTCCCAATAATAATTGCTTGGAGCTGCAGCTGCCAAAGATGCAACCCGTCTTTAGGCTGAAAAAAGCAAAATAAAAGCTTCAGGAAAATAAGAAATCAACTAATTGGTAATTTTTTAAGGTAGAAGAAAGGTCCTGTGAGCTCAGGAACACCAAAAATCCCAGAAGACCACAGATAATTGCGGTGGATGACAGCAGATGGCTTTTCCTAATGAAGAAAAATTTCTTAATAGATCAAAAACACCCTCTGGGAAGTACGAATGTCTTTGTCAGTATCAACAATCATGAGAAAATTTTACCAGACTGAATACTGAAAGTTTATCGCAAGGTACAACCCCAATTCCGAAATAGTTGGGACGAAGGGTAAATTGTGAACAAAATCAAAATGCAATGACTTTCAGATCACACGAGCCAATATGTTATTTACAATAGAACATAGATAACATTTTGAATGTTGAAACTGAGACATTTTACATTTTTATTCACAAAATGAGCTTATTTCAAATTTTCTGGCTGCAACAGGTCTCAAAAAAGTTGGGACACAGGCAAAAAAGGGCTGAGAAATCAATTAATATATAAGAGAATCAGCTGAAAGAACATTTAGCAAGTAATTAAGTTAACTGGCATCAGGTGTGTAACATGATTGGCTATAAAAGTGATGTCTTATAGAGGCTGAGTCTCTCAGAAGTAAAGATGGCCAGAGGCTCTCCAACCTGTGAAGGCTTTCGTAAAAAAAATTGTGGAATACTTTAAAAACAATGTTCCTCAACATCAAATTGCAAAGACTTTGAAGGTCTCATCATTGACAGTGCACAACATCATCGAAAGATTGAGAGAAACTGGAGAAATCTCTGTGCGTAAGGGTCAAGGCTGAAGACCTTTACTGGATGCCCATGATCTTCGGGCCCTCAGACGCCACTGCATCACTCACCGGCATGATTCTGTCATTGACATTACTAAATGGGCCCAGGAATAGCTCAAGAAACCACTGTCTGTAAACACAGTCCGCCATGCCATCCACAGATGCCACTTAAAACTCTATCCTGCAAAAAGGAAGCCATTGTTGAGCATGATCCAGAAGCGCCGCTGTGTTCTGTGGGCCGAGGCTCATTTAAAATGGACTATAGTAAAGTGGCAAAGTGTCCTGTGGTCAGACGCGTCCAAATTTGACATTCTTGCTGGAAATCATAGCCGTTGTGTCCTCTGGGCAAAAGAGGAGAAAGACCACCCCTCCTGTTATCAGCGTTCAGTTCAAAAGCCAGCATCTCTGATGGTATGGGGATGCATTAGTGCATATGGTGTGGGACACTTGCATGTTTTAAAAAGCACCATGAATGCTGAAAGGTATATAAAGGTTTTAGAGCAACATATGCTCCCCTACAGATGACATCTATTCCAGGGAAGGCCTTGTGTATTTCAACAGGACAATGCAAAACCACATACTGCAGCTATTACAACAGCATGGCTTCGTAGTAGAAGAGTCCGTGTGCTGAACTGGCCTGCCTGCAGTCCTGATCTTTCACTGATTGAGAACATTTGGCGCATAATTAAACGAAAAGTCTGTTAAAGGAGACCCAAAACTCCCCAGCAGCTGGAAGCCTGTATTAAACTAGAGTGGGATCAAATTCCAATGGCTAAACTCAAGAAACTTGTCTACTCAATGCCCAGACGCCTGCACTCTGTGCAAAAAAGAAGAGGGGATGCTACACCATGGTAAACAGGACCCTGTCCCATCTTTTTTAAGACCTGTAGCAGCCATCAAATTTGAAATGAGCTCATTTTGTGGATAAAATTGTAAAAATTCTCAGTTTCAATATTTGCTATGTTATCTCTGTTCTATTGTGAATAAAATACTGGCTGGTGTGATTTGAAAGTCATTGCGTTTTGATTTTTATTCACAATTTACACTTTGTCCCAACTATTTCGGAATCGGGGTAGTATAATATAATGGTAAATCTCAAAATCAGGGGTGTGTTCCCCAAAGGCATAGTTGCTTACTAAATTAGCAACTTACAAACCCTAATTTCAAATGAAGTTGGGCCGTTGTGTAAAACGTGAATAAAAACAGAATACAATGATTTGCAAATCTCATAAATCCATATTTGTTCAAAATAGAACATAGACAACATATCAGATGTTGAAAATGAGACATTTTACCATTTCATGAAAAATATTAGCTCATTTTGAAGTTGATGGCAGCAACCCATCTCAAAAAAAATTGGGAAGGGCCATGTTTACCATTGTGTAGCATCCCCTTCTTCTTTTAACAACAGTCTGTAAACATCTGGGAAGTAAGGACACCAATTGCTGGAGTTTTGGGAGAGGGGTGTTGTCCCACTCTTGTCTGATGAAGGATTCTAGCTGCTCAACAGTCCTGGGTCTTCTTTGCCGAATTTTTCTTTTATGATGCGCCAAATGTTTTCTATTGATGACAGGCCTGGACTGCAGGCAGGCCAGTTCAGCACCTGGACTCTTCTACTGCAAAGCCATGTTGTTGTGATGGATGCAGTATGTGGTTTGGCATTGTCTTGCTGCAATATGCAAGGCCTGTCCACACCATAGGCACTAATGCAACCCCATACCATCAGAGATGCAGACTTTTGAACTGAGCGCTGATAACAAGCTGGATGGTCTCTCTCCTCTTTAGTCTGCACGACACGTCGTCCGTGGTTTCCAAAAAGAATTTCAAATTTTGATTCATCTGACCGCAGAACAATTTTCCATTTTGCCTCAGTCCATGTTAAATGAGCTTTGTCCCAGAGAAGACAGCGGCGTTTCTGGATCATGTTCACATATGGCTTCTTCTTTGCATGACACACCTTTGACTTGCATTTGTGGATTGCATGGCGGAATGTGTTCACTGACAATGATTTCTGGAAGTGTTCCTGAGCCCATGCAGTGAATTCCAGTGCAGAATCATACTTTTTTTTTAATGCAATACCATCTGAGGGCCCAAAGATCACAAGCATCCAATATTGACCTTCGGCCTTGTCCCTTGCCCACAGAGATTTCTCCAGATTCTCTGAATCTTTTGATAATATTATGTACTCTAGATGGTAAGATATTCAAAGTCTTCGCAATTTTACATCGAGGAACATTTTTCTGAAATTGTTCCCCAATTTTTAGATGCAGTTTTTCGCAGATTGGTGAACCTCTGCTCATCTCTACTTCTGAGAGACTCTGCCTTTCCAAAATGCTCTGGTTACACCCAGTCATGTTACTAACCTGTTGCCAATTAACCTAATTAGTTGCAAAATGCTTCTCCAGTTATTTTTTATTAGTACCACTTACTTTTCCAGCCTTTTGTTGCCCCTGTCCCAACTTTTTTGAGATGTGTTGCTGCCATCAATTTCAAAATGAGGGAATATTTTTCATGAAATGGTCTCACTTTCAACATCTGATATGTTGTCCTTGTCCTATTGGGAATAAAATGTGGGTTTATGAGATTTGCAAATCATTGCATTCTGTTTTTATTCACATTTTACACAACGTCCCAATTTCATTGGAATTGGGGTTTGTACATAGTTCATCCACTCACAGTCAATGGTTCCAAATATGTAAGTTAGCATCTGTAATTTTGGGAAACACACTCCAGGATGTTAGCCAAAAACATCTAAAAAAAAAAAGCCTGTACAATTCTGGAACTGTGTTCTTTTTGCAGATGAGACAAAGATCAACTTGGTCCAGAATGATGAGAAGAGAGGAGTATAGAGAAGGGAAGGAGCTGCTCGTGATTTGAAGCATGTCACCTTATCTGTGAAGCATGCCTGGGTATGTATGACCACCAGGAGAATCAGTTCCATCGTATTTATTGATGTGGCTGCTGACAAAAGCACTGGATCTGAAATCTATTGGGCAATAATATCGACTCAGATTGAACTCAGTGCTTCAAATTTGGTCCCATGGTGCTTCAAACTGCAGATGGACAAGTGAATGAGTGTGATTTTTAATCGGACAAAGAGTTCAGCAACAGGTCAGCAGTAATCCTGTCTCAAAGGACAGGCCCCTGCCTACGCAAACAGCACGTCTCAGAATCCAATAGCCTGGAGTACGGAATCAAAACAACAAATACTCTTCAATTTTCCATGGTACTTACAAACTGATGTGGCTGCATTCTAAAATACAACGATGCCCACGTTGTAGTGCTGTGGAATTGTAGAAATGGTGCTCACAGAACTTGTGAAAATTGTGTTGAGGCTTGATTCATGTGGATTTTAAGACAACATTCTCTCTGAATCCTGAGCAAGTATAGACTTTCAATTGTTTTTTTTTTTCATTTACGAAAAACGAGATTGAAGTTGTCCTCCATTACTTTTGACAGAAGAAAAACCAGCGCCAGAAAGATGCAGTTTGTCAGTAAACCCCATCGAAGCATTACTCAATTGTCGCATAAACATGTGCTGGCCAAATTAGAGCCCAATCAGACCAATTAGTCTGCCAATGTTTCATCACGTACACTTACCCAATCCACCACAAATTCAACAGGAAACCAGAAGCAGCAAAGCGACTATTTTGATTTATTTTAAGCTGCACTTGCCTGATATTGCCTAAGAAGGCTCCAAGGTTTCATAGAAACATTCCCAAGGTCAGGTATGATCGTTTGGGTAGCAACTGAGATTCATGTTTAAAACTACTTCCTCTGGCACTGAGAGAAAATACTGTTTGTATCTAAGATGAAATCCACCAGCTTGGGTTGGACAGCTCAGTTATGAATGTTTCGCTTGACAAATATGGATGTTTCCTCAGATTTATTTCATGGCACCATATGAAATAATCAAAAATGTGCATATCAATTAGGTCCACAGGTTCAGGGCTGCCATTCCAAATGGAAGTTTGTAACAAATCTTATTCACAATAAAAAACATATGGTAAACTTGCTACATTCATTGTGCACCATAATTCATTGGGCAAGACACATTTTTTATTTTATTTTTTTTTTTACAAGCAGGACTTGAAGACTGAGGGAAAGGACTGGTAGAGCAGCACCAGGGAAGATCACAGACTCTCAGCAGTCATCGAATTCAAAGGATATACAACCAAATATTGAAAATTACCACTTTATTCTTACTTAATGTTGAACTGCCTGCCATTTTTCAGTCTGCACTTCAACCTCATTGTCATTGTATCTGTTCAAATTCTGAGTGCTGGAGAACAAAACCAAAAGGTACCACTGTCCAGTGAACTGTAGTGCTCTGTATTCAATTATATTCATCACATGCTCAAAATTCTCATTTGTTTCAAAGTTCATAATAGCAATTTTATCCCTCTCTACATCATGAGCACTCTTTAATCCGATGAAAGAAATATGCAATGTTTAGTAACCACTGCAGCCAAGTGCCCTCTTGATGTGGTAAAGGATTGGTTCTGTCGATTTGATATGATACAAATCACAGATTACTGGACACTCAGGGTGACAAATATACTAACATTTAAGTGGGTCTAAATTAATGTCATATTGAATCAATATTTTTCTCTGCAATATTTATTTTAAATCTGTTTCAAAAGCATGCTTTCTGTGATTAGTTGGATGAAAATCTAATTTTGCACAAAGCAATATTGCAAACGAATCAAATTAAAATGTAAAATGCCTGTATGTATGTCTGTTCTTTGATTTTCTCCACAACTGTGCATCTGATCAACCTCATACTTGACGGGTACATTGCTGAGAACCAAAAGAAGGGCAAGTTGGAGTGTGAATTCGGCTGAGCGGTTCTTCTCTGGAAAGCTGCAAACAGTAACGCCGGAGGTCAAGCGATCGGCCTGTTCCAAACAGGCAGATTTTCAGCAAGCACTGTACTTTCCTTTGTAATGGCAAACTATGCTGCGATGCTACCTTGTAATTATCTTATACAGTGAGAAATGCACAGAGTTGCTTCAGGTTGAGTTGAGCTGAGTTAGGGTGGACAATGGCACAAAAAGATGTAAACACTAGTAAATGCAAATAAAACGTGCTGTTTTCAGCCCAATTCCTCTGGTTCATGAGTACAATGCCAGCCAAAAAATGTAATTGTTCTGCCATATTAAAGGTTCTCTGTGCACAGCCTCCTGCTCCTGATCAGTCTGGGAATGTTCAGAGATTCAGTCTCTCTTCTGAGGTCACATCACAGTTGTGGTTTGTGGAGAGGCTCTCATGACAAGCCAATTCTTCAGCCATAATTATCAGGTAGGCTAATTACCTGAGGTTGCTGTGGTGTTAACCCTGCTGTTTTTACAGGTAAAGAAATAGGGCAATCAAATTCGCAAGGACAAACTCCTTCACCATAATAACAGTCAATTTTTTTCTTATTTTGCCAGCCTCTTCGACTATATTTTCAACTGTTCAATTTCTGCCTGGAGTCACAAAATTATAGAAACGGAGTCGGACAAATGCTACTTTGCAACTGCTTTGTGTTGGGGTTACCCTAAGACAATTTTGCCTTAGAAAACAGAGCTCTAAGTCTTACATGCACAGAAATCTCAAATGTCTATTTTAAAAAAAGAAAAAAAAGATGAGGCTCAGGAGCAAAATCAACCACAGACTCTGGTTGCCTGGAAACACAGTATTCCTCCCAGCATATCTGAAAAAAGAATAGGAGCAATTAGTTATGCTGGATTTTGTATTTCTTTTAATGCTGTCGTGAAGTATCTCATTCCTTCGTGGGCGATAATAGATTCCCAGGATGGTCTAGTCCTGGCTCTGTATCATATTAAACTGCATCACTGGGCACATAAATGAGCTCTTCGATTTCTGCTCGATCTTTGCTCTACACCCGCTATTTAGCCTAAAGTCCAGTTCTCACAGAAGGAGGTATAATTTATGTTTATACCCTCTGCTCAGGTTTTTGTCAGTAATGATAGTCACACACTCAGGTGGTCGAACGCAGAACAGCACAAGTCAGCCACTGTTTTTTTGCGCTGCTTCCTCAGGAAGAGCTGGAGCCATTTTCAAAGCAGGCAGCGCTGCCGTTTATTTAGCGATAGGGTTTATTTCCAGCCTCCATCTGCACACTCCGAGTGCAGTGTTTGTTTATGTGAAGTCAGTCAAGGCAAGGGAATCAAGGCACAGCTAACTTCACTCTGCCCAATCAGGCGACGTGAGAATGAGACAAAGCTGGTGATATTGCAACAAAAACGGTCAAATCACAGACAACCAGGTAAGCGCACCTCTCCGAGAGTCGGCTCTGATTAAAAACTCAACTGCATCGCCTCCTCACCTCCTACCCCCACTTCCTCTGCTCAATCTGCTGCTATTACCATGGCAACCATACAGTCTGGGAATTGGGGCCTGGAATTGAATGGAGGGGAACAGCGATACCCCCCCACCTTACACACACACACACACGCGCACAGACGTACTCCCACACCCAACCACCCCCAACCCCCTGTCAATTTATTATCCCGCCCATGTAAGAGGTGGGGGGAGGAGGGGTGGAGTTTAGTAAAAGCCCCAATGGAGGTCATCCTGTAACCTGCAATCAGGCCCTTTTTTAATTAAACTGAACCGTGACACTCGGAGTACTGCAGACACGCAGTCATATTCGATGATGCGTCAGAAAACTGATTGGCTTCCTTAAGTTTATAATCATGCAGAAGTTCCCTGTGCCGCACATGTTGGCTAGATTGATGAACTCTGATATTACGAAAGTACCCAAATCCCACTGTCCACAACCAATGGTAGTTACAGTTTGACTAGTGCACTGTGCCTGTTTCTTAACTGATTTGATGTAACCAAATGACTTCAACATGAAATATACGAGCAGTCATGCACATATGACTTCAGAAATGGAATTAGATTGGATTAGACATGATTTAATCATGAAAAATGTGTTTTATGAAGAGAAACCAATTTCTCTTTCATGCAATGGTGGAAATGCTTTATATTTATAGTTCAAGCAAAAGCTAGAGCATATTACTCATTTTTGCCTGTTAAGTTCTCTAATAATGTAATAAAGGATCTGTCATCATGTGTTGAAGCGCAAAGAGCCTTCTCTTTTTGACCAAACTCCCCTCAGAAAGGTCAGGGTACAACTCCCTTTTAATTGCAAGTCATGTTTAGATCAGCTGTCAAAGAAAAAGAAAGAGTAATAATAATATGGTTTATAAAGAACAAAGTTCAAAGCTGGAGCTGCCACCATAGTCCATGTGTGGAACTGGACCAATCATGTTTTTATATCCAAAATGCATGTTTTTATATGTAGTGTAAAATAAAAATGAAAATCTGTAGTTAAATGAAAAAATATCTACAACTGTCCAGTTATCAACTGGAGCAATCCATCTTTTTAAATTGAAAATGCGTTGTTTTCTTCTCAATATAAACACGTTTTAAAGCGCTCGAGCTGAATGAATCCCGAAACTGGTTTTGAACAGCCAGTCTAATGCATCCAGAGTACTTGACCTGAGCATCTGTGGATCTGCTTGCAGAACTAATCTGATGAACAATTTAACTAACTAACCATGATGATTACCTGTCGAGAAAGCTTGCAGCTCACGGAAGATATTTTAATATTCATGTGCACTTACATAAAGGTGTCCATAAATTTTTTATGGAACTTTACGGAGTGAATGAATGATTCATAACTCAATGTAAGCAGATCCAAACTCAATCACAGTCATGTCAAAAGGATCATGTATGGGCTCCGTCATAATTAATCTGCATACGGTGCTGCACTGGAGCGGCTTCTACCTTCTCAAGGCATACTGAGGGGCTTCTGGCCACATGCTCTTCTACTGATGCAGGTCATGGGGCTGTTTTTGTTTTGCTTTGAAAATTGATTTGAGCAGCTAGCAGAAAATTTTTCTTTTTCCTGCATTTTGCATGTTTGCTGCAAACCCTCAGATATTAATATAGCTTTTTTTTCCTGCACAACTATTGTAATAATACAATATCACCACAAGAGGTCAGGACTGAGTGCAAGGGGGTGTGAATAGGCGTTTACCATTCTTCATTCATTGTAACTTATTCCTGAAAAGAGAAATTCAGAGAGTCAGAAAGGGTTATCCAACAATTACAGCTAAAGTGGAGTGATTATTATTGAGATGAAAAAGTAACTAAACCCTGCCGTCACAATTGATGTAGTCCTTCCCTACCTTCAGTTCTTGCGCACCCTCCAACCGTATACCATGTGCAGCTGTCACATAGTAAACTGATTTCATATTTTTTGAATTTTTGAATTCCTTCCCAGATTACGGTAATTCACAAATGCCATTCAAGCCTGGACATAAAATAAGATGCAGCTAATCTCAGTGAGCACTCTGCCAAGAGCATACTTATTTTTATGAATGCTCCTCTCACTGCACACTCCTCTCAGAGCATAATTCTTTTAAAGCGAACTCCCTCAGTACATACTACCCATATTGCACACTTCTCTCAGTACACACTCCACTCAGTGAATACTTCTTTATGCACACTCCACCCTGTACATAGTTCTGTCTGAGCATGCTTTTTCGATACTTCTGTCAGTGTGCACTCATCGAAGTCTCTACTCCTTTTAGTGGACTCTCCTTCCATTTCCCAGTCCTTTTAGATGACAGTATCAAAGCTTAATTAAAGCTGTAAAAGAAAAAGCATTCTACTGCATATACGTGGCATATTAACCCTTTGACACCTAGCTTGTACAAAACCAAATATGACCGCTCTGCCCAAGTTAAGACCACTCATGTCCAACTTGGATATGCTCAGAATTTTGATTAAATTCTGAGTTAACCACAGCATTTTATGTTGCATATGCATTTCAGCGCAAAATGGATGCATTTATTTACAGAAAAATGCAGCAGATTTTAGATATCGCGAACAAATGTTCAGAAATACATGATCAGTTTGAATAACAATGGCTAATTGCCCTTTCTGGACAAGATTGAGGACCCCTGCACCAAAGCAGTCGAAAACACTGAAATATCCATGTTCGAAGAGGAGTCAGTTAGCATAAAACGGAAATTTCCATATGTGGGCAAAAGGGTTAAGCAGGATTTTCACCTTATAATAATTATTAAATAGCTATTTTAAAGCATAACTGTGAGCAATAGCAACCTGTAAACATTTGTGCTGTTTTACCATAATTTGTTTTTCTAAAATATATTCAGGATTTATTTTTTTATTTTTTGGATGATTTGCTTTCTCAGTGCAGAGGTATGGGTGTGGCTACAGAGCTTTCCGATGTGAATAAACTAATCTTGATAACAGTACGGGTCAATGAAAAGCTCATGGGACTCATTCTAAATATCCCCATAGTTGTTTTCTCATGCAGCAACAGCTATCATACGACTGAAATATAAAAATAAAACTTGTAAAATGGATTTGAAAGAAACTCCTATGAGTGGACAGGGATTACTTTTCTTTGGTTGTAAACAGAGAACCATTGCAAGGCTCCTGCATAACATGACTAAATAATGCTCTACAATCAAGTGCATTGTCACCATTATGTAGAGGCATCATTGCACCACTGTATTGTATTGCTGACCATCAGAAACCACTCATCCAAACAAAAAAATATCAAATATGCTTGATTCATATAAGTATAATTAAAGAGGATATATTTACAATTATTACCTCTGCCAAAGAGGTTATGTTTTCACCACTTTGTTTGTCTATCTGTCTGTCTGTAAACAGGATAACTCAAAAAGTTATGCAAGATTTGGAATAAAATTTGATAGGATGATTGGTGGTAGTCCAAGGATGAGTTGACTCAATTTTGGAAGTGATCCGGAACATTTTCTGGATTCTGGAACCGGCAGAATTACAATTTATCTGGTCTGTGGCATATTTCTGACCAGATAACTCGAAAAGTTATGTACAATTTGGCTCAAAATTTGGCAGGATGATAGATGGTAGTCCAAGGAAGAGTTGATTTAATTTTGGAAGTGATCCAGAGCATATTCTGTAACCAAAAGAACAGATATAAGGAGTGGCGAAGGTATGCACTCCACTGAGTGCCCTGAGGTTGTTGTTGTTATTATTATTATTATTGACCCAAAAAGTAAAATGAAGTAATAACTGACCTATCAGAGTGTCGGCATGTAAACCAGCATGAATCATGTCATGTTGGCACATGGGAGTGTACAGTTAGTTTGCTTCATGTTTGCATGTGTGTGTCATTGATGCAAAAGAAAAAAAATATAAAAATAAATAAATAAATAGAAATAAAGAAACAGAGGCAATCGCTCATCCATCTGAAAAAATGAAATAGATCTCTGATCCTGAATTCTCTTCGAATTGGCTACGTCTTATAATAATGTTTTTTCCAGGGAAGCGAGATAATTTTAACAGTGCCTTTGTCACATCCCATGCCTGCATTTTTATTAAATTATTTTTTACTGCAATCTGGCTGTCTGTGTCAGTTTCAGTTTCATTTTGTCCACTGATTCTCATTATTCAAATGTTGTCTCTTTATTTCACCTTTCTTCTGTGAATTCCACAAGCCTTCACGCTCACCTGTTCCTCATGGTTACTCACCCTCTCTGTGCATTTAAGTTCTTGTCTCTGTCTTCTCCAGTGTCTGATTGTCAGATGTGTGTTATGGTCCCAATTTGTTATGGCTTCAATTTGTTATGACGTCATGGACAGCAAGGGATGACAGACAAAATTCTTAAACTTCAACAGATTTAATTAAACAAACAGAACTAATCTACTCTCTACCCTACTGACCAAGATTGAAATAAAAATAAAAATCTGAGATATTTACATTTCCTTTGTACTGGAGATGGGCTGCTATGTTGCAATGTCCTGGGACAGGAAAATGCTCCAACACAGGCAAAAATCCACAAAAAGCTTCACAGGTCTTGAAAAGAGTGACAGGTCTGGTCAAATGTATCCTTCCTCAATTTCTCCTTGCAATGTCTCCTACTACTCTCCCACTCTCTCAATTTTTCTCCTTATATACTCTTGTCCAGCCCCCTCTGAGGCATGCCCGGGACATGCCCAAACCTAGTTTTAGATTGCTTAACAACAAAAATGTCAATACTGCCATCTAGTGGCTTTTTACCACATTACACCTCCATTCCAAAAGGGAAAAATTTTGACTTATAAAGGCAAAATTTTTCTTTTCAATACAAAAATGGTTAAGTAGACACTTGTGTATATAAACAGATAATACAATTTGCAAATAAACACGTGACATATATACACATATTCAAACACGGGATAAGCAATCGGCAATTACATTGTCAGCACCCTTTACATGCTTAATTTCCAAGTCAAACTCTTGTAAAATCAAACTCCAATTCAAATCTCCGATTCTTGTTTTTCATCTTACTCAAAAACATTAACGGATTGTGGTCAGTATATACAATCATTGGCTTTTGCCCTGTACAAACATAAACCTCAAAGTGTTGTAAGGATAGAACCAGAGCCAACAGCTCCTTCTCAATTGTGGAATAGTTCTTTTGGTGGCGATTGAACTTCCTGGAGAAGTATGCCACGGGATGCTCAATGTCATCAGAGTCACTTCTCTGAAGGAGCACAGATCCACAAGCTTGGTCGCTAGCATCGACCGCTATGGAGAACGGTTTGTTGAATTCAGGAGATTTGAGCACGGGAAGTGACACAGCAGAGACTTCAGGCGATCGAAGGCTCTTTTGGCATGCTTCATCCCAAGTGAACTTCACGCCTTTCTTCAGTTGGTTGGTGAGACTGAGAGCAATCTCAGCAAAGTTCTTGCAGAACTTGCGGTAGTACCCAATCATTCCAAGGAAGCGGCGCAAAGCTTTTTTGTTGTCAGGAACTGGAAAGTCCATGATGGCTTGGACTTTAGCATTTATGGGTGCCACCTTACCCTGGCCTATGACGTAGCCAAGATATGTGACAGTAGCACAACCAAAATCACTCTTGTTCAGGTTAACAGTCAGGTTAGCCTGGGTCAAGCGCTGGAACAACGTCTCTACATCTTTCAGATGTTCTTCCCAGGAGTCACTCCATGTGATCAGGTCGTCGATGTACGCACCCGTGTGTGGCAATCTGGCGATTGTAGACTGTATCATCCTCTGGAACGTGGCTGGGGTATTTTTCATGCCAAAGGGTAGGACTTCATACTGGTATAACCCAGATGGTGTGGCAAAAGCAGAGATGCTCTTGGCCCTCTCAGTTAAAGGCACACACCAATAGCCCTTCAATAAATCAATCTTGGTCAGAAACTTTGCTTGCCCTACTCTATTGATACAATCATCAATCCTAGGTATTGGAAACACATCAGTTCTAGTTACAGCATTGACTTTGCGATAATCTGTACAGAATCTAGTACTTCCATCAGGTTTTGGAACTAGAACACAGGGTGAACTCCAATCTGAGTTAGAGGGTCTGATAATATCATGTTCTAACATGTACTCAACCTCTTTCTCAGCAATCTTTCTCTTTTCAGGATTCATCCGGTACGGATGCTGTTTTATTGGTTTGGCATCACCAACATCTACATCATGAGAGGCTATAGAAACTCTCTTTGGAACATCAGGAAATAGATCTTTATATTCCTTGATCAACCTCTCAAACTGATCTTTCTGTGAGGGTTCTAAGTGCTGGAGTTTCACATCAAGATTTTGCAACACTTCAGAATTTGACAATTTACATGAAAGAACTTCAGCTTTAATTCTAGGTTCATCATCTTGAAACTCCCCCTCATCTTCACAAGTCTCGGCCATAGGAGGATCTGAAGTGACAGCTGCAACCCTAGCATTCCTATCATGATAAGGCTTCAGCATGTTAATGTGACACAACTGTTTTGGCTTTCTCCTATCTGGAGTCTTCACAATGTAATTGAGATCATTGAGTTTTGTCAGAATTTCATAAGGACCATGAAATCTAGCCTGCAATGGATTGGACTTCAAGGGAAACAACACAAGGACCTTGTCTCCTGGTTTAAACTCACGGCTTCTAGCCTTATGATCATACCAAGTTTTCATTTTTCCCTGACTTGATTTCAAGTTCTCTTTGGCTAGGTCACAAGCTGCACGCAGTCTTTCCTTGAACTTGCTAACATAGTCTAACAGACTGATATGCGGCTCTTTCTCTTGCCATTGTTCACTCAACAATAGCAAAGGTCCTCTCGCTTCATGGCCAAACACTAGCTCAAACGGACTGAACCCAGTAGACTCCTGCACTGCTTCTCTAGCTGCAAACAACAGCAAATGAACACCTTCATCCCAGTCTTTCTCATGGTCATAACAATAAGTCCTCATCATTGTCTTAAGAGTGGAATGAAACCGCTCTAAGGCACCCTGACTCTCTGGATGATAGGCACTGGAAAGAATCTGCTTCGCACCTAGTTCATACACAACCTGCTGAAACAATCCAGAAGTGAAATTGCTACCTTGATCTGACTGAATTTCCCTGGGAAGGCCAAACAACGTGAAGAACTTTATCAAAGCCTTCGAAATTGCAGTTGCCTTGATGTTGCGTAGAGGGATGGCTTCAGGGAATCTGGTAGATGCACACATGATTGTCAACAAGTACTGATTTCCAGATCTAGTCTTGGGTAATGGACCAACGTAATCAATGATGACCTTGGAGAAGGGCTCCCCAAATGCTGGGATAGGCTGCAATGGAGCTACAGGTGGGTCTAACTGGTGTTTTCCAACTACCTGACAAGTGTGACAGGTTTTGCAAAAGTTGGAAACATCTTTCCGAAGTCCAGGCCAGAAGAAGTGTTTCATGATCTTATCAACAGTCTTGTTAACACCAAGATGACCTCCTAAAGGCAAACTATGAGCCATTGTTAAGATCTCATTCCTATAGACCTTCGGAACAACAAGTTGCTTGACCACTGCCCAATCTGCATTGGCAGGGATATCAGGAGGGCGCCACTTCCGCATCAACACTCCATCCTTGAGATAATACCCAACTGGAACTGTGTCTATTTCTTTATCAGGAAGGGCTCTCTTCTTTAGTACACAAATTTCAGGATCATTGGTTTGCTCCTGAATCAACCGCTTTCTGGACAGAGACAAGTCTCCAGACACATCAGAATCACCAGACCCATCTGGCTGGCTGAATAGAGAACTGATAAAAGTGTCTGATAAGTCCTCAAACAGAGAAACCATAGTAGGCTGAACAGAGTCATGAGGCGAACCACCTGAGTCATGACTATTCAAGGTGCTGGACAGCACCACATCATCTTCTTCTTGAGCCTTCTTGGCCATAGCACGAGTCACTGCACAGGAAGGATACAGAGATGGGTCTTCATCGCCATCTTCAGTGCTCGGCTGTGAAATAAGATGAACAGGGGGAACTACATTGCCCCCAGCCAGGTCATTGCCTAGCAACAGAGAAACACCCTTGATAGGTAGACTTGACATAAGTCCCACCTTTACCTGTCCTGTAACTAAATCTGACTTCAAGAATACAGAGCGCAGGGGTACAGATACAGTCCTCCCTTCAATACCTTGTAAAAGTATGAAATCCCCAGAAGCGGTCTCATCACGTAACTCCAAGGAGTCCATCAACAAAAGTGACTGAGAAGCTCCGGTATCCCTTAGGATATATATGGGGACAGGAGGAGAATGCTCATTCAGAGCCACAAATCCCTCTGACACAAATGGAAGAAATTCCTCCCTCACAAAGTCAGCAGTATCAGGCTTCTTAGCCTCACAAGGAGCAGGCAATTTAGCAGATCGGTCATCTACTACAGGGGTTTCTAACCTTGTCTTCACAAAGGCATTGGGTTTGGTATCCTTTTCTTTTTCTTTCTTAGCTTTAAGGAACCAACAGTTAGTTGTAACATGACCAGATTTCTTGCAATAATTGCAAACTAGACCACTTTTGTCACTATCAGCTTTCACACTTTGTTCAGACCTTTTACTGGATTTCTGAGCACCATCACCAGATTTGTCTTTGTCTTTGGGTGAGGAATCTTGGGTATCATCGTTACCTTTCTTCTGAAATTGGGACCATCTATTGTTACTGCTAGACTGAAATTTGGACTTATGTGTGAGAACATATTCGTCTGCAAACTTGGCAGCTGATTGCAAATTCAGTGCTTGCTTCTCATTAAGGTAGGTCTTAATATCATCCTTGACACAGTTCTTGAATTATTCAACTAACACCATCTCTTTCAGTGAGTTGAAATCATCCTTGACCTCCATAGAAGTACACCAGCGCTCAAAGCAAACCTTCTTCTCATTAGCAAATTCAACATAAGTCTGTTTGTCAGATTTCTTCAGACCTCTGAATCTCTGTCGGTAAGCCTCTGGAACCAACTCAAAAGCTGTCAAAATAACCTTTTTGACAACCTCATAATCAGAGGAATCATCTGCAGACAAAGCCGAATAGGCTTGTTGAGCTTTACCCTTGAGGACAGTTTGCAACATCAGAGGCCAGTGTTCCTTTGGCCACTGACAACTCTTAGCTACCTTCTCGAAGCACTGGAAATACTTATCAACCTCCTTCTCTGGAAATGGAGGCACCAGCTTTACCTCCTGGCTAGCCCGAAATTTGTTTTCAGCTTGAATTTTGATTTTTAGTAGCTCCATTTGGAGCCTTTCTTCTCTATCTAATTTTTCTAAGTCGAAATCTCTCTGTCCCTGTCTCTCTCTTTCTGCTCTTTCCTCTTTCTCTCTCTCAAATTCTCTTTGTTTTTCTTTTTTCCTCAATTTCTTTTCTCTCTTTCTCTCTCTCTTTTTCTCTTCTCTTGCTAATTTTTCTAACTCAAACTGCCTTTGTTTTTCTTTTTTTCAATTTCTTTTCTCTCTTTCTCTCTCTTTTTTTCTTCTTCTCTTGCTAATTTTTCTAACTCAAACTGCCTTTGTTTTTTTTTTTTTTTTTTTCCTCCCTTTCAATCTCTAGCATTTTTAATTTAAGTTCCAATTCCACATTTGGATTTTCCACCGGAAACTGTTCCAGATCTCCTGGTGCAAACACATTTTCATCAATGTAATATTCAACAATCTCTCTAGCCAGTCTTGCTTTTCGCATGGCTGGTTTTACATCTGTCAGCTCTAACTGTCTGCATATTTCTAGCAGTTCTGTCTTTTTAAAAGACTTCAAAACCTCTACGGTTGGTGATGCCAAGAAATCATCCATTGCTGTTGATCTGCCAATTTATATCTAGGAAAATTCAAAAAAACAATTTCACTATTTGAAATTTTAGATTTTCAATAAATGACTCGCACAATGGTCTACCCCGGACCCGAGCCCCCAATTTGTTATGGCCCCAATTTGTTATGGCTTCAATTTGTTATGACGTCACGGACAGCAAGGGATGACAGACAAAATTCTTAAACTTCAACAGATTTAATTAAACAAACAGAACTAATCTACTCTCTACCCTACTGACCAAGATTGAAATAAAAATAAAAATCTGAGATATTTACATTTCCTTTGTACTGGAGATGGGCTGCTATGTTGCAATGTCCTGGGACAGGAAAATGCTCCAACACAGGCAAAAATCCACAAAAAGCTTCACAGGTCTTGAAAAGAGTGACAGGTCTGGTCAAATGTATCCTTCCTCTATTTCTCCTTGCAATGTCTCCTACTACTCTCCCACTCTCTCAATTTTTCTCCTTATATACTCTTGTCCAGCCCCCTCTGAGGCATGCCCGGGACATGCCCAAACCTAGTTTTTGATTGCTTAACAAAAAAAAGTCAATACTGCCATCTAGTGGCTTTTTACCACATTACATGTGACTGTGAGTATTGTGCTGTTTTCCAATGGTTTATGTTTGCTTTTTCTTCCTTAGCTGGTTCCATCTCCTGTCCTGTGTTTGTGTTGACGGTGCCCTCGCTGTTTGTCTCTTCAGTCAGTCATGATTCTTCCTCCCTGTGTCCCCCCGTCCCCTCAGAATGATCAAATCAACTTTGGACCGGACCTTTGACGTAGCTCTGCCCAACCGCCTGAACACTATTCGCTGCTGCCTGACCTCCGCTTGCCCCCCAATCACGCCTACTCTCCATTGCTCTGCCTGTCATTGCTCAACCTCAGACTGTGTACCATAATAAGAAAAGCTCAGAGTCTCTTTGAACCTGATCCTGCTATTGGTTCTATCTGTTTGCCAGTCCTTGACAGTCTTCTCGTATACTGTATATTAAAATGTATTATGATATAATTCAAAAAAGGGGAGGGAAACTTATGGACAAAAAAAAAAACAATGGAAAAAATAATTCAATTCCAGGCACTCAGGATGGTTTGAAAGAGTATTAAAGGCCTTTCATTCATAGGGCTACGAACACATTAAAAATACACCAGTGCGTATGCAATGTACATTTGTAGGTCTGTCACAGTGGTATTAGATAAATGCAGTCAGCTGATAGGACAGCTGATGTCTCAGTTGACAGCCCCAGCCAATGAGAGCTGGAATTATAAGAGAGTATGCGTGAGCAGAGAGAGAATCAGATTGAATGAGATATAAACTACATGCCAAAGCATGCGAATGGAGAGTCTTATTAACGAAACTTTTACCAGAGCTTTGTTGTATGAAATTATCATGTGAAAACTGTATTTTGTGTTTACTTGGATTATTTAGCTATTAATATTAGTCTGATCAGACACTTTTAACCCTACTCAGTAAAATGCAGGTCAGAAATGACATGGAGCATGAAAAAACTTTAATATCTTTTACAAATCTCAATTGATCGATCCCAATATATATATATTTTTTTTTGTGAACCAAATTTTGTTGTTTTACGGTGTGTAAAAATTTTTTAGGATCACTTGAGTGGTTTTTATGCATGAATAAAATTGTCAACCGGGTCAGTACTGACCCGAGCGAATGTTGTCACTTATTTCATGCTGAATTTCTGATTTTGTCAGCTAATATTGGTTTTCTTTTGCAGGAATGTAAAGAAGTGAACCATGGCAAATAAAAGAACAAGATATGCAACCCAAAATAATAGTCATGCTTTATCTAACTGTGCTTGCAATTATAAAGCTATTTGTGTCAATCAGTTACTATTGATTCATATTCAGAGGATATTATCTTACTTATTACCTCATTTCATTCAAGCGGAGTTATTGAAAGGATTGTTTAAATATGTGAGAAAAACAAACTTTTTGTTTACCTTATATCAATGGTAATTTTCATACAATGGTTTGACTGGTATGAGGTGCCAAAATCAGTCAAAATCGTTACTTTACGTTACTTAAAAATTCATAAAAAAGAAACTGCTTGTTCTACTTCTTTTATATTTGGTATATAATTTCATTATTAGTGTACCAAGCATAAAATAAAGTGTCAACAAGATTGTAATTTCAAAGTTTGAGTTATTAAGGAAAACAAATTTTCAGTTTCACACTTTTCAACATATATGAAATGTGAAACTTCCATATGGTTTTAATCCCATTTATTTCAAGCATACATGAAAGTAGAGAGTTTGTTCTTTCAAATTAGCTATTGATCATTAAAATAGGAGCAGCATTAGATTTTTTGTGAATTTTTAAAAATTCGGGTCAGTTCTGACCCACGTTTGACGCCAACTTAAGTTTTTAGGCTTTACTGATGAGGATTAATTGTGACAAATATGCAAAAATAGAAGAAATCGGGAGGCTTATACTTTTTCACAGCACTGTACAGGTTAAATGGTCTCCCATGCTCTGTGCCTTGAGCTTGATTGGATTTGCAGTATGGTACATTGAAGAGATGCACCCCTGGAAGGGAATAAATTCAATCAAAATTATTTGCTTTATGAAAGACCCCTGAGGATGCAAGGATTGCCTGTGTGATAGACAGTATGTCCATCCTGCCATCTGTAAGGTTGTCCAGTCTTTTAAGACACCCACTGCCCTGCTTGAATGTGTGTCCCATGGACATCCTCACACTGACATATCCATTAATCCACTAAAATATCCGGTAACACAATAATATCAATCTTCGTATTGAAAATTGATATGAATTTCAGTTCAGTACAAGCAGTACTGAAAAAAGCTTTCAAAGGGACAGTTGCCAGTGAGTCTGACAGCTTTGTTTACGAAGGAAATCCCTGGTGGTGTTGCTGTCACTCCAATGACGCATTGCCTTTCCAGTACACCCGTGACAGGCTGTCACCTCTTCTGAAAATGTGCTAAAATCGGGAGCCAACGAAATGAAAGAGGTAAGCAGTGCTGTGAGGCACAGAGGTGGACCACTGTTATGCTCAAAATTGTGATCTAAAATATTGATTTACTGCCAGGGTACTTTGTTCAGTGTAAATGACTCACCGAAGCCACAGATAAATCTAAATAGGTAGTAATACTACTTTTCAGACTCCTCTTATCTAGGCATCAAAGATCCAGAGCAGTTCAGTGCCCGTTGATACGGTCGATATTTTGTTATTGGTTATTTTTATCTTCATAAAATGCGACAAGTAGCGAAAAACATAGGCCATAGACCTATGATACTTGTTTCTCGCCGTGTTTCTATTTTCCCCATCAACTCAGCTTGTCGCTATGACTCAAATTGGCCAGGTGGTGGCGCTACAGCATAGGTATTTATATTTTGACCCATAAATCTTGAACTGTTTGGCCTCGCAACAATTTTTCCCCCCCACAGATTCCATTGGTCATGCAAAAAAAAAAAGTTATATTCCCAATTTAATTAGTGTTCGGCAAAATTTGTTTGTGCTGCGCTTCCTACACATTTGACAGCAGTATACTAACAAGTTGTTATGGCCACGGCAAAATACATGAACAAAAAACTTGAACTGGTGAGTGCTTAATGAAATTCGCTACAACAGCACAGAGCAGCAGCCTAATTGCCCTTAAGTAAGACTGTGAGATGCAAAAGTGTGTAAGCTCCCACAAGTACATCTCTTGAATTATTCCAATAAGGTCCTACATTTGTGGACTGTATCTGTGTGAAATTCTATAAAAGAATTTCAAAGGGACCAGAGATATTTCATAAAACATGGCTGCCATTAACCAGCTCATCAGCTATCAGCAGGCATTTGAAGGCTTAGACATGGTAAATCATCATGAAACTCCAAAGCTGGATAAAACATCCATCCAATTTATCTCACTCTAATGTACGTGCTTCAAAATTCAATTCCCACATAGTATTTGGACCCAAGTAATTACCACTTATTATAATAATAATAATTATTATTATTATTGTATATCAGTATATTAGTCATTGTATAGTAATAATTATAATCATAATATTAAGCAGTAATTAATAGGGCCCAAGTAAAATGCAGCAATCATGGCATGATTACATGTAGTACACTAATTTAATACAACCCCAAATCAGAAACAGTTGAGAGAGCATATTACACTGTGATTTGTAAATTATTTGATCTATATTACTGTATGTTGAAAACAATTAAGGTCTTAAAGTGTGCAACAGTATGTGGTTTTCATTGTTGCATTTTGCATTTCACAGGTTCTCAATTGGGGACTAGTCAGGACTGCAGGCAGGCCAGTCCAGCACCCATACCTGCATCTTGCACAGCCATGCATTTGCACTGCATTCAGAATACGGTTCTGCATGTCTTGTTGAAATATCCATGGCTGAGCCTGAAAAAGATTTTGTCTTGAAAGCAGCATATATTGCTGCAAAATCTCAGTATACCTTTAAGTATTACTGGCGCCATCACTGTGAAGTGTCTCTCATGTCATTAATCTAATTCGTTCTTCCATTTTTTTCATTCATTAATGGATTCTCAGCATCACGTAAAAATCTAGGGACTCTTTAATTTGGCAACTCCCTTTCAGTCGGGGTTGGTGAGGTGATTATTCTCAGAAGTGGGAGAGGGAGTTAACACAGTCAGGAACACAAAACCATCTCCGCGATGAGGGCTGTTTACCGAGCCTCAACAGCTCACCCAGGCCTGCGTGTTCATTAGAGCCAATGTTCCTTATGCGAGCAGCTCAGAAACAGGAAACCGGGAGAGAATGAGCTCAGACTGCGAGTCAGGCATGCCGAGATTTACCGCAGCAGCAATCAGCCGTGCAGCCCTAGAGCCATCAATTCTGAGTATTCTTATGATTTACACTGCTGTGCTCATCAGTTAAAGCCATGTTGCAGACATTTTGTTCACCCCCTGCCGCTTCATTGCTTCCAGAGAGAATGTTTCAGTCCCAAAGCGTGAACGCAGATTTGTCTGCTATATTAATACACACAGTGTGATTTCATATTCTTGTTTGTTGTACTGTCTTGTTTGTTATAATTTCATGTTATTTGACATGTATTAATGTTTGTAATTATATTATTATGCATTAACATGCGGTATATTCTCAGTGGGTATCACAAGAAATTAATGTGACTTCATAGTTCGTATTCAGCAGCTCAGCTGCCACGCTACCAACATATTGGCCTCAAATTCCAATTTATTCGAAGGCAACGTCGTAACACATTTTAAATCTGTTTCAATTTCTGTGCAGTTCAATTGCTGCCTACATAAGTGACCCAAGTAAGACAGAAAGGTCTCAACGAAACATTTCTGTCTGTTGAATAGTGGAATATAGGACTATTACCGGCATTTCAAGTTCAAAGACTCTTACGGATGGGAAAAACTCCTGGTCTCTCACCCCAGGGATACAGGGATTACAGGAGCAGCGCTGACTCCACATGACCACACAGTCACACCAAGCCTATTTACCCTTAGAGCGCTAAATTCAGCTGTTGTTGCTCAGTAATGAATCTCGCCACATGATAGGTTTTCAACAGCATAAGATAATTTAATTTATATATTTTTTAAAATTATTTCAGCACTTTAATGGCTAATCAATTCAAGCTAAGCAAAGCTGATGCCATGGGTGAGGACGGAGCTCTAGAGCAGAAATGTAAGTTAAAGGCCATACTCATTTATTTGCAACACATTACTCCATGCTAGCTGGCCTACGTGTCAATGAATTGTTGCCGTGTTATTGCTGTTAATTTATAAAACAGACTTTCATTAAGCCTGCGACTTTCGGCCGATGCATATTCATGTGGCCACAAAGCCACGTTTGCACCTAAAAACAGATCTTTTCGTGAGGTAGGTGTCACGGAAATGTAGCTGTCCCTTGTGGCTGTTTTAATAGCCTGCATTAAGCCATTTCAAACTTTGTTAAGTCTAATTGCGCTCTTATCTGAGCAATTACCTATGAGCAGGTCGAACAGAATCAAATGGGGTTTGGAGAGGAAGTGACGTCAAACTGCGGATTTCAACACCCTATGTTGCTCTGCATAAATAACATTGGGTATTGTTAATACACTGACAAATAGTTTTGAAAATCACAGGCTATGACGTCCATGGATCAGGAAGAATTTATGGCTGCAATAATATTGCATAAAGCAAATAATAATCAACCTCTTAGCCTCATAGTAAAACTGCTCTTAGACAAGGGGATACAATTTAAATGTATATTTGAATGTATTCATTGTTCACCAAATAGATCAACAATCATTGCCTGACCCCACAATATTTATTTTTTTTATGACATGCATAGTTATTTCTGACTGTTTGTGATTTAATAGTTTAAGTAATCCCACATAAGAAGTTCACAGTTTCAAAAAAATTGATATCTTTTTTATATTCTGGGATTACCACTGCAGGTGGATCAGAAACCGCCATACACAAGGGTCCCCCGGACTGAGCTTGAGAGCCACAGGATTAAACATTTGATTGTTGATTTTTTTCCTACAGAAATAAAATAGAAGCAGCTTATTGCTTTACAATTATATCAGTATATTTTAATTTTCCTTTCCTGTTAATGTATTTGCATAATGCCAATAAGAACACACACAGGACAACAACATGATTGAAAGCTTTGCATTGCCCCGAGATGATGAGAAGGTCAATTTTGCTGCTTCACATTCATTGTAGGGCAATTCAAGGGCCAAATGATCCCCTCATTGTGAAATGCTCAACACTGAGCTGGTATGAAGTGGTATGATTAGGAGAAAGAGGCATAATTAGACAGAATGCATTTGATCTCTCCATAACATCTGGCATAACAAGAGTGTTACTCGACCATAGCTGGCAGAGGGGTTATACATTATGAATTAAGCAGAAAAAAGCAGACATTGTCTGTATTTTGGATGAACATTGAATAAATGTTTTGCATGATGTCCAGGCAGTAGGGCTTGCAATCGGATGCAAAAAAAATGGATGCAATACATGGCATGACTCACATCCAGTGAGTGACGTACATCATTCAAACCTTAACCACATTCATGCATGAACGATTTGTCGCTCGCTGAAGTTGCTTGTGGGGCGTTTAGAAAATTTAATGCTTCTGGTTGCCCCAGTAACGTTTAAACATAGCAGCTCTCCAGTGATCTGGAAAAACCAAGTACGTGTGTCACTTTTGGTAGAAACTGAGTTTAACCTTCATTTGCAATAATTAAGAGAGGTGAAAATCTTAAAACACTAGCTATTAGTGTCATTTGAACTTTCAAAATCAAGTTTCTGTCATATTTTTTTCTGTTAGAAAAGTCCAGAACCTAAAATTTTTGTTCACTTGCGAGATCTTTGCCACTGATAAACTTACTAGGTTTTTCTAGATCACAGGAGAGCTCCTAAACTGTGCCACGAGGGGAGACAAATGGCTTGCAAGATACTACACAAAACCAGACAAGATCATGCGAAAATGTATTTAATTTTAAATCTTACAAATGAACTCTGCAAAATACAAACAACAGCAATGCTCCAGCATTTACAGCATGATATACCAAACAGCAAGTTAGCCTGTTGGAGCCCAGCAGCCCACCAAGAATCCCTACAGTTTACAGCACAGTTTCAAGCTCAGTTCCTTTTAGAACACATCTCTGTATGTGGGGAGGTAATATCGCTATGATGAGGCTCTCCATATTTGCTGCCATTTTTGAAAAGGAAAAGTATGCAAATTAAAAAAAAAAAGAAAAACAGGGTCCTTGGCACATCAGTCTAAGCGTCGCCCATAAAGGTGTGTCCTTCCCTCCGACTCCGCCTCAGGTAATTTGCGGCATGTCTTCCCCATTCCTCTCCACCACCTTCCTGTCTCTCTCTACTGTACAACTATTAAATAAAGGAGAACATTCAGTTCTCATTGAAAATGAATGGAAGCTTGTCACTAGACACTGTTCCAATGTGAATGTTCCTTTACTTTCATTAGTGAAAAGTGTCTGGACTCCAGGTCATCCAACATCTTGTAACAAAACCATGGGCTTTAACACAGCGGTTGTCTCCCTTGATAACTATAACAGCCTCCAGACCTCTGGGATGGCATTCAACCAGTTACAGTATTATAATAATGCAGGAGGAATCTCATTCCATTCCAGTCAGAAAACCATTGCTGAGATTGGGCAATGATGACTGGCAATCAGAGGTAGAAAGTCCTGGCTCAGAAAGTAAAAGTCTATTGAAGAAATTTATTCCAACCACTGATATTTGCTTCTGCTCAGTGTTGGCCAGTGCAGCTCCTTCACACCAGTTTTTTTTTTTTTTTTTAAGATTTTTTTTTTGAGATTTTCTCCTTCATTAGATAGACATTCAGTAGAGAGTGACAGGAAAGTTTTTTGGGGAGAAGAATGGGGAAGGCAGCAAAAGACCCGAGCCGGAATCGAGCCTGGGTTGCTGCGGAAAGGATGCAGCCGTTTTGGTGTGCACGCTTAGACCGATGTACCACCAGGGCGCCCCCCTGCACATCAATTTTGACCAACAATGTAAGGATATGACATAATGTATGGAAGAATTGTCATGATGAAGCAAGAAAAGGTCTTTTTGTTTGGAAGCTTAGGATCATCTTGAATATGAATCTGTGCTAAAACACTGATATTTTTCATCCATGAAAATAAGAGGCCTTGCTTAAACCACAAAACACAGCGCCAGACCAAGGGGAATCTGCAAATTTTGGCCATACTCTGTATTGAGTTAAAACAATGAATATTAATTGATATCAAATGTACATTTCTCTTTTCTGAAGTGCACTCTTCCTGCCAACCGGAATTGAGCTCCATTTGCTTTACCTTAGGCAGTTGCCATAGCAACATGGCCAATTAGCTATCTGGCTCCCCTGACAGTCTCAGATCTAATTATAAAACAATACTCTGACTTTGGCGCAGAGAAGGAAACATTTTGCAATGATGTGTTAACTATTAGCGTATTTTTCATAGTATCACAATACTGAGCTGTGGATAAATTGCGCTTGTTTTAAAATGCAAAACACCCATTTACGTGTTGAAAATATGGAAACGTTTCATGAGCGCCGTCAGTCAGTAATAATTTGATTAGAATGTTTTTGCCAAAATGTCTGCATTAAGATGTTTATTCAGATCATGCAGATTTTAAAGGAGCAACAGAGGGAAGGAAACGTATCCAAAGATGCTGACTAGACTGGCAGTGAATCTCAAATGGAGAACCTCAAATACTGCTTGAGACATTGAGCAGGTAAATGAAGTCAAAAATGGACAAGTTGGGGTTGTGCTGAAAGTTCAAACATCGGTTGATCAGAAAGAAAAATGAAAATCACTTGCAAACCACATAAAATAAAGAAAATGGCAAAATTTGTTGCCTGAAAGAATCAGTACATGCCTCCACAAATATAGCGTTCACCTCATAGCATAACTGCCAAAGTCATATTTTTGCCAAATTGAGCAATCGGCTGCCTGTTTTTTCATGTTGGCGAAAAAATGTTGTTTTTTTTCTTTTTTCTCAAAACCTAAAAAAATAAATAAATAAAATCCATTCTGTTCATTAAAGATTAAAATTAACAAAATAAAAAAAACTTAAAAATGAGATAGGCAATAATGCTTTGAGGCTAAAAATATAATCAAAGAATGCCTCCAATTACATAATGAACTTTTTTCTTGATGAATTGTTGTCAGGAGGTCTTGGTATTAGAAGGAACAAAAAGTAATACCTGCCAGACCTGGGGCCTTATTTATAAAAATTTGCATGGATTTCATACCTAAATAATACATACGCACAAAAAAATAAAAATGACATTTTGTGGAAAATAACCTAATTCATAAACCTATGGGTAAAATAAACTACATGGAATTTTCATTTATTTAATCAGGATGGACTTGGAATTTATTGACATTGTGCATAATCTTAATAATTTCTCTTTTTTTAATGTCAAGTTTGTTTTTATAAATAGAAATCTGCAAAGAAAGTGACGTATGTATGAGGCCCCACGTCATAATTTAGGCGATAAAAGCCCTGATAACAACCTTCAAGGCAGGTGACCCCACAAATATATATTTATCACAGCTAGAAAAATTACTCAAATGCTCAACAATCTGAGGCCTTGTCCAGGTACCCTGTGTTGTGGGAATTTTAATTTTCATTCCTGAAAGAAATCACACTGAGACAAGATGAGAGTAAATAGGATCCATTTTACTATGTGCCACATAGGGTCTTCGTTACAGGCAAGAACAAAGACAAAGGAATCTCTCCTTTGCTTTGGATATATGTAAAAGCAGAACGTCATGATGTACGCCCTCTGCGTCAGCTGCGTCGTGCGCATCCCACGTAAGTCTGGCTCCAGTAATCCTAAAAAGTTTCTCCCCCATGCAGAAATTTACGTTTCCTTGGGTCTTATTTAGAACACTCCAGGCTCAGAAGGTACACACTGTTTCAGTAACACACTTCATGACACTTCTACATAGGAACAAGCTAGATTATAAAACTTGCAATCACGCATGGCCTAGGTCACCTAGGCCACTCGAAAACAAGCAAGGATAAACAGTTAATGACTGAATAAATAAGTAAATCAATACTAAATGAAGAGCAAGCAAGGATAAACAATTAATAACCAAATAAGCAATAATGAGGAATTTATGACTGAATTTCACCAACATTTCCCTCCTCTTTATAATTGATTATCCGCTAACATGCCACTTCTCTTGATTTTCAGCATGTGCTTCATTCACGGGAAATGCTAGAAAAATTTTTACTCTTCTGTTCAAACAGGCCTTTTATTTCTATCACATCACTGTATGGCTCCCCCAGCTCCTCCAGCAGAGAATGTCCTCCGTCGATGTCCTGTAACATAAACATCTGATACCGTGGGTTAGCATTCAACATTTTCGATATCAATCCTCTTATTATTGGGACCCCACAGCAACTGCAAATGAGTAGTACTGCAAATCCTGCTGCTATGAGGCTCAATACAGATGATATTGCTGCTTTCCGTAGCCTTTTCTATCCATTTCAGCCTGCATTTTCATGTCATTTAAAAAAAGAATCTTTTGAAAAACGAGTTTCAGGATGTAGATTTCAAGATACTCCATTTACATGTGGACAGGGAAAACTTATTTTTTGGCTCATAATATCAGAGTGTGTGCATCTTTATAGCAAGTTTTTAAGGCTTGCGTTTGGCCTAGATGGTCTTACACAACATTATATCATCACTATGTGTTGGTTTGGCTTGCTCTTAACGGCTCTTTAAGAATGTTTGCATCTCTGCGATGTGATTTTATTGAGAGAAAACCCTGTTTTTAAAAATATACTTGTATGTGTGGAACTGGCCTAATGAAATCCCTAGAAAGACCAGCTTTCCTCAAAATGGAAGTCTTTGACATGAGGACAATCTTTACTGGTAGTAGGATCAAAATTATCACTGGCGCTACACTACCAGTCAAAAGTATTTGCACACCCTAAGATGTTGTCAAGTCTTTATCTTCCATGTATGTTTACAACAAACAAATCACTGGCATACAGGTAGCTCGACACAGGAAAAGTTGATCAACTTTCTGATAAGGACTGAGAGGAAGTGCGGGACTTTTATACCACTGGCATGGCTACACATGTGCCTGGACGTGCCGGTGCCGCGTAGTCAGGCTGCTGGCACACCCAGGCCAGAGCCATAGCGAGAGAGAGAGACGCGTCATTTCCATTGACTCCAATGGACCAATTTTTTCACAGCAATGGAATAGTTCCCGGAAGTTATCAAAGAAGACTAGTCACTCTGCTGAGTTGAAGTGAAGAAGATCCGGTCATGATGCATTTACTGAAGGTATTTACAGAAGGTAAGATGTTTAAAGAATTATAATGTATGTCGTCAGCACATCTGAATTTAATTTACGCGTACAGTAAAGCATTTAATTGGATTATCCCCCCTCTAAATATGGCGATGCATTCAACGTTTATGGACAACAAATTGGGCTAGGATACTAGCTAGCTAGTTAAAGTTGCAACACATAGTAACTAGTGTTAACCACGAGCAGCATAATAGCCAATTGTAAATTCCGTTCTTTCGATGCCATTTCATACACCGCCGTCGTGGAATTGGAGAAAAATTTTTCTCAGACGTGATTTTTGTGGGGTGGGGGAGTCAAATATTAATTATTAATTTTAAAATTGGCGGAAATATATTGGTTTTGTCAGTGTTGTGATGAGTGGAGGCGATGCAGTGAGGTTATCCATTTTGAGTTAAAGCCGATGTTAGTGTAATAAAGTTTACGTTATTCAATAACAAAAAGGGCTTTTATTTGTTGTGATATATCGCTATTAAACTTGATTTTATGTGTAATTTTTTTACTTGTATGCAGTAAAATAAATCGTAACCAATGGTTTGAGTTTTTGGGATTTTTGAATCAGTTGACTATTACCTGCTTAGATTTTGTTGCCGCTGAGCTGATTTAGGATTGATGGCAAATGGAGAGGGAAGCTGGGGTCAAATACAAGATGAAAACCGAATAAAAAATCAAGCTGGGCCAAACATACAAGGCTAAGAGGGGAATCATAATGAATGCAAAAAAAATAAAATAAAATAAAAAATAAGCTATACTGTATTACATGTCTAAAAGACTGAAGAACATGAGACATCTTTATACATATTCCCATCACATCAGTAACTGATGCCACTTTCCATACTTTGTTCAACGTCAACATAATGATGATGTTCCATTGGGAAAGTAAGCCCCTCCACATCTCCTGTGCAATTTCCCATCCAAGCCAATATAGGTATCTAACCCTTTCTCTTTTTCTTATCCTCTCTCTCTTTCAGCAGAAGAACCACAGCCAATTTGGTTAGAGCCAGAGGACCCCCTGCAATGAGACAGACGACACTCACCCTGCACCCTGAGTCTCGACTCCCTAAGCTTTGGAAGCCTTTTCCTGATCCTTATTTTCAATAAACTGGACATTAAGTTTCCCAATTGTATGGTCTTTGGTTGTGAAAAAGTGTTGGAGTATGATTATCTCACATTTGTAGTTGTTTTAATTTTTAATGATTGTTAGATTGCTCCTACTAACTTGAGGCAACAGTTTTTTGCTCCTCTTCACATCACTGGGGAAATTGACTTGACTCTTTTTTTTGGCAACACATCCTCTTGAGGGTGTAATGATGCATTTGAAACATGTAATACTGTAACAGGATTATCTAGCAGTCATAACGAAAAATAACTGAAATATAGTTATTACAGGGCAGGCTACTTACCCTCAAGTGGCCTGATGTAGTTGTGCTAATTGGTGAAAGTGACCTTGATTATCCTTTATAGTACTATAGATCCTATGATATTACTAGAAAATGCCTGTAATGTTCTTGTAAGAATTTAAAGTGCTATGGTACTCAATCATTTCATTGATCCTATTGTACACACTCTTTACTATGGATCTCATGAGGTGGTCCAGATGAAGCTAGACTAGTCAGTGTTGTAACTGGCCTAGTTATCCTTTCTGCCTAGTTGTCATAGTAGGCAAATAAGATTGATTGCACTGGTTGTGTTTTTGTGATGCTATAGCCTTCTTTTTCACTTTTGCGGAGACTAAGGTCAAATTGTTATCATTTCTGCTGATGTTATCTATAGAAGGCCTATTTTATTTTAGTTGATAAGCTTAAATGATGATTGCACTGTTTAAATAACAAACAAAGAATGACCAAAGCACTTTTTATTAGCTGTGCTATGGCTGTGTTGTAGCTATATGGAGAGTAATGGATAGGTGTATTTCTGTGAAGGCTCTGGTACAGGTACATAAACTGTAGGCCTATCCTGTTTTGCAGAGACTGACGCTTCAGTTATCAATATATTTTCTGCCTGATTGTTGCCTATAAGCAATCAATACCACATAACTTATTGCTATGTGGTAGTGAGTAATGGATTGTTTTATTTTTGTGAACGTGCATAGCCTTTTGTGTTTGAGAAAATTAAAGTGGAACACTGCATTTTTCCAAGGCACACCCAGTGTCATTTTTCTGGCTACGCCACTGTTTTATACACAAGGGAGGTAACGAGCTAGGCGGGGCAACAGGTGTGAGGGATAATCTAAACATTAACTGAGAGGGGAAAACATAAGAGGTTATTAACAATACAACAATGACAAAGACTAGTTTTCACAAGACATCCTTAAACAATAACAGCTCCATTCAAGGAGTGTCTAAGTGGGGAGAGATGGGAGAAACAGATTAGTATAGGAGATAGTTGCAAAGTCTCAGCAAAAACTAAGGCGACAAACTGGTAGAGCAAAGAGGGCGGAGTTACAGATTAGTGTGGAAAGCAGAGAGAATCAATTAAAATTGGTAGGTTGTGCAGTGATAATATTACCCAATTGTGCAAGTTAGTATGTTAGTTATTTACAGGATTACTATATTAGTATGGGTTGGTAAATAAACTAGGCAAAACATAGAGTGCTAGTGGAATTAGTACTTAATTAGTAATTAGTGTTGAAGGAAGTTAAACAAGAAGTGAAGGAACTTGTGAAACACCGAAAAAATTCCGAAATCACCCGAAATGTGACAGCTCACAGACAGGGGCATGCACTGGCAATGAACACAGAAATGCAGGACATCACAGGGGAAAGCAATGTGCATGATATGGCAGATGAGACAGAATATAACAAGATGAATAAACTAATGAACCAAGTGGAATTGAACATTAAACCAGAACATGCAGAATACAGATCATGATAATTACCACATTCAATGCCATATACTTTTTCATTCCAAATACCTACATCAAGGCAAATGAAAGTAATTAATAGTTATGACCCTGTTGCATCATATTGCAATCTCTGATACAAATTAATGAGCGAAACCAGCACTTGAACTAGACAGGTCGGTCGCTCGCAACCAATGGGTGTAGCCCCCGATCGCCCAAATTTTTTATGTTGGCTTATTTTTAACACAAAATTGTCTATTATTTAGTGAATTGTGTTACCATGGCAACCAAAATCGATAGACGCCATGTCCTAACCACGTCGCATATACATACCAAATATAAAAGAAATAGCTTTAAATTTGTGGCCTGTAGAGCATCCACAAGGAAATCTCTACGGCAGCAGAGGCTGTGGACGCATGACAAGGCCAAATCCATAGTAGCCCCAACTTTGTCCGGGGGCTACAATTATATTCACAATAGTACTGTCTAATCATTTGTACACAGACAGCAGTCGTATGTCACCCACCTCTGTCATTCCAGGGTAGTTGCTTGGATATTGTGTCTACTTTACGTAAAGAGAGAAAACAGCATCTGTGTCTGCCAGTTTTCAAAAGATAAGTGGAATATTTAAACAGCAATGATCCGACCCTCACTCTTTGTTGCAAGTCAGGGAGGCTGGTTGATGGGACGCGGTGCGAATATGTAAGATGTTGTGCCCTGTGTGGCGGCAGGCATGGTGTGTTGCACACTTTATCTCACTTCCTTAGTCCAACATGTAGCACTGGAGAACATGGACCAAAGGTGAATTTTGTTGCTCTCTGTCAAGTGTGGACCTCACAATTCAAATTTTATTGAATGATGTTTGTCAAACAAGGCTTATTTCCTGTTGCCAGTAGGTGGCACTAGGACTACAAACCATTATTGGCCAGTAGATGTTTTCAAGCAGCAACACCAAGTATTGTGAGCTTCCAACAATCCCTTTCAACAGTCCCAATCACTTAGAAAACAGCTTCCTGTTTTATACAGTACTATCGCAACAGTATTTTATGAAAACTCACAATCTTCACAACCCTAGTTGGGTCCCCTAGTTGGGTGAGATTCATAATGTCTCTAATTTTAGAATTAAAGTTTGACTTCTTTTATATCAGACAAGAAAGTGTAACAGGCTTGTCCCGTTTCAGCAGTTTGTGTGTATTTTTGCAGTTTGTATCCTTTAATCAATTTATTGTCTTGTCTCCTCACTTGCTCCCCAGTGTTACCATTCGTATGCCTCGCTCCCTTTGAGAATGTCCGGTCTATGTAAGTTCATCGTGGTGTCAGTGTGGTTGCTGGATTGCCAAGGTTCATACGCTCTGAAACCTTTCAGTCAGTTTGTTATCTTCTCAAATTGAGCTAAGCTCATCTTCCAAGTGTTTCGGTATATTTCTGATATAAAAAACATGATCACTCCTTGGAGTCTAATCCGTAGGAACAAGCTCCCCAGCCTTAAAGTCAGTCTCCAGGATTCTGACTGCATTTTTGTTAATTCTCTGTTCCTGCCTGTTCCTCTGAGTCAGTTTATTAGGAGCTCCTCCTTGGACTTCATCGGTCTCCAGAACTGGGACTGCATTCCTCCTAAACGCTTTGGTTCTACTGTCAAGCAGTTCTGCTTCTGCGAGGGGGATCTGGCCCGGGATGGCCACTGGCCTGGATGTGGACACGCCCCTACCCTCACCAGTCATTACCACTTCAGCTGGACTGCCTCTCTACAGACCTGGGCAAAGGCTACTTCCTCATCTATTACTATATTACTGTAAATAAATACACCCTTGTGAATTGTACCCTGAATCAGTGTTTGATTCCTTGTCCGGATCATAGCAAATTCCTGTTTTATAGCGAAAATGGAAATTCAACACCTTGTTACGGCCACACCATGCCACAAAACTCAAAATTTTCTTCAGTGAGGTCTTTTGTATATTGAGGTGAATCTTACCAATGTACAAGGCGGAGTTTGTTAAAGTATGAGCCTTGTAGGCCAAAAGTGCCCTAACACTGCACAGTAAATTCTAAATGGCTGACTTCCAGTTGGGTTCATGCTACAGCTCCAAGAGGCTTTTTTTAGTCTGGACATGTTACGTATACCTACTAAATTTCGTAAATGTTGGTGAAACGCACCACCAGGGCTATTTTGTTGAAATTTTGTGGGGGTCGCTATTGAACCATTTTATCACACAAAGCATGAGACCCGTATATCAAATTTTCACCAGTTCTGATGTGTGTGCCAAGTATCATGAGTTATCAAGCACCTTAAACCTCACAAATATGTGATTCATTTTTGGCACATAAAGAAAGAATGCTGAAGCTTATTTGAATGATGATGGGGTTCTTGTATCGGTCAGTGCTCGTGCCCCAATGAGCTACAAGCAGTTACTGTGACACTTGAACCAAATAGTCATTTCATCCACGCCTTGTCCAGTTCATGTCTGCCCACCTCTGAGTACTGAAGCACACCTACAGTCTGTTTACTGCACTTTCAAAGCTAATTGCCTTTTGTGCTTTTAAAGACCTCTGGCTTTGCCTCCTCCTCACGAGGTTCTGTTGCTCTGTGATTCAACTGAGCCTGTTTTCCAAGTGTTACTAACAGCCTGTAATCCGAGTGCCTGATCTTGCTCTTTTGACTGGTGTTTTTTGGAGAATTTGCAATACGTCTCACCCAAGTTATTCTTGACCTCTGCCTCCCACCTCAGACTACTATACTGATATTCTAATTTGTTTTTGTTATTAAACTTAACTGCTTTGCACTTGATTTCCAGCTTGATACAGATACAGACTGTTTGAGTTTTCAAGTGCTGTCATAAAATACTGCATCTAAGAAGTGATCACTGCGCAATTCACAGAATTAACAGTGAGTGATCTCGACATTTACTCGACTTCTTTAGAAGATTTTGAAGCCCCATCGATTAAGTTCTATCCAGTTCAATGTTCAGTCCAAGCTCCAGTTTCACAGTTGTCTCTGGTGATCACTTGGACCATGAACCCTGGGCATCAGTGCTGAGTCGAGCAGCGTCAACCGTAAGCGGAGGTTCCATCTGAAGTAAAAAACTGGTACCTTTTCCATTTAACCTAATCAGAGAGTCATGTCTCAAAGTGATTCATAATGCTTATATCCCAGTTAGGAAGCCCTTTACTCCAATGAGACAAAATGAGTTGAGAGTGAGACTGGACAGTGCCCAGGCCCACAGATTTCATTATGTTTAACTGCTCTTTATTTCTACTACTTTTGGGTCAAATTTGGCTTCCTATGGGACCCATCTGTGGCTGTTAGATTAGGATTCCTTCGTCGTTTTCAATTTAAATTATTTTGCTTGAACAGGAAGATTATACTCTGCCACACGCTAGATCTCGCGAGTCCAGTGCCACTTCATTATCATCCGGTCTAATCCGTAATCTGATGTCAGAACTAAGGCCATGGCCCAAAAGTCCTTTTCTTCATGATAACAAGACAGGGGGTCTAACTCAATATCTCAGGCACCATAGAAGGCAGCCCAGGCCAGTAAAATGGGTAAATTTGTCAGATGGTATTTCTACTCATTTCTCTTAGTTGTTTATTACTTTCATGATACAGTCTGCACCAGCACAGATGAGCACACTTTCACGCTTTCACACATTCGAAGGGTGCGCAGCATCTACGGGCTGTAATAAGTATTACTTTAGCAGAGCACATTGATCCAGTCTACTGATTGCTAAAAATGTCTATGAGCCAGAATCTCATTGGCTGAGACTTACTGCGCCTCAGGAAATTGCATTTTTGTCGATTGGAATTGGCATGTTTGTCTCAGACATTTAAACTCCTGTCAACTTAATTTACTCATAAAATAATCTGACAGTTAGTGCTGTCACCAAAAATCAGGGCTGGTGGAGTTCATTGAGCGGATGCTGATAATTTTGCACTTGTTTTAGCATCTGTGAAGCTGCACACCTTACACTCTTTATTATTAGTATTCTTAAACTTCCTCCTCCATCTAAATTTTGCCCGCTCCTCCCACAGACACTGTTCAAACTTTGCAATGTTCAACATGTTCTGGATGACATTGCATCCAAATGAATTTTTAATTTTCTTCATAATTTATTTTTTATTAATTTTTAAAAGTCATTTTTGCCCCGATTAAATCCAGCAAAATTCATCAGATTTTCAGCTGATTCAGCAAGTTTTCTTCTCGTAGTCACTCCTTTCAACTTTCCAAATTTTCAGCTTATTTTCTACATTTTTTCAGCTTTTTAACTTTTTTTATCTTTTATACTTTTATAATATTCAACTTTGTTTCAACTTTTACAATTGACTGCACTTCAAATCCCTTTTAGAACTCTCATAACCCTTCATACTTTCAGCTACAGGCTTCATTTAAACTTTCAGTGGGTAACAAGGCTCTTAGCTACTGAAGTTCTGTTCAGCTTTTTGATATCTTGTAGAGTTTTTACAAAATTTTCAATTCATGTTTTATGTTCAGATCATTTCAGCTTTTATAATGGGGGTGTTTTGAGTGAGTTAGAGTGGATGATGTCACACACTCTTGCTCATTTAATACACAGCGATGCAGCAAGCTTATACGCTTCTTTCATTCATCGCTCCAACAGTTTGAATTACTTTTACTAGTTCACTTAACTAGACACTTAATTCAAAGTTCACCTTTTCAAATTTTCAAGCTGAAGCAAGCACAGAAATTTTCCTCAGCAAATTTTGCCTTTTCTAGTTGAAGAGCAAATTTGAGGGACAGACAATGTAAGTGTTCACAAGATATTATTAGGATATAATATCACCCCAAAATAATATTCCAGAATTACCCACCTGATTCTACAACAGGTAAGCACACAACCAATTTGAAATGTATTTATGCTGTCTGTCCACCTTTATTGGACCCAAAGACCAAATTCCAAATTTTGTGATGTGGGGGTTTAAGGTGATCAATCACCATTTCAGTCCTGTCTCCTTGATTACTTTGAATTGGGTGCAATATGTCACATGAACAGCAAAGGCAACATTTAATTGCTTTCAGGAATGATATCAGAGAAGACATGTGACCTGATATTTTATTACATGCAGCAACATAGTCCATCGTTTCACTGAGACCTGTAGAAAAACACAGCACTTGTTGGACCATACAGCATTGAACAGTTAACACCTTCTGAAAATACGCAAGCCTCCTAAAACCACAAATTCAGCTCAGAATCATGTCCTGAGTTTACATGTAAAGCAAAAGACAATCATGCCGGTTACATTTTTGATAATTCCAGAACTCATGCTGACAGACAGATTCACCACAGCTGACTCAATAACGTTTGAGCCAAACGAACAATGCCAGCTGTTCTGCCAATTATCTTGACGTAAGTACATGTTGTGCACATTTTGACGTGAAAGTTGTTACCTGTCTGGCCAATGACGCATCTTTTGACGTACACACCTGTTAAAAAATAGCTTTCCGAATTAATTATTTCCCATTAGCTGATACTTAAAATGTAAATCTGTATATTTTTTTTTCTTTTTCTGTGGACTGAGTAACATTGTTATGGTCCCCAGCAGCCACAAAATGTTTTTATACTTTAATTTACCACAGTGTTATCTCCCCAGGTAAAATTGAGCAACATATCATATTAGAGATACTTGCCATTCTGCTACTCAGTAAAGTGTCGTTGTGATAGCCAACAAATCAATATGCTGTCCATTTTAACTAAATATCTTACCAAATTTAAAAAAAATGCATTTTTTGCTTTTTCGGCATTCTAGCTCTGTCCACATTCTTCAAGTGATATTCTGTGTATTCACTTCAGAAAAGTTTTTGCTATCCAGCTTGGGATACATCTTCAAATTTAAATGTGGCAGGAATGTCACATCCAATGAAACCAGTTTAAAAGCAGCATATATGGAGAAGAAATTTAGAATGCAGACATGTTGAATAGATAACAAAAATGCCTTTGTGAAAGCATATTAAATATCGTCGGCCTGCTGATAAAACCTCGTATCTTCAAAATGATAAACTTTACAGGAGAGCATAAAAATGTTTAATTTTGCAGGTAAGAATGCAGTTGAGCTGTGTTCGGGTAGGATGAATATTTTTCTTCCAAGAATGTATTTTGTATTTTGCAATGTATGTTATTATCATGGACATACAAGTTTTTGTTTCTTATCAAATTTAGAGATACAAGGTTTTATCAGCAGGCCGACGATATGCTTTTTATGGGAAAGATTATGGATTGGCACTGCTATAATGACATCTCTAATTACTTTTTGTCAAATATTTGTGTATTTGAAAAGTTTAGAGCTAAGGCATTAAAACATAGTATACACCTGAACACTTCTCACATTACCTGCTTTAACATTATTTTGGGGAGTAAATTGTTGCTGTGATTGTACAGTTATATAGGATTGCCACATAACAAGCAAATTATTTTGATCCAGGTAAAAAAATACAGATTTTTTTGTCATGATTTGCTACATAAATATCAAACAACAAAAACAAGAACAAGACAGAGGTGCATTCAACCATGGAAACATTTTTTTGTCAGCTTTCAGTTTTCCAGGAATATTTGTCAAGGGGACAATGGTGGGCGGCACTCAAAAAAGTTTTGTGTCCGACCAAAGACGAAAAGGGGGAGAACGCTTTAGTCATTGTTGTGATTGAACATGGTGTACGTTATTATGTCAAGCCTGTTTAAGCATAGGTTACCTTTCCAGACTCTTGTGGCAAATGTTTTTTGGACTCAATGAAACAATGAGCAGTATTATGGATATCACTCACGTTCAGTTAGGTCCATTAAAATTTGGACAGTGACACATTTTTTTAATTTTTTTTTTTTTCGTAATCTCTGAATCGAGAAAAGAATTCTGTCATCCACCAGACCTGTTATCCATAGTCTTCCCAGCCTTTTTGTATTCTTGAGCTCACAAATGTTTTCTTTCTTTGTATAAGAATACAGTAAAAAGTTCACTTGGCCACAACTAATGGTTCTGCTTTTTCTTCCGTGGGTTAATTTGGATTTTTTTAACCAAATAATGGCATGAGTCCCTGGCAGTGACAGCTCTCTGGATTTCATTTTGAGAATTGGCAGCAACAAATATCAAATGCAAATGCAACACTTGAAATCAACCTTTTATGTGTTACCTTCAATAAAATAATTTGGGAGTAAAACATACCTGCCATGGAATGAGCACCCAATTATCCAAATACTTTTGCTCCCTTAAGAATAAAGGGGGGAGGGGGGTGTCCTAAAAAAAGTGCTGTAATTCATATACTGTCCAACCAATTTTGATATTTATATCCTCAGATTGAAGCTGGAAGTCTACACTTTGAACTCACATTTTTAGTTATTACTTAAAAACTCTTATATTCTTTAATTGACAGCTAAAGTAACCTCATCAATGTCCAGATATTTATGGACCAGACTGTATGTTACCTTGCTAACAAGACATTGATTTGTCATACAAAAAAGCTAAATTGCTGACTACAGTAGGAGCCCAGTCTCATCCTGACGCGTCATATTGTGACGCCACCAGACCAAGCATCGATATATGACGCAAAAGGAGGCTTTCGGCATCATTATTTGACACCAGTTTAAAGCGAACCCTACCGCCTAACCTCTTACCCTTAACCTGAACCTTAACCCTAAGCATCAGATAAGGACGCCAAAAGCCTCCTTTCTTGTCGTATATCGACGCATGGTCAGGTAGCGTCATTATATGATCAGTTGGGATGGGAATGTGTTGACATTAGCAGTACCACGGATTTCTAAAACATGTAAGCCACCTGGTTTAAAAATATACTAAACATAGCACTAATTTGCTAGAAAACTATGTTAGTTAACTTGATTGCTGACAACACTAAGTCAACACCATGTGGTTCAGTGGCTATTATTTTTGGTCCTGAAGAGCTGCAGGATGTGCTGGTTCTGCTGTTATTCAGCACTTAATTGATAATTGAAAGCAGTAGATTACAGGCAGCTCCCCTCCCTTTGTTGCTGTTATTAAGGCAAAAACGAAAGCGGCAGCAACCCAGGACCAGAAGTGCAGGTATAAACACCACAGCTGAATGCGCCTCTGATGTAACAGTCATTCTGGATAGACCCAGAGGAATTGCAAGACATTATATTTCAGATGTTGTGTCTCAGTTGACATAAACAAGATACATAGGCACTTATGGTTGAAGAGCACAGAGCAGGAAAGAGGACACTATTTCAGTCACAGATCATAGACATAACAAATACAGTAATTCGATCACGTGGCGACAGAGTAGATAAATTACCTGAACAATAAAGATAACAATGATTTTTGAACCATGCAGGTTTTAAATGCGCAACGGTTAATCTGACATCATGTGTTTGCACATTTAATACTTGTAATACTGACAGATATGAGAATTGCATGAAACTATCACATTGTTAGAACTAGTTTGCGAACACTGAGCACAGCTGAGTTCTGGTGAGTACAGCTTCTGTTCATTACTCCCACTTGAAAAATAAATTATTTATTGAATATACTTTACAGGTGCAGTCTGTTTGATCTAATATGACTAAATCAGTTGTTTCATTCAAAATCAGTTCTCCATTTATTTATTTATTCATTTATTCATTCATTCATTTCTTTACTGTATGAACAGGGGAGGTCAATTGAGAACTGATTTCTCTGTTGCTCAACGTGAGATGCCAGCTAGAACAGTTGTGAGTCGGGACAGCAATAGAGTGGAAGTAAACATAGTAAACCCCGTGGAGAATTTTTTGGGTTCAGTAAAACAGCTCGGAGTCCTTGGGAACATGGACATTGATGTCATATTTCAAAATTGAAGTATCCACCAAAGTCTGAATGGAAAAAATTGTCACTGAAGATAGCTAGATAGACTCGTCAGTGCTTCCTTGTGGACTGTATGGGCGTGACAGCAATGGAAATTTTAGGGGGAGGGGGCGATTCAAAGTAACTCTGTGATTCAGTGTGCGCATAACTGACGAGTTTGAATGGACTATTCAAGTACAATATGAGGTCACCTTGGAATGAAAAGGTTCGCACCCGATTTGAGTCCAGCCACTGGGTAAGAAAAATCTTTAGCTTTGTAAATCTATTACGAGAAAATTTGCCATCTTCTCATATTATGAGTATGTGTACTGTTTACCCCCAATGTCCAAAAAATTTTGGTAAAAGATTATTTAATTTCCCTGGGAATTTAATTTCAGGTAGTTAAACAGCTGTCAAGTCTATCCAAATTCCAAACATACCATGTTGTCTCCAGCCTTTTGCTGTAGAGAGCGAACAAATGACGACAAGGCCTAACAATGTCATTTTGGACAATTCTGACAGTTCATTATAGACTTCAGCACAAAAGCCTTGACAGCAAAATCCTAGCATAAAGCACTGAGCATAAACAAGTTTCATTTAGTTTGAATGTCGTTGCAAAATTTGAGTGCTCCCATTTCATTTAGGGATGGATAACAAAGATAGGAATTTGGAACAGCTTTGCAATGTCCAGAAGTTAATTCAGTCCAATATTTTACCAAAATAAATTTACACAAGGCCAGAGAACAGGAAAAAAGAATCCGTGTGCAACTATAATCACAGAGTTCCACACACGCAAAGATATTCCCTTGTGTACCTTTCCTCTTCTCAAAGGCTGAAGAACACTAGTGCATCCTATTTTATGCATTTTGTAAGGCCTATGGTTTGAAGATTCTCTCCTTATTTAGACCACGGTCAGGTTGCAACTTCCACAACCACATTCATCTCTTAAATTTTGTTAGACATAACCGTAAAGACATCTTTTGTTTGCACACCCTGACACAAGCACATTACCTTATACACATACAACAAAGAAGTGCGACAGTATAAATAAAGCAAACACAACAGTTCATATACCCAAACAAATCTCTTAAAAAAAAATAACTGAAGTTAAGCAAGACCTCTGTTGCAATGTCACTCAGTTTCAACGAGATTAGAACTTCATTATTCCATTCATTAAGGAATTAATTTGAAGACGATAAGAATCAAAACATTGAAAGACTTGGTGGTCAAATGTTTGTTTGTAAGGGATCCATTCTAAGAACCTTATGTTTAATTATTTATGGGAAAGAGACAAGTTCATTCTTGCATAAACCTGAATTTAATTCAATGGGCTCCATTTGCTTGCCTTTGCAAATGAAAATATGTGTGGCATTAACATTATGCAGGACTTTGTAAGGTGCAATCACCATGTCTATCGCTTTTGCCAAATTTGGTCGTTTTTTGTTTTGAAATCAATCTGTTTGCATTACAATGAGTTAGAGCATGCATGAGGGGGTGTCACTGCGAAAGCGGGGCTCCCACTTTGACAATCTATAGGCCGACCTGGACCAATCTAAACCACGCTTTAGGTCTTCGTAATTCTTCCTGATGTCTGATCAGTCTTGCGACATATCAGGCTATATCTGGAGTGGTCAGTATAAATCAGGTGGTGCCGTGAAACACGTCGACAAATTTCAAAATTTTCAAAAATTTCAGCCGGTCTTGCAAGTGTCTTAGACGTCGTGACACATCGTAATGATGTGTTGATGTCTTGATGACATCTTGATGAATCTTACTAAGTCGTGAGTGCAAAAACTGAATCAGGAAGATCCTTCACTACCTATCATGATGAGTCACAATAAGATGTAAACAAGACATTTATGAGAAGTTTCCAAGAATCTATCAAGAACTCCCAAGAAGTTGCATTCCCATGCGACGCTGACATTGTGTAAATATCTTGCAAGTGTATTGTTAACATCTTGGTGATATTGCAATCCTGTCTTTCTGATTTCGTATTGATGTCGCACGACATCTCTATAATTTTTGAAGAGTCTTGACACATCGTCGTAAGGTCTTGATCATGTCTTAGCGGTGTCGTGCGACATTGCCACGACATTGTGGCAATGACGTGTTTGTGTTGTGGTGGTGTCTTGTACATGTCTGCAGGGGGGAGCCTTCAGAACTGAGGTACCACAATCTCTATATGAGAGGCTATTCAACATTATCTTGCAAGGGCCAGTGTAGCTGCAGGCTTTCATTCCAACCAAGCACTTACACACCTGAACTACTAATCAAGCTCTTTAGCAAAGACTCTTGGGGTTGATAAGTGGTGTCAGGTGTGTAAGTGCTTGGTTGGAATGAAAGCCTGCACCTACACCGGCCCTTTCTGGACACGGTTGAATAGTCCTGCTCTATATCATGACTGATTGGCCCAGGGGTGTGTTTCCTGAAATCACAGATGTTGACTTACATAGTTGGGACCATTGACTGTGAATTGACAAACTATGTAAGTTACGCTTTTGGGAAATGCACCCCAGGTCGGTTTATACGTAGATCGTCAAAGTGGGAACTCCGCTTAAGCCAGTTTCATGTCACAGATCATGTACTGTAAGCGTTTTGACCCACCCAGACCACCTTTTAACACAAAGACTGAATGCGAATTGCATCAAATCATTTTCCATTCCTCTGTACTTTTCACTGTCTTTAAGTACACTAGATGTAATTCCCCCAAAATGGTGGTGGGGTCTGATGGGAAGAGGGGGATGAAGGGGTATGTTTACATGTGAATTTTCTCTTTGTGTTGGGGAAATACAAACAATTGACTTAGTTTAACCCTTGTTTAAATACCACCGCCCCTTCAATTTGCATCGTTAAACTGCTTACTTCAACTGCAGTTCTCAAAAGGACCAAAGGGAGGCGGCAGTAATGCAAGCTAGTTGTTCGCTCTTCACCAAAACTGCCAGTTTGGTACGGTATTAACACACTGGTTTCAAAGGGAATAACAGGGACTAATCTCATTTGCCTTAATGGAGCCAACTCTCCACCACAATCACAGGTAGTTAGACTGACCCATTATACAATAGTGCGGCAGTTGCACTACCGCCACCCGGAATGGAGTTAGACATGTTTTTGATCTGCATCCCTTTAGCACTTGAATTGTGGGTCGTAAAATTAGGGGCCAACGTCTGAAAAGTCAAAATTAACAGGTTTTGGCATGGAGCTGACTTTTAAGACATGCATTTAAATTCAATTTTATGCAAGAACAGACTTGTCTTTCTTCAATAATTACATATTTTTTGGTCATGAGCCTAAAAATGTTTTTTGAATTTGGAGCGCGGCCTGTGTTTAGCTTTTCCAATTATTCATTGATCAGTTACCCATTTAATTCAGCAGTTGGATAATCAATTCAAAAGTGCAATGCATACATTCTTCAAATCTGATAAATACTTACGGTGCTTTTCCACTGCATGATACTGGCTTTACTCTTCCAGGTTTTGGTACCAAGTACTTATTTTACCACACAGCATAGTACCAGCTCCATTGTTGGCGGGATCTACCATGGAATGTACCGAACATCATCTTCGACGTGAAGCAAAACACAACATCATCTCACGTGACACAAACACAGGAATAAAACGAAGAGTGCTGAAGGGCTGGTGTTCTTGGTTCTTAGCAATAATATTACGTGGCTATTTATCTGGCTGCTTGCACTTTTTGGCCTAATTGGTTTAGCACCGTAAGCAGTCATATTCAGCGCTTCCAGCTAGTGCCTTATTTGCTTGCATTTGGCTGCTAATTGTCGGTGAGTTGCCATGTGTTCGACAACTAAGCGTTCACTACTCCCTTAATTCCTCAGGTTATGATAAAATATAATTGTCTTGCCTGAAAGTTCATATCTTGTTATGTGACCCCAGAATGATTATCTTGTGTTAAATTAGTTTACAAGTAAGCTAGCTAGCTTGTTGGGTTGGATACATATTCGCCTACTTGGGAATTATCAATGTTTACACTTGCTGTGAAATCATCCTATTCCACCGTAATGACAATTATGTTATTTATTGTGTTCAGCTTGTCCTGTCTTCCGCCAATCAGCGGTCTGCAGCACACTGACCGCACATATTAGTATCGGCACGATGTACTTGGAACATTGGCCACGGAATTATTGAAAAAGATATGTGATACCAGGTACTATCCACAATGGAAATGCATACGAAACCGAGTAGATTCGAGTTGAGTAGAGCCATACCATGCAGTGGAAAAGCGTCGTTAGATACTAAATCACAAGTAAGATCTGCATTTGTAAACTAAATCTTGTTTTTAATATTTTCAGGGCAATGACCAGTAGGACCTCCCACACAGAAGGAGAACCTCATTATAAAATATTTGATGATACCTTTCAATGTTTTCATTTTTATTTTTCTAAATTTCAGGAAACAAGGTTTGCTTTTTGTGGGATGTGAACTGAATACTACTCGGGCTGCAGAAAAGGGACTGGCAGCTTAACCTTTTAAATTTTTCCTGGACGAACCGACAGTTTTTGCACATGCTCAGACACTGTTGGGGTTGTAACACAGCATGTTGAGCTGCAAGTTCTCATCCCAGTGCCGGAGGATGATGAAGAGTTGATTGGCAGCAGCTTTGACCGCGGCCAGGTCGCGACCCTCCGGGACGGTCTGCGCACTGAGCCACATGCTAGCCTTAGCTGCCACCAGCTCCCACTCGATGAAATAGCTGGCAGAGTTGTGCTCCAGCCAAGCCAGTGCTACTGCTGTGGCCCAGACCAAGCTTTCCATCTCCGGCAACACTTGCTGGGGGCAGGGCGATGCCTGCAGGGGGGTTTCCACACCTCCCGACGACTCTGAGCCGCGGCCACTGTCTGCCTGCGAGTGGGCAGGGGAGTGAGGCTCGCCTTCGGTCCGGGGACTTCGGGCTTGGGGGGAGGGGGAGCGGAGGGGGTCCTCTGGCTGCAGGGCCAGAGACTCTTTCGGAGGGGAGCTGGCATGGGTTGCGGAGTCGTCCTGGCTCTCAGGTTTGGGGCTGTTTGCGTGGGATGAGTGCGCGAGACTCCCCCTGTGGCTGGCAAAGGGAGACGTCCACTTCAGCTTGTCCATGGGGATGCTGATGGCTTCACAGAAGGCACTGCTCAAGGGAAATGCTCCACAGGCTAACTGTAAAGACACCTGCACCAGGAGAATTATAAACAGTAATTTAATGAAGCAAGCCATCCGCCTGAACTCAGTCCACAACCTCTTCTCGTATATACAAATGGCCAAAGCGATAACTTACTTACCAGGCTTTGTCAAATGTTTCCTGAGGTACATGCTAGGAATGCTTATGATGAAAAGGTGTTCAACGCTTTCATGCAATCTCATTATACTGCATGTTCATTACTTTGCATTGCTAAAGACAATAGCATCATGCATAGTTACTTTCATCATGAATTTTATGCAAATGTAACTTTCCTTGCTTTACTTGTGATTAATGTACCTGTTGATAACTTCAAGCACAAACAGAGATTGACCGTCACATCAGGGATCAACAATGGTAGCAGACACCTACAGTCAGAAGGAGGCTATGAAAATATTTTCTAATTTTTCTGATAACAGCCTTTTCATAGCTCTTTGATTTTGGTGCAATTGCAGGTACACTACCTACCAACGGGATGTAGTCCTTATTCTCATTCTCACTTTCGCCTGTTCCGTCGCTGGTTCTGCCGAGCGGTCGACACATGAATCCGCGCGCGGCTCGGGTCAGAAGCCTGGCCCTGGTGAGGCTGAGTCTGGGGGGGATAGAGAGACATCCTGGCCATCACAATCATCGACTCCGCGCACACATACTGCCCACCTAAAATTCTGCCTGCAAGGTCAACTTTATTAGCAAGAGAAACTGGGGTCCCATTCTGTCCCCAGCGGCGTTCAAAGGCCCCAAAGGATAGCACTGAAGTGCATTTAGAGACCTTCGGGGACTGGCTGAATTTCAACAGTGCATTCATGTGGCAGACTAACTTCAGTTTGTAAGCTCACGTTTGAGTTTTTACCCTCATCAGAGAGAAAAATATGATTTGATAAAAGAGCCCTTAAGGTTTTGTGCAGCTTGAATCACACTAAGAGTAGCACAGACTGTGAGTGCACTGTAATGTAATTGAAAGATTGAATAGGTGGACATGAGGTATCTATGGTGTGTGACTGTGATGGCCAAATGACAGACAGATCTTGAGAGAGAGAGAGAGAGAGAGAGAGGAAGAGGGGGGGTGAGAAACAGAGAGGAGATGGGCAGGAGAGAGCAAACTGTAAGCAAATCTGTCTTGTGTTCATGGGGACAGCATGTGAATTTCCTTGAAGTTAATTGTGGTTTATTTATTTTTACTTTTTTTTTGGGGGCTTCAGTTGCCTCACCGTGTGCCGAAATAAATACTCAGTTGAGATACACGACCAGTTCTAAGGCTGATTTTTCAAAGTACACATTTTTCATCAGTCTATTAAATGTAAAATCATTATTTCTTTTGAAAAAAAAAAAAACTAAATAATTTTTGATAGTGCAGATGTGTATCTATCTGGTTTACATAAAGCATATTTGACTGCCCTATACATTTTACACTATTTTGCCTGAAAACTTCATAATGAAATGCAACTTGTTCGGTTAATCACTTCAGGAGGGGAATAAATAAAAAGCAGGCATAACAGGAGGATTTGCACCCCAGCATCACAAAGCCAAAAACATACTAATGGTCCGTTCCAGCCAACCAGTAACTCGTGTTTTCACAACCTTCTACCGGTGAAAGTGCCCTGGAACAGCTGTCAAACCCATGACATACCGCCCGTGAACTCGTACCAGATCAATGTACTCTCAATTACATTATCTGACATCACACAGCCCTTAAAACAACAATGGATGCGCCCGTGGATGTTGTGGTGATGCAGTCGATACACGGTGAGAAATGAAGAAATAATTACTTTATGGACATGTGAATCACATTTACATGTTGTAATTAAAGTTATAGTCAAGTGATTATATAAAACAACCTGTTGTGTTTATGAAATGATGCCCAAACATCTCTCCGACAACAGAGAAATATTGCCAGCTAGCACTGCCTAGCTAACTCACGTTAGTTGTTTTGAGGGTTTGTCGTGACTTGCCTGGAACGCTTTAAAATCGTGACTCGTGACTTGAAGTGGGGACTCAAGGGTTCAGAATCTTGGCTGGAACGCACAGTAAACCTTTCCCCCGCCCAAACTGCCATGAACAATCTCGAGTTTATCAGTGACCAAAAAAATTTTTTTTTTAATTTCCCCCATAAGACAAACAGCTTTATTTTCATGCCTTTGCAAATGGAAAAAGCATTCGACGGTAATATTATGCACAAAATCTACTATCACAAATGATATATTCATCTTCTTCGCCAAGTTTGGTAGTTTCCTGCTCTAAAATAAAAGTCTTTGCATCTCAAAAGTTTGACAGAGCAAAAGGAGATGTGTAAAAGCTGGAACTGGGCAATTTTCACATTACAGCTCTCGTTTGCATTTTCACTCTCCCAAATCACCTTTTAACACAAAAATTATCACTATAGGGTAGTTTTATGGGACTGAATTGCAGCAAGCAGAGCTGATGGGAAAAAATACAAATCATGCAATGAAATACAACTTAAATGTGTGTCAGAGGGAGAAATGCAAATAATGAACCTCAGTCTCACCGTTGTCTTAATACCTCAAGTGCAGTTTTGTATATGATTCAAATTGCCCACATCTTCTCAGACAAATTGCATTTCCTGGTGAATCGACCTCTAACCCCCCAAATGCCTTGATGCAACACAAGGCTACATAAGAACATGGTTCTCAGGGGAACAAAAGAGGCAGTGATAGTGCAAGTTAAGTGCTTGTTCTTCACATGACAAAATAGCCAGTTTGCTGTGGCATTAATGCACTGGTTTTAAAGGCCTAATCTGATCAGACCTCATGGAACCAAACCCCCATGCGCCTAAGGAGGTTCATTTGTCTAAGTCAAAGCCTTCTGACAACAGCACCACAGCTGTGCCATCACCTCCTGTCATGAATTACTTTAGTGGCATTAGACACACCCAATTTTGATCAATGACACCACCAGCATTCGCATTTGCTGACCACGTGTAGGTTGTAAAAGTAATGCCCAATATGTTTATTGTTTATAGTGCATTAATGTTTTCACATTGCCTCAAGTTCAGGTCGCCTAAATCTTGGTTGTGTTCATTGCTACATCATTCAGCAATTTGGAAAAGCAAGGAGCAGAGGACTAGTGCATGCACAAACACATGTACAATACACACATTCACACACAGATGCACACTTAGGAAAAATTTCAAGGGCAAACACACTCATACAGTATGCACAAATTCACACAGAGTATTTTATTGATTTATAAGGTATTTGAGGGCATCTGAGAAAAGAGGGTCAGGCGCAGTGGAGGAGTCCCCTAGCAGCACTATTTCATAAGCCCTGGCTGCCTGACTGGATCATGAAATGACAAATAAAAGCACATTACTGAGCCACACCAGCCCTTTGAGGCCATGAAGAAATAAGGGCATAATCTGCCAAAAACAGTTTCTAGTCAGGAAAATACTTTGACTAGTCTTGTTTCATAATCTGACAGTATTTGTGTAATTTGTCAACTTAACTGATGTTCGGGAAAGGCTTACAAAAGCATAAAAGCATTTCCAATGGAAAAACATTTCAGACAAAAATAAATAAATAATGACAAAAACAATTAAGTGTACCAAGAAATAATAAAAAATACAATGAAAAAGGCATTTATATAAATCAAATAAAAATGTCATCAGTAAAAATACAGTAAAATTAAATAATTACACACACTTAAATAATTACACACACAATTAAATAATTCAAAGCACCATGACTTGAAGATAAGGTAGGCAACTTTAAATGAACCAGAAAGGCAGATTTTGAAAGTCGCAAGCACAAAAAAAAAAAAAAAGACACCCCTTGTTTGAGCCACTGGTTCAAACCCACTCCCCCGAAAGACATGAACGTGCCCACCAGACTGCCAATAGAAGAACAGAGAAGGGGGAAGGGAGTGCGATTGAGTTTACATGGTAGACCTTATCTAACCACTCAGTGTCGCATTATTAGCTATATGTACTGTCATGGACTTTGCATAATTTGTTATTAGACCGAAGATTTTATCACACCAAACAAAATCATTATTACCAATAGGTAACAATGGCTGGCTGACGTGGTCTCACGTGCACGTGTGGGGCACAGCACAATGGTCTCTCCCCAGCCCCTCATCGAAGCCCGCTTTATCCTCGTACAAATAGATGAGATTTCACAGGAAAGGCAGTTGTGTAAATTTCGCAGTGCTTGGCGTTCTCACAGGAAATGAAGGGGGTGCATTCATGAACAACCATGATGTAACAGCCCCCAGTCTATTGGAGCCCAAAAGGTGAGATAAGAGGGGGGGTGATGGGGTGTACTCCTGGGGAACTTGGGTGGTAAAATAGGATCGAAGACTTTACACATTTCGGCATTCAGCAGTGACATCAATTCGTTGCGGGTATTGAGCCAACCAGCAGCCGAACATTTGTAGAGTTTGCCGTGCCATTTAAATCCAAAATTATTCAATATAGTCATCTATAATATTTGCTCAGTTTAGAACCTGTGACATTTGAAATAGTGTACAACAGTATTCATCCTCAATTACAAACAATCATTAAAAGCTTGGGAAAACAACATTGAGTGTAAAGAAACCGATTTGACGGTCACCTGTTCGGTTGCGGCCCCCAAACGTGCCAAGCTATCATCACATCTATGAACGCCATTTCTAATGTAGGCTTATGGGCTAGATAAGTTTCCAGTCCAGACTTGTTTGTTATGCAGTGAACGTTTTGCTCATGGAGAATATCAGCTAATAATCTGTGTTCTGAGCAACAAAAGCATTCTTGGTCATTTTTTCCGTCGTATACACTTCCCACATTTACACCAAACATTGGTTGCTTGTTTGATTCTCATGAGTGAAAGCTTGCGCCCGCTCCCCTATAATATCAGAATCAACGGAATCTCCGCCTTCACCATCCAAACACACTAAATATAGATAATCTTATTTTAAATATTAGAATAAATAACCAGACAATATCTCTGAAAAAATTTCTCCATTCATACCACAGGCTTGTTGTTAAAAAAAAAAATGTGGATACTCCATCGACTTTAAATAGGTTGTTTATGCTGGTTTTAGATTGGGCTCGCAATGACCTGACCAGCATTTGCCACACTTTCAAACTCTTGTCATCTGAAGCCTGACCAGGCTTAACAGCTCTCACACTTAAAACTCTCCATGACAGGCAATTAACAAGTTGGGAATGCATGATTGGTCATCCATGAAACATCTGGCATTGTACATAACTTCATTGAAGGATGACTAAAGGTATCCTTTGAAAGAATTTCAACAAAGGTGATGAAGAAATGCCTCTGAAAAATCTTACCTACCAGGCCTTTTAAAATAAAAATGAATGGCAGTAGAGATCACTGAATTTTCCATTATCAATGTATCATGTCTTTCTTGCTCCTGATATTTTCTGCACCATGAAATAATGATATCCATTAACCTTGCCCATCAAAAGCCAGTAGGTGGGCGTAACATTGATTGGTTGATTTATTCAGTCTATTCAATGGATTTAATTTCCTTGTTTGAGTCAAGATCCCATTGTGAAAATGGCATATTGAACAGGCGTGACATTAACACTCCATGATCGGTTAAATCTTGGAATGGTATTTTTTTACTCCACAGTGTTACCACCTGGAAATTCAGAGAGTAAAAATGGTTCTGAAATCATTTTATCAGCATTATTTGCAACACAAAACTTTGGAACAAAAAGTTTCTTCAGAGCAGGCTTTGCATTTTGTCGGAAAGACTATTTTTACCAGTAGTGCTTGCTTTTTATCTTGAGATTCAATACAATAGCCATCAGGTTTTACTGGACTGCGCTGCTGCTTCATGTCAAAACAACTCCTGACAGATAAAAAAAAATTTGACACATACTGCATTTCTCTGACTTTCTTTGACCAGTTTTTCAATGATTTTGAGTGTAGTAAACATAACATCACCAGCCAAAGTGACTGTTCCTCACTTTCTGTCACTGAGAAGTCTGGTGTCTACAGCTGATAGGTAATTTTTACTTTCTTTCACGGCAAGGCAACCACAGAACCAAACTCAGGGTGCTGCTCAATAGACCATCCTTTGCGGAGGTGAGATCTGCACAATCTCTGTGCCTTCTACTCACCTGGCGGAGAAGAGGCTTTCCAGGGACTTCTGGGACTGCTCTGAGGTTACGGAAGGGCTCCTCTGATTGCCTGAAACAAAAAAGATATTAAGTGCTTTTTTCTAGAGCACCCTGCTTGCATTGCACAGGTCAGAGGAGCAGTCTTTGCAGCTCTTACAATTCAGGTCTCAGTCTTTCACATATAAGAGCCATGAATGGAACAACAGGGCATGCACTATTAACATCATACTGTCTCACTGCGTTTCAAAGCCACCTCTAATATCACATATACGCATCACATACATGTGATTAGAAATAGAAATCTCTTCAAAAAACAATCAAATCACCACTGGCACTTGAATGTAGATCCAGAGAACAAAAACACTCCAGACAGCCGACCCCTCAAGACTTTATAACCAATCAAATAGCACAGCCACATGTCAATACCTTTATTCTGAGCCCTGTGTTCAGTGAAACTGTACCTCTACAGACGGTTGCGGGGGTGCCAGCAGAGGCTAGAAGAAATTAGGTTAGTTTGCTTTACTGCAGAGAGGTTGGTCATGTTGCGTCCTGTCTAACCCCATCTATGTGTATTCCAAATAATGCCAATCCTTGCCTGTTGTTCCTGACCCTATTTAAGGCTTTGCAACTCAGGATTTAAGTCACAGTGACTATAAAAAATATTTCAATGAAGCAAGACACTTGTTTCATTTGGAAATTCAATTCACGGAATTATTTAGCAATTAAATTCCGGAATTTAGAGGACGTCGGCATCCATTACACACAAAGGGGCTTACAAGCATTCAATGTCACCTTATAACAAAGTCACGGTTCTAAAATTAAAAGGGCATTATCACAACATTCGCATGCGCAAATTTTTTGCCCCTATCTTGAAATCATGCACCTTAAATTTTCAAGAGATGCAAAGAATGTAGAGGATCTTCGAGTACCAAGTGTTATTGTGCCAATCCTCATACTATAGGGCCAGGTCACGCGGTAACGGAATCACAAAATTGGTGTATTTTGTATCATAGCTCCAAAACTAAGTAAGATAGAGTTCAAATTTAAATGGCGTTGTGTAGGTCTTCCCTAGTACTTCAAACAACAAAATAGCTAATTTTGTCCATTTGATTTATTTTGGGTGAAAACAGCCAAAAACCGGTCAGTAACGGACATACAAATTTGTAGAATTTGTAGGATTTATAGAATCCTCTGACATATAATTTAAAGCTCCCAGATTGAACTAAATTTGCCAGACAAAGAGTGCTTGAACAACAGAGGGTTCCTCTATGGAGTCAGTTTTTTTTTTTCTTTTTCTAAGAGCATAAGCCACTAATAATGCAATCACTCAGGCCACTGGCAACTGGCAACCAAAGTGAGAAGGAGACAAAACTGCTGACCTTCAGTGAAGCTGCATCTTTCCCAGCTTGCAGAGGAAGGGCTGCTACATGGCGAAGCACCATCGTCCAAACCTGAAAACAAAAGGCAATATTTTTGGTTAAACTCCATACTGCGCTTGAATAGAAGCTATATGCACAAGTATACTGCACAAGTCTACAGCTCTCTTACCAGAAAAAAACAGCATTAATGCTAGATGAATACAACAAAGAACACTGAAATTCTGTACGGCAATTCAACAATTTGTATATTCTCCTTGTACATAATACAGTTTATTACTCACTGTATATGCAACAGGTCAGCAGCATGATTTAGTGGCATGACTTGGTTATCTTGTGCGTCAATATTCTGATAGCCCTCATTGCTCTAATCTGCTGTATCTACTGTAGATTTAAGGTCATAGACAACCACACATAACAACTTTGAAAGGAGGCAGTCTGCATTCAGTACCTTAGAGGCCACGGTATCACAAATTGTACAGTTGTATTCTTTGTTGGATAAATGTGGCCAAACCACCATCCAAACTGCCCAGACAAACCACAACTCATAAAGAAGCAAACTGTGATGGTTAAGAGGCAATCGCCCCTCATTTGCAGAATACCAGTTCACTGGGGATCCCAGTGGTTAATGTTATTTGGTAGCAAATAGAGAAACTATGGTCAGATTGACGCATTAATGGTAGACAATATTTTTTTCATTAACAAACAATAAAAAAGAAAATTTCCAACTGAATAAGAAAACCTACTGGGAATAACAGTCTGCAGGATCCATAAACACACACTTCTCACAGACATTAAGAACTATAAATAAATACCAGCCTCAAAACTTTTGCCCTTATAACCAAGTTCTTCCTTACACCTTTCCAGTATCCACAGTTGTGTCTAGAACTACAGACTGGTCTGTTAATGTGGTACTACAGAAGTTTAATTGCCTTTGACCTGTACCTCACTTGACCTATACTATGTATACCAAAGTAGCCTGTTGGCCTTTTTGATGCGATATGACATGATACAGATCCAAAGACTCTTATGATCAACTGCTTTTCCCCAGACATTTTAAACAAAACACATTTTCATTTGGCTTCTCCTATGAAATGCCAGCAGCCTCTGCATTCAGTATAAACTTTATTGGATTACTTTATTAGATTCAAAGCAAAAAAATATTACCCGTAGGATTTTTCACTTTTCATTCTCAGCCTTTGCTCATTTTTTCTGTAGCTTATATTGAATTCTCTCACATCTCATTGAAATTTCCAGGTCTGTTGTTAAAAAGTCAATTTATACCCCATGACATTATATAAATTTCCATAGCCAGCACCGGTTCGCATCTGAGTGACTACAACTCTCATAACCTCAATTTATTGTGGAGAAATGAAAAAAATTTATCATGCTCCTTGTATTTAAAAAAAAATGAATGTTTAAAGACCATCACCTCTGTATTTCTATCCTTCGCTGCTACTCCAGCAAATACCCTCTCAGAAAATCCTGTTCTTAATGTACAACAATTCCGAAATAGTTGGGACAAAGTGTAAATTGTGAATAAAATCAAAATGCAATGACTTTCAGATCACATGAGCCAATATGTTATTTACAATAGAACAGATAACATTTTACCTCCGAAATATCAACCGCCTCCGCCCTTCACTCACTCCCAATACCATAGCAATCCTGGTTCATTCTCTCGTCACCTCCTGTTTAGATTACTGTAATTCCCTTCTCTTTGGTCTCCCCCACAAACTCCTCCATAAGCTTCAACTAGTCCAGAACGCAGCTGCCCGTATCATCACCAGAACCCCTGTCACCAGTCACATCACCCCCATTCTACATCAACTTCACTGGCTTCCCATCAAACACCACATCAACTACAAGATCCTCCTCCATACTTTCAAGGCCATCCATAACCTCACCCCTCCATACCTGTCTGACCTCCTTCAAATCAACATTTCCACCCGGTCTCTCAGGTCTGCCTCCTCTATCAACCTGACAGTCCCCTCATACCGTCTGTCTACCATGGGGTCTAGAGCCTTCAGTCGCTCTGCCCCGCGCCTCTGGAACTCCCTCCCCCCTGGCATCAGAAACACTGACTACATTTCCATATTCAAATCCCACCTCAAAAAAAAAAAAAGGCAGGCATATGCCTGACCTCCTTCACTGTTGCTCCGCTGCAAACTCTTTCTGCTTATATATATATATATATATATATATATATATATTTTGTTTTCTTCTATTTTAAACTGTGACTACTTGTTTTTTTAATTGTTGTATGGCAACCTTGAGTGCCTTGAAAGGCGCCTTATAAATAAAATGTATTATTATTATTATTATTATTATTATTATTATTTCAAATGTTGAAACTGAGACATTTTACATTTTTATCCACAAATGAGCTTATTTCAAATTTTCTGGCCGCAACAGCTCTCAAAAAAGTTGGGACACAGGCAAAAAAGGGCTGAAAAAAGGAATTAATATATAAGAGAATCAGCTGAAAGAACATTTAGCAAATAATTCAGTTAACTGGTAATGGGTGTATAACATGATTGGCTATAAAAGGGATGTCTTAGAGAGGCTGAGTCTCTTAGAAGTAAAGATGGCCAGAGGCTATCCAACCTGTGAAGGCTTGCGTAAAAAAATTGTGGAATACTTTAAAAACAATGTTCCTCAACATCAAATTGCAAAGGCTTTGAAGGTCTCATCATCGACAGTGCATAACACCATCAAAAGATTTAGAGAAACTGGAAAAAATCTCTGTTTTCAGGCGGAAGACCTTTACTGGATGCCCGTGATCTTCGGGCCCTCAGACGTTACTGCATCACTCTCCGGCATGATTCCGTCATTGACTAAATGGGCCCAGGAATACTTCAAGAAACCACTGTCTGTAAACACAGTCCGCCGTGCCATCCACAGATGCCACCTAAAACTCTATCATGCTAAAAGGAAGCCATTGTTGAGCATGATCTAGAAGCGTCGCCGTGTTCTGTGGGCCAAGGCTCATTTAATATGGACTGTAGCAAAGTGGCAAAGTGTCCCGTGGTCAGACGAGTCCAAATTTGACATTCTTGTTGGAAATCATGGGCATCGTGTCCTCTGGGGAACAGAGGAGAAAGACCACCCCTCCTACTATCAGCGTTCGGTTCAAAAGCCAGCATCTCTGATGGTATGGGGATGCATTAGTGCATATGGTGTGGGACACTTGCATGTTTTAAAAAGCACCATGAATGCTGAAAGGTATATAAAGGTTTTAGAGCAACATATGCTCCCCTCCAGACAACATCTATTCCAGGGAAGCCCTTATGTATTTCAGCAGGACAATGCAAAACCACATACTGCAGCTATTACAACAGCATGGCTTCATAGTAGAAGAGTCCGTGTGGTGAACTGGCCTGCCTGCAGTCCTGATCTTTCACCGATTGAGAACATTTGGCGCATAATTAAACGAAAAGTCCGTCAAAGGAGACCCAAAACTCTCCAGCAGCTGGAAGCCTGTATTTAAAAAGAGTGGGATCAAATTCCAATGGCTAAACTTAAGAAACTTGTCTCTTCAATGCCCAGACGCCTCCACTCTGTGTTAAAAAGAAGAGGGGATGCTACACCATGGTAAACAGGCCCCTGTCCCAACTTTTTTGAGACCTGTAGCAGCCATCGAATTTGAAATGAGTTCATTTTGTGGATAAAATTGTAAAATTTCTGTTTCAACATTTGCTATGTTATCTTCGCTCTATTGTGAATAAAATACTGGCTGGTGTGATTTGAAAGTCATTGCATTTTGATTTTATTCACAATTTACACTTTGTCCCAGCTATTTCGGAATTGGGGTTGTATATAAATTGTGTTACCTCACCAGCCTGAGCATACTGTGACTCTGTCTGTTCATGAAACTCAGAAATTATGATGAATGGGACACCTGATTATACGTTTGTAAATGTCAAGTCTGGCCAGAGGAATAGTTCCACAAAAATTAATAAAATTTAAATTAAAACAGAGTGCAATAATTTGCAAAGAATTTAAACTCGAAATTTAATTGAAAATAGTGCAAAGGCAACATATCAGTAGTTGAAACAGAGAAATTTTTGTTGTTCTTATAAATATCAGCTCATTTTGAATTTGATGCCAGCTAAACATTTCAGAAAAGTTGTGTTGCATCACCTCTGTGATTAACACCACAGTGAGCATTTGGGAACTGAGGAAATCAACTGCAGTAGTTTTGAAAACAAAATTTTCCATTCTTGCTTGGTGTACGATTTCAGCTGAATAAAACTCTGCGGCCTCCTTTATCATATCTTTTGTTTCTTGATGTGGAAAATGGTTTCAGTGGGTGACAGATCTGGACTGCAGGCAGGACAGTTTAGCACCCAGACTCCTTTACTACAGAGTCATGTTGTTGTAAAACATGCAGAGTGTGGTGTTTGGTATTGTCTCGTCTTCAGATATTTCTCTGGAGTCTCTTTATCTTTTAATGATATTTACTGTAGATGATGAAATCCCAATATTCTTTGCAGCTTTACATTAAATAATGGTATTCTTAATTTATTCAACTATTTGCCCAGGCAGTAGCTCACAGACTGGCAAAGCCTTCACTGTCTGTACTTCTGAGAGGCTTAGCCTCGCTGGGACGCTGGAATGCTCTTTATATACCCAATCATGTTACTGGCCTGTTGCCAATTAACCTAATTATTTATGAGATGTTCCACCAAGTATATATTTTTTAGCATCATTAAACTTTTCAAGTGTTTTCCCGCCTCCGTCCCAACTTTTTTGAACTGTATTGCTGGCATCAAATTCAAAATGAGCAAATAATAGTAAAAAAAAAAAAAACTATAAAATTTCTCTCTTGCAACATCTGATATGTTGCCTCTGTACTACTTTCAATTAAATGTACGGTTTAAATGATTTGCAAATCATTGCATTCTGTTTTTATATATATTTTGTACAACATTTCTAAATTTTCATTTAGTGAAACATCAAGTAATGTGTTGTTATATTGTTTTCAACGTAAAACAGGTGAAAGATAATTGACGAATCACTGCTCTCTGGTTTGGTTTTAATTAAACAATCCATCCCAACCTTTTCTGACTGGGGTTTCTAATTCAAGATGACATTGCAGAGAACAAGGAGAGCCTGAGGATGGCATTTTCACCGCAGCAAGGAGACCTTAATTCAATTGAACATCTGTCGCAACATTTGAAAAGTGAAAAGGCCAAATATCAAGTAAATTCCGCGTTGAACAGATCACCCGCGGGAAGTGTCAGACATCCTTAGGAAAAAGATTATGGGCTCAATTTTAATCCAGCGAAAAACGGCACTAAGAACAAGTCAAGTGTCTTTGCCAGTTTCAGAGCGATGCATTTCTTATTTTCTTGTTCAGTGCCCATGTTGTTTAAATAGCAAATGTACTTGTGTGTTGGCCCAAAAATGGGGCGTGGTCAGGCACATTATCGACAAATTTCTATCTTGAGCCATTGGAAAGCGATTGCATGATTGTCCAAAAAAAAAAAAAAATACTACCACCTGAGAACGCTCTGATATAGTATGTGAACCATAAGGGAACCCATTCTATTGACACCCAGTTGATTTGGGATTCAACTCAAGTTATACAGCATAAAGCAATGACTCCATTTTACTGGTCAACTGTTATTCCTGCGGTCTACCAGAGAATCCCCCATGGGGAAGTGGCTGTTCATACATGCATACAACAGTGCGTAAATTTTCTCTCAACCGAAAACACTAAAATACAAACTACTGTATGATAGAAAGAACGTTTGGAGTGCTGGTCAGGTGGAACATTACAGTACCGCCCTCAGAGGGTCAAATTATTGTAGCCCCCGGAAAAAGTCGGGCAGCTACTATGGATTCTCGCTTGTTGTCTCTGCCGTCACCGTGTTCGCGTCCGTAGACACTTCCTTTGACTGATCACTTTCATATTTGGTATGGACATGTGTCATACTTAAGCTATGACACCTATCAATTTTGGTTGCCATGGCAACAGTATTGGCCGAATTATTCGTAAATTTGTGCTGTAACATAGATATTTCTTTGTGGAGGCAGTACAGGCTGGAAAAGTGGGCATTTGGGGGCTACGCCCATGCGGTCACGGGCGGCCGGACTGTCTATTTCTTTGTGACACGTTGTGTGTTGCAAGTCTCTTGAACATAAATGAGGACACATGACAGGATTTTGAAAGATGTGCTGCTGAACTGCATGTGCCAATGCTAATGAACCCAAATGCACCAGCAGCAGCAGCAGCAGCAGCGAGGCCAAGGGAAAATCGGACGGTAGAAGAGCTGCGTCATCTCTAGCCTGGCAAGCAAACTGATTGATTTGATTGAAAAACTTTGTGCAAGGGATTTTGCATTTATTTTGACGTTTTAAATCGCAAAGCATTTTACAAATGTTTTTCTAAGGTGAACCTGGGGATTCACTTTGCTTTCACTTAACGCACAAACATATTTGTTTCTACTACAGAGAGGCATTCTTTTCTACTACTTGGAAAATTCTCCATTATTATAGCAGTCCAAGGAACAAGCGCATCTGGCTTTAAAAAGAAATAGGAGATGATAGTCTAAGTTTTTTTTCTTTCATGTTATGCCCAGAACATTCCTACGATTAATCCAGAGACTAAGTGCAACCCCTTTCAACCATGCACCTTACTTTGCGCTCAGATAATCTGCCATTTAACTAACAAAAATGGATTTGGACATGCTCTACATGCTTTTGCGCCATACGATTAAGACATTGCTCTTAGAGAGTTAAAAATCTAGCCTGAGCTGTTGCTTGGTGATGGAATCTGGTGGACATTGCAAGGCAGAGTGAACAGGCATACACACTCACACACTAAGTACTCACAATTTCTTTCATTTAAATACACCTACAACTTTTTGTGACTAATAAAAAAGAATGTTTTTAACCATAAAAATAAGAAGTATAAACATAATATCAAAATTGTATTAGCACTTTGTATGTAATGAGAACAATTATGTATTGGCATTGTAATAATCCCCATTACGCTGTGCGTCATCAACTGACCGTAAAGCCAAAGAGGTTTGATAGTGGAGCACAGCACCATACATGCCTCTTAATATACTCGCGCAGAATGTTCCAGAAAGTATTGCAAACCCTCTTGATCCTTTGCTTTTCATGCAGCAAGTGTATTGGTAGATACCAGCTGAGCAAATTATTTTTTACCAATACATTTCTGGAATATCAGTAGGTAGATATTTTGTATTGGCTACGTGGCAGTATTGTATGGTTCTGGATGAGGGGTGTAACGAGGGCGCACTCACTCCCTTCAGACACACAGCCGGACTGGTTGCGCCCCAAACCGATGGAGTAGCCGGGGCTCTTCCTGCTACCGGATCGTGAGCCTCCTTGGCTGCCAGGCTTGACCACATCGACTGGGAAAAGGTCAGGGCACATGCAGCAGTGGAATACAAACACTGAAGGTTAATGCAGAAAATGGGCACAGAAATGCTGTCGCTCCTGCTTCGACTAATAGCACTCAATGCAATGCATTAATTTACATAACAGATTAAAATGGTAACAAACAAAGAAATGCCTCCTGCGGGTGTGTGGAGGTGTGCAGTCGATCTGTTGCTTAAGGGGCTAAACAAACCCTGAGGCGAGTAGAAGTGAAGATGTAAATGAGTTCATCTCCTGCCTCCAGGGGATTTGACCTCCTCCACTCTTCAGCTTCCAATACAGATTTAAGCTTTGAGTCTTGCTCAGATGCAGGCACTCTAATAAAATCATGCTTTACATTTTTAAGGAAAGCATCTTTTTAACCCTTTAACTCTTTTTTTTCATTGAAGTTTTCCCTTAAGCAGGTTCAAAGTCAGAAAACACATTTTTTTCATTTTGCTGGACAATATCACATACATATTTCTGTATCTATACATATACCTGTATATGCAGCACTTTCACTGAGGCTATATCGCACATACTGATGGAAATATGTTTTTATGACCACAGCATTACGTCAAATGGACAGTATCTAGATCCTGTACTTAATTTTATACACATTTCCCAGCAATTCGGCAGGACATGTTTGAGATCGTTCATTGTAAAATGTGATCTCCACTAGTCTTTAAAATTGGGTTGAAATTCCACAGGTTTGAATACAGCCGCTGCATTTGACGGAACCACGTATGAGTCTGTAGGTTTTATGGGGTTAAGTGTCTACATTTAAGATGCGTGTTTGTTTTAGACCCACATACTGCTGCTGTATACATTGTCATTTGCTGCCCTTGGTGGTGTTTGCTGTTCAGTTTTGTCTTCTGCCAGAAGCCCCAAAACAACGAGATGGTGCATCTCAAGGGGTTTTATCCTGAAGGGAAATAAAATTTCTGAGAAGGAAGACAATTCCAGTTTTTGTCAGTTTTAACATAAGAACTTCACTTAAACCTCATGATTTCAAAGGAGCACAATCATGACATGAGCAAATTTTTGCTCCAAAATTGAATTCGCTACCTTAAAGTTTTCAATAGATGCATAGAATTTTGAGTATGATTCAGTAAAGAGCGTTAAAGTCGCACTCCAGAATAGAATATTCCCACTGTTTTGTCATTTAGATTGATTATTGTTTTGTATTTCTAAGCCATTATTTTTGTTTTGGGGTCCGAACGTGTTCAAGAACTCTAATTCTTTGTTTATAATTTTGCGCTATTTTAAGTTTGTTTATCGGATGAAGAGCTATTGCAAACAAGACAGCTTGTTTGAGTTTTTATTTTGTGTGGTTTTGATGTGGCACCACAGGGGTAAAGAGAGCAGCACTCAAGATATTTCCCTTTACACGGCATCCCTGATTCCTTTGTCCTGTTCTCTTCGTTTCGCTAGCGCTCTCACACTTGCTTCAGATACGAGTTCCCAGAGGTTAAAAAAAATTTTTTGTCAGTCATAGTTTTGTAAAGAAGTAAGCTAAAGCTGCAAATTTTTCAGCAATTAAAAGAACTTTACCCGAGTTGTCTCCTGTGGAATTGTCTCCTCATTCGTCGCCATTCATTCAAAGTAAATGTGGTTGTCTTATTATTATAAGACATTACGCATGGCAATGCCATGATAGTGCCCCTTTCAGGCTAGGCTGCTTTAGTGTGCGTGGTGCTGTATATGAGAAGTTGCCACATACCTGGTCTTGTATATTCAACCAATGTCTGCAAGTATTCGTTTGAGTCCAGGTCAAAAGGAACAAATGCTGTGTATCTACTGAGAATGTTGCAGGCTTTGCTGGTCTGAATGGCATAGGTCTGGTACCTTCTTCCCGCACCTGTGGAAAAATACATAAGTAGAAATACAGACAAACACACACACACTCACACAACCCCCCCCCCCGGAAAAGTTGAGAAGGTATGGAAAATGCACGTGAAAACATTAATTATTTTTTATTTTGACGACCTAAACCCAGTTGGAAAAAGCAAATGCTAACGGTATGGCCGATTAAAACTGGCCATGTCCAACTTCATTCCAGTAATTTCGTGACTGGAGGTGATGGCATCTGTGCCGCTGCTGTCAAAAGGGTAGGTCTAAGAAGAATTAATTACCCGTGGGTGTGGTGGGGATTTGATTCCATAAAGGCCAATCAGATTAGCTACTGTCATCCCCTTTAAAAATACTGCATTAACGCCAAAGCGCACTGGCAATTTTGCTTGTGAAGAACAAGCATTTAACTTGCGTTACCGCTGCCTCCTTCGGTCCTCTGAGAACTGCCCTTCAATGTCGTAATGCATGGAGGCGTTTGGGGGGATAGAGGTTGAGTCACCAGGTAATGCGTTTTCTTTGAAAAGACGTGGGTAATTTGAACAGCGTACAAAATGGCACCTATGGTATTAAAACCAGGGCGAGACTGAAGTTAAAGTTAAGAAAATATGCGTGCATATTAAAAGACCAACCTACCAAGAAACTACCATAAAGCAACAGCATTTGCGTTCAAAGGTTTTTTGGGTGAGTCAAAACTCTGTGACAGGGACATTGTAGAGCGCCAGCTTTATACATTGACACTCCGCCTTTTGAACTGTCCAACCCCTTGAGACACAAACGCTTTTATATTATTATATTTATTATTATTTATGGTGATGAAAATGCCGTTTGCGACGGGCGAAACTGTGCACATCATTCCGCCGCCTGCATTTCCATTTGCGATTGTGGCAGTATGAGCGTTTGTTTGGCGTTCGCTCATTTTAATTGCGTGGCTATTGTCAGCCAATCATCATATGGGGCTCACCTATATAAACGTAGGGTAGAGGCCCTTTAAGGTTTCTTTGACAAGTTCACGCCTTTTCCGGGTTAGCTGGCTTTGGTGCTTGTGGCAGATTTCCCACGGTGATTCACAGTAATCCTCCCTTTCGGATTGCGCAGTGTTGCATACGGATGTTGGTCATGAATATATTTGCAAGCGCTGCTCTCCTTTCCTGGAGCTGATAGAGGCCATCGGATTGACTAAAGCGAGATTGGTGTCTGACGATGCACTGGGAATTGGAACGCCACTCTGCTTGTGCTGCAGGAACACGCTGCTGTTTTGCCTCTGTGATTTTGTACCTGTATTTATGCTTGGCTTGCACGAGGATTCGCTTTGATATGTGCTTTTATTCGGTTTTAAGTGACGTGGCCTTGCTTATAGCTGGCTTACTGTGACGATATAATTGCGCATTGTTGTTATAGTTTGGTAAATTGTAATCGCTCTTAGTTGGGGCTTTGTCTAGTAGGTGTGAATGCGTGTGTGAGTGGGTGGGGTTTATTTTCTTAATTTTAATTCCTTGGTTATATTGTGTTTTTTTCTGTATTTTCTTTGTTTTATACCACTGGTAGGAGGCCATTTGCATTTAGCTGCTGATAACCAATGGTTCCATCGGTTGGCCCCCTGTGTTTTGTGTGGTGTTTTTTTGTATTTTTTCTGTTATATACCCTTGGTAGGAAACAACTGTACACCTGTTAAATGGTTTCATTTGCTGGCCCAATGTGGGTTGTGTATATTTGTGTTTTTTTTAGTATTGGTAGAAGGCCGTGTGTATGCAGCTGCAGAGAACCAGTGTTTTCAGCATTTGGCCTACTACAATTGATTTTGGTTTTTTTATGTTACCACTGGCAGGAGGCCCTTTTACAGCTGCTGATAACCAGTGTGTTTCGGCAATTGGGCGACTGCAATTGTTTGTGTTTTGCCCCACTAACTCTAGTTCCCCTTGTTTCAGAGGCTGAGGGCTGCAATCGGTGGCGGCTGATTTTGGGTGGTGGTATTCCCTCCCTTGTGTGCTGTGTATTTCAAGCTTCACTGGGTGGATTCTTCACGTAGGTATTGTGCACATACTTTTGGGTGTTTCCTTTTTGGAGGGGGGGTGCCTCCCTCCTGTCCGGTCCGCCTTGGGTAAGCCTCAGCTTCTGTTCCCCGTCCTTTTTTTTGTTTTTCTTGTGTGGTGTCATTGACCTTGTGTTTTATCTCTGATCGGCGTGTTTTCCAAATAAATATATTTTAATGGAATCACGTCTCTGGCTGTTTAGTGCAACGAACCTGAGTGCCTTTTAAGGTTGTTGGTATTAATTCCTTGGGTGAAATTCCTAGGGTGGCGTAATTGGCTCTTTTATATTGGTCTATAATACTACCGCTTGCCACACAAAGGCAAACAGATAGAACCCTAAACATCTAATGTTCTGTCAGGTCAACTGCATTTTACTTGTAAATGTACATCCATTCCTTCAAAGCATAATTAAAAGATTCAAGGAATCTGGAGGAATTTCAGTGCGTAAGGAGCAAAGACGCAAGCCTCAGATGGTACTGCGTCCAGAATTTACATTGATCTGTAAATGATATACCCACATGGGCTCAGGAGTACTTTGGTAAACCTTTGTTAAGCCCAACAATACATTGTCTCATCCATAAATACCAGTTATAAATTGACTTTGTGAAAACGAAGCCTTATGTTAACAGTGTCCAAAAAAGCTGTCATGGGCTTGGAGGCATTTTCAGTTGTCCATGTCAAAGTAGAAATGTGCATTATAACCAAAGAAATCAATATTTCAGATTTTATAGGAGGAAATGAATGCTGTATGCCTCGAACCAAAAAAAGTCCCGGCGGTTTTTGGCACCAAGTCCAAAAGCCATGTTCTGTCGTGATATGGGGTTGTGTCAGAGTTTTTGGAAAGGGTAACTGGCACTTTTGTAAAGGTACCATTGATAATGAAAAGTACATGGCTAGTTTGGAGCAACGAATACTAAACAAATGAGGTCTTTTCCACAGATTCCCTTTGATATCTCAAAGACAACCTAAAACCGCATTCTGCTCCCATTCAAAGGCATGGCTGCATAAGAATAGGGTGCGAGTGCTGGACAAGTCAGCCAGCAGTCCAGGTTGTCCCCAAAAGAGACCTATAGACATTTGACTACGAAGACCTTGTACTGTAGACTTGCTTACAGGATGAATGGGACAAAAATCAAATCTGAAACACTTGATTATTTAGTGTAATTAACCTTGTAGCCTGTGCTTGGTTTTGTATATATATATATATATATATATATATAAATAGGAACTCGATGAGCACATGTGTCTACTGCGGATTGGTAGTTCACTGCAGGCTAAGAAGTTTTACTTACAGACTTACAACTTGATAACATAGTGTCTACTTGCACATGTGCAGTAGACACAAAAAGCCGAGAGCAAGTTGCAAGATTCAATTTTGATAGTCTCATCCTCTCAACCTTGGGAATGCCTAAGGTTTAACGTGCCCGGCATCTAAGATTACTCCTCGTTTCAGTGGTGATCAATTCTTGTTCAAGCATTGGAAAATAGCAAAACTAGTGCTTACCGTGCTCAATCTCACACTCCTTCTCGGCCATCTGCTCAAAGTCCTGAATGATGGATCGACCAGCCAGGTGATGGAAGGTCTCATTCCACAGGTCCTCATGGACCTTCTCCTCCCTCTCCCGCCCCTTCAGGTAGGGATCAATGTCAAATGGCACCTCCCACTTCACCGGTTTCCCACACAGCAGCCCTGACACCACCGCCCTGCAGTCCTGCCGGCTGTGATTGGCTGAGCTGGAGTCCAGGGTTTGTGGCTCCGGGGCTGTTTCAACTTCACAGTGCTGGTGGCCATAGCCTTCTGCGTCCACAACAGTATAGGTAACTATTTACAAGATACACATTCCACTATACTCTCAGAAGCATTTCCAAAAGGCTTCTATGTAGAAACCTGATCTATTTCAAAGGTTCTTTGTCAGAAAAAACTCAGCGAGTTGTCACAGGTTCCACATAAATGATAGATGGTTAAGGAATGAAAAAGGGGAAGCATTTGAAAGAACCCTTTTTCTGAGAGTGTCCTCACTTGATTTTGCTCACTGTCTGCAGCCAATAAGGTCCGGCTTCTGCAGGCAGTATCGTGAGGTTGGGAAAATGTTTTCCTGGGTCAAACCTCAAGTGTTATGGGAAAATGGGGTCAGGTCACTAATCTTGGACAGCCCCAGGTTAAAATACCCAAACAGGCCTCAACAAAAATGCATTATACATGTAGTCCTTGGTTATTTTGCAGATGGAACAGCTCAGGGCAAACAACATCTACTATTATGACAAGGGATAAAGATTGATATAGGGCAGTTTTATAACCTGTAATTCAGCAATCCATTTGGAAAAGGAAAACAGATATTTTGTTCAATATTCAGGTTGACCTTTCTCTGTAATCCACACAAAAGGCTGAGTTCAGATTTTTTGAAGCGGGCTTGTATGAGGTATCAATACTCAAGAGTATTACACACACTGGATTGAAGTTGGTACAACCCCAATATAAAAAAAGCAGGCAGGAGTTTCGGCTCAGAAACTATGCAATGTACTGCTGTGAATGCGGCCTGGAATAAAATGCATTTTAGCCACCAAACAAACGCCCACCAAGAAAGAAATCAATATCTGTTGAAGTGTACGCTATCGAATATTTTCTCCATTTTACTTTGCATTCAGACTGCCCCTTCCTGCAATACATTATTTTCTCAACTATATCGGAATACAGAAGTTTAACATTTGAGAAAATGTAACGTTAATGCCAAAGCAAGGAGCAGTCTGATGGCAATGTTAAGTCAGGAAAATATATGATTTATTACTTGCACTTAACCTGATATTGATTTTTCAGGTGGTCTTTTTAAGTATCTGAAATACCTTTTGCCCCGTGCTTAGGTTGACAGCAAGCACACCTTTATGGATCGGTTGTGCTTCAGTTCAGATAAGGGTCTTGCAAGTTACAGTATACCTGGATGGCTTTGTTTCAGGAAGATACCAAATATTGCCTCACACAACCTCATTTACTTGACATATCCACTGGTGCCACCAAATTTTCAAGGAAACCCCCAGTGAAGAAGAACTATGCCGTCAAGATTCAAATCTCCACCCAGGTGCATGTAACTCAGAAATTACCATTTATTCCTTAGAGCTTGTGGGGTTACACTTTAGATGAAGTGTTGCTCATAAAGGCTTTATAATGCATGTATAATGCCTGCATAAATGAGACATAATGTCTTCATAAATCATACATAAGCAAATGTCATGCTTTGTAAAGGATGCCAGATGTAACCATGACAATGTCACTTAGCTGACAATGTCACCTTTATAGTATTTAGCCACTAGCTAAGTGACATTGTCATTTATATGACATCTGGCATCACATGCTCAATAAGGATGTGTTATTTCACCCTTTACAAAGCATAACATTTGCTTATGTACTATGATTTATGAAGACATTATGTCTCATGAAGGCCTTTATGAGCAACACTTCATCTAAAGTGTGACCGCTTGTGGAAAAGAGACATAACAATCTGTCTGACCTGTCTGTCTGTGGGAAAATCCTTCTCTTGCTGTCAATATATGGAACTTTATAACCTCAGTTCCTACTGCTAGCCTAGAATATATTGCTATGTGATGATTTTGAAATGTTCAGAGCGATATGCATGTTCATGCTTTCACCACGCCATCAGGTATAAAAGCCCTGCATAGAGCTCTATTCAATAGCAGCACCAACATAAGAAAAAATCAACACATTCTCATTTCGACTCGCCATATAGTGACGCTACCTGACCTAGCGTCGATATACGAGGCAAAAGAAGGCTTTTGGCATTGTTATTTGATGCTCAGGGTTAGGGTTTGGGTTATGGATTAAGGGCTCGGGGGTAGTGATCGTTTGGCGTTAAATAACGACTCCGAAAGCCTCCTTTTGCATCGCATATCGAAACTTGGTCAGGTAGAGTCACTATATGGCGCGTTGGGATGAGACTGGGCTTCAAAAAATACAAGCAAAAAGACAAAAAAATATGATGTGAAACTCTGGCCACCCCTGGCTGACCTGCGTCACCACAGCTGCTGATGGAGAGGCTGTCGGTGGATGATCTAGAGGCCTTGTTGACGGGCAGCGCCCCGTGCCCTGCGGCCTGTGGGCCGGAGCTGGGCTGCGGCAGGTCGACCTCCTGCCCTGCCTCCTGCACCAGGGGGCTCTGCCCTCTGCCGGGGCTGCCAGGCTGAGCTTGGCATGAGGCGGCACAGAGGCTCGCCAGCTGCGGCTGAGAGAAGGGGGCAATGAACAAAAAGACGTGTTTACATGAACAATTCATCTCTGCATTTTAGTATAGCTTTACCCATTTTCACTTTGTCCTACTTTATCATTTAACTTACACGTTTCAATGCTGTGAATAAATTAGCATTGTTGTTAGTGCGTTAAAGGACTGTTTTAACCCCTTTGCGTAAAATACAAAAAATGCCAATTTTTTCCTGTTATGCACAAACCTATTTAAGCTTTATAACTCAGTATTTGTGTCACAGAGACTCTGGAAAATGATTCCAGTGAAGCAAGACATTTGGAAATTCAATTACAGAATTATTTACTTATATCTAAAAGGGGTTTTAATGTACATATATTTTTTGTACTTTATTATAATTAATGATGGCAAATTTATTCCATTTGATGAGCCTGTCCTTTGAAGACCCACGTCAAGGGTTGATAACAATACTGCACAAGAACTCACTGCATCTACAAAGATGCATTGTCTGACAAATAGAAATTAATAATTCATACAATAATGTCTCCAACTATAAATGTCAAATATACCAACACCAATATATACATAAATGTCATATATTCATATAGTAATGAATTTTAAACTGTGCTATACCATGGTATTTCAAGGATCACAAATGTCGTCCAAATGTCCCTTAAGTTTGCTTTTCTGAATGCAAAGTTCATACACTGCCATGAAGTATCCATCCCCTCTCTGATTTATTTTATTTATTTTGCACTTAATTGTTTCAAATAATGAGACAAAATTCCATAAAGGACATAGACAATATGAGTAAACACAAAATGCAGTTTTTGAAATCACCATTTTATTTACTGAGAGGAAAAAATTATCTTACAACAACTGGTGTTAGATAAATCGCAGCACAGTGTGAGTCCTTTTAATCAAGTTTTGGCATTTCTCAACTAATCCCATTTTTAAGAACATTTGGTAAATTAGGGGAAAATAATTTTTCATGACACAATAATAATCCTTCAGTAATAAAACATTTCTGCTTTCTGCAAGGTTTATGCTCAATCTCATTACCTAATTATCTAATTATCATTATCTGGCATTACCATAACAGACCATTGGGTTTTTTTTTTCACTATTTGGTCCACACATTTATATTGACCAAGGAATGTAAACTTATGAATAACGGCTTTAACTGGAATCTGTACCTGATATTTACACGAGTGGCTGTCAAAATGAAAAACCAGAAGGAAATCACATGATGTAAATGTCAAGTCAACAAGCTAATGGAGAAACTCAGTTTCATAATTTAAGGTTATGGCAGTATTAGCACATGGTATTTGCTTTATTCCTCTGGCCACACATGGATCTTCATTTTTCCCCAATAGCTTTAGTAATTTTTTAAAAATATGATTTTAATATGTGTAAGGCATGGACGTATTCCTGCTATAGTACACAATGATATGGTATTACTTTATCGTCAGATCAACTCTGAAATTTTCTGGCATCTAAGCAGCTTCATATGCAACATCACGAATGAAAGTTTCAACACTGTTTATAATGAATTTTTTTTTGTTTTTCTTCTACAAACACAATGTACAGTATAAAACCAAAAGTGTGCGGACACTTCACAGAAACTTTATTGCCATACAGTGAAAACTGACATTTTTGAATTTCAAATTTTTAAATTTTAAATATCTGACATCTTACTTGAATTTAGAATCGTAACGAGTTTCAGAACACAGGAGCCACATGCTGATCAATGATGAGACCCTATGGCATCTTTAACTAATAGAGGACAGAGATTTCAATACACAAAGGAAGAGGATAATCAGACGATGGTCCCTGGTCAGGCGGGAGCGAACAGGAACACTGGAGGTTAGGCTAGGCGTAGTAGAAGAACTGGTCTGTGGTCAGTGGCTGGGGTGTCAGGCTGAATGGATGAGGGCTTGCAGAGCTGAAGCACACTCTATGACTCAGATGAAGAAAGGACCGGAAGTTTTTCCCTGATAAATAATTACTTGCTTGAAAGGGTTTAAACACCAAGGATGGAGGACAACAGTCTAGCAAAGGGGATACAAAAACCAGGGACTTAAAAACACAAAGATAACAATTAACAAAGTTGAAAGGAGTGCGCAGAGCATGGAGTCGAAACATAAGGTAAGGGGAGTAGAACGAGTCGATAATTAAATGATATGAATCAATTAGTAAAATGAAAACCAAAACCAAAAAGCATGGCTAGACTGCGGGGGAAAACAATTAAGGAAAAACTCAGGATGTGAAAGGACTTAACTGGTCAGTGTAGGATGACAGGACCGGCATTCATCTTCTATTTGAGGATTGTTTAATTCAAATCCATTTTATATTTAGATGTTTTGTGTATCCCTTCACCCCTTCCCTTCATGAAGCCTCCATTGAAACCAGTTTGGGTTTGAAAGCACAGGGGTCATGTGCAGAGGGGGCTGCAATTTCCAAATTTTGAAGCAGAATTGTATGAAAATACCTATAAATGAAACCTGAAATTCAATCCTATCACCCCATAATGACCAATTCATTCAATATTCTTGTTTATAATTTTAATAAGTCCATTTTCTATGTACGTCAATGAGATTTCAATAATTGCTTTAATAATTGTTTTAATAATTGCTTTAATAATTGCTTTAATTCCAAAAACGAAGGATTATTCTCCTTGAGCCAATTTACAATTGGGAATGATTAACCTTAACCAATATGAAGCTGGAGAAGGACGAGAGCTGTTTCAGACGAGAGTAACAGGACAATCTGTCTCTTACGCAGGGGCTGGGGATAACTTAATAATAATAATAAAAAAAAAACTATGAGTAAATCATATAAACTATTTTAGAATTGTTAAAAAAAAAGTGTAAATAAATATTTGAATGGGTAGTGTCGTCTTCCAGGTGGAGTTTTGGAGTCCAGTTATAAAAAAAAAGATTGGAATGATTAAAAGCAACCACATTTTTTTCATAGCCTCTAATTTATCAAGAGAACAAATATTAGAGTTGGGCGTTGTATATCTATTTTGTCCCGGTTACAGTGGATTGATAATCTCCAATAGGCCACTCAAAGCAATAAACAATATCATAACCAGTACAATAATTGCTTTAAAATGGGATGACACACTTTATTTACACTGCAATCGCTAAGAACCTTGTCTAGTACATACCCAAGTAGGGTTAGTGGAAAACTTAACGTGAATGCCCACATTACTCCAGGAAAATGCCAGGATGCTATGCCATCTCATACCTGGTAGTCTGCCATCCACTGGGCTCCATGTTCTGGGTTGGCCTGAGAAATCAGCTCCTGAACTTTGGCCCTTCTCAGAGGGTTCCTTCCCACCGCTGAACTGGGGTCACTGGGAGTGTAGACCTTCTTCATGGGGTTATAGTCCACAATCTGATTGGTGCTGTACGCTCGTCGTCTCGCTGAAGTCTTGGGGTCCGTTTCTAAGCAACAGTGCATGCTGTCATTTGCACCACAACATAAACATCTCACAAGCACTCGTGCACAATAAATTATTAGTGCGATATTCCATCACAAGACCAGACTGTAAAATGTTAATTTTTTTTTGATGAAGCTGGCTCCATGAAATACAAGATTAATAAAAGATTAAATTTAGCTCTGGATACCCATTAGGCTGCTGTGAAACTGACAAGCCAGGATAGAGCCTAATGTTCGCATCTTCAAACTTTAATGTCATCATTTGTCAAAATATGGTCTGGTATTAATTGGCCAGCATATTTAGATATCCCCTCATTTTTGAGAAAACTGCGAGCACAGAGGTAAAATTTCAGTCATCCCTGATAAATTTAAATGGCAGATATACAGTATGTAATGAGTGGGGGGCAGGGGAGGGGGGATTGCACATCTTTATTCTACATAGGAAACCCTTTTTCATTGGGCACTGTGCCTGAATTATTCACAGCCTTCTATGATATGGTATGGGAAGTGTGAAAGGTCCCACAGTGTGCCATTTTGCCTGAAAAAGGTCAGTAAAATACATGGCATTCCCCACACACTGAGAAGGGGGCGCGGTTAGTAAAAACAGGCCGCACATTTTCTCAGGCCGAGTAAAGTCCCAGTGACATATACAACAAAACGTGCAAATTTGCATATCTGCGCAAATGACCAAAATGGGCATTCCAGACAGGTGGGAAATCAGTATCTCCTCAGGCTGAAGAGGCACGTATAGTAAACTGAGAGAATGGCCAAACATGCAGACTCAGTATGGCCGTAATGTGACCATGCAGATCTTGCAAATTAAATTTATGAATTTGCCGAAAGTTGCTCACGGAATGAATACCAGCTGGCAGGAAGCCGAAGTCACCACACAGATATGAAATTTCCACGTTTAGTTGCAGGTGTGAATGAGCCTTTAAGTCATTTATCATTTAAAACTTTCTCTGAATGACAGTCAACTCCGCTTTTAGCCGCCTTGTTGTGAGGTCACATTCCTAGTTGTTCCTGGTAAATCGGGGAGTGTGTTCTCCACACGAGGTGGCGACCCGAGAGCACTGATCTCAGCGTTTGATACGTGAACGCGATGCTAGTGTCGTGTTCTTGGTTCGAATCAAATACAGAACGACCCTTGTTTTTGAGGCCTGAATTCCCAGCTGATTGAATGGAATTTCGAAAGACACTGCGGGCCTCGAGGACTGGAGTTTGAGACCTCTGCTTTCAGCTCAATCAAGAAATTAATCTCTTCTGTAGAACTGGAAATTTACCCGTCAGATCCTGCTCGACCGAGACGAGAGGGCTCTCTGACATGGTTTCCTGGTAACTGTCACATAGCGATGCGGGCGTCCCATCCCTCAGTGCTGCCCGGAGATCGCCGCCCACTTTCCCAGGATCCTCCTCTTGGGAGTGGAAAAACACTGAGCTGGCCGATTCATTTGAACGCATCATGCTGTACCGCCTCCTCTTGTCCTGTCCAATCAGAGTGCAACCCTGAGAGTTAGTTTTTATTTTTTGTGTGTATGAACAGTGCTCAAAGCTGCATAATGTCCAGTCACATTGTGTAACAATTTATCTCGCAATAGAATAATTCCCAAATACATAAAATAAACTGTGGTCAGTGGGAGCTGTGAAAGATGCTTTACAAGTGGACTAAGGCTGGAAATATACTTGCTTTTAAATAAGTCTAAGCATACTCAAGATGGCTGCCACGCGTATTATGCATTCGTTTGTCGCGTAGCTTGTGCGCGCGCAATGTGGTTTTGAAATACGACCATATTCACTACATTAAATTCAAACTTCAGTGGCTGCCCGGATATCCACAGATTGATCCTCACCAATCATAACTGTGGGCAATTTAGAGCTACCAATTACTCAGAAATGCATGCCTTTGGGGGGTGGGAGGAAACTGGAATATCCAAAGGAAACAAACAAGAACCCTGTAAACACCGTGCAGGAAAGGCCCAAAGCCACAATGAAACCCAAGTGCCGGCTATGCAGCTATCAGCCATAAGAGCAGTCATTTGTCATCCACATATAGGTACTGGTGAGGACGTGAATCATTTTTACCGGAGCAGCATTCAATCTTTCCGTTAATTATGTCTGTCAAGAGTGGCAAGTTCTTTTCTCTTTCTTTCACTTGACGTCAATAGATTTAACAAAATTTTAGCTTTGTTCATATTAGTCGAGGCTTTGTTAGAGTGCTGGTGGTTGTGAGTAATATTAATTTAGATGGCCCCATTCTTCTCAATGAAACACTGCAATTATTGTAGTTCCCATTTTTGCTCCTTCTTTGCCGTGAGTCACCTAAAACCAAGCGCAATTGTCGAGCCACGCCGTGGGTTTGGATAAGTATTACACTGTAAGTGTTGCTCCCCCTGCAACAAACTGCTCCAGATGTGCAAGCAATATTTTTCACTCAGTGCATAATACCTTTATCCAGGTTGACTTGTTTCAAAGTTTTACAACCCTTACTTCACAGCTTGACAGGAAATCAATTGTATCAACAAAAGTTTAAGAGGTGCAATGTGCAACTTTCATACATTCCTCGCCAGTGCTGGCACCGACGGAGATTAACTGAACTGCAGCCGACATGTTGCACGTGCAGCGCCCGCACACAAGACTGAATGTGAATAATGAGGTAGACGGCCAAGTAAATTTACACTGTTATGATCCCCCACCACAAAGTGGAAGGGAGATATAGGAATGTGGGTTATCCATCCACACGTCTGTCTGTCTGTCTCTCTGGCTGCGTGTCCATCCATTACGCTTCTTTCTCGAGCCAGAACTTACAAACCGTTCAACATTTCTCCTTGAAATCTAATATCTAGATAAATCTTAGATGTGCCTATTCATACTTCTGTTCGTCCGTCTCTCTGTCCGTGTGTCCCTCCATCGCGTTTCATTTTCAGGCCAGAACGGCCTGGTTATTATTTGTAGCTTCAATCATGAGCTATCTCAACTGCCATTACTGGTCAAAAGTTTAGAATGCTTTATTTACAATCCAAATTCCGAAATAGTTGGGACGAAGCGTAAATTGTGAATAAAATCAAAATGCAATGACTTTCAGATCACATGAGCCAATTATTTACAATAGAACATAGATAATATTTCAAATGTTGAAACTGAGACATTTTACATTTTTATCCACAAAATGAGCTTATTTCAAATTTTCTGGCTGCAACAGGTCTCAAAAAAGTTGGGACACAGGCAAAAAAGGGCTGAAAAAAGTAATTAATATATAAGAGAATCAGCTGAAAGAACATTGAGCAAGTAATTAAGTTAACTGGCATCAGGTGTGTAACATGATTGACTATAAAAGGGATGTCTTAGAGAGGCTGAGTCTCTCAGAAGTAAAGATGGCCAGAAGCTCTCCAACCTGTGAAGGTTTGCGTAAAAAAATTGTGGAATACTTTAAAAACAATGTTCCTCAATGTCAAATTGTAAAGGCTTTGAAGGTCTCATCATCAACAGTGCATAACATCATCAAAAGATTCAGAGAAACTGGAAAAATCTCTGTGCGTAAGGGACAAGGCCGAAGACCTTTACTGGATGCCCGTGATCTTCGAGCCCTCAGACACCACTGCATCACTCACCGGCATGATTCTGTCATTGACATTACTAAATGGGCCCAGGAATACTTCAAGAAACCACTGTCTGTAAACATAGTCCGCCGTGCCATCCACAGATGCCACCTAAATCTCTATCATGCCAACAGGAAGCCATTGTTGAGCATGATCCAGAAGCGCCGTCATGTTCTGTGGGCCAAGGCTCATTTAAAAAGGACTGTAGAAAAGTGACAAAGTGTCCTGTGGTCAGACGAGTCCAAATTTGACATTCTTGTTGGAAATCATGGGCGTCGTGTCCTCCGGGCTAACGAGGAGAAAGACCACCCCTCCTGTTATCAGCGTTCAGTTCAAAAGCCAGCATCTCTGATGGTATGGGGATGCATTAGTGCATATGGTGTGGAACACTTGCATGTTTTAAAAAGCACCATGAATGCTGAAAGGTATATTAAGGTTTTAGAGCAACATATGCTCCCCTCCAGACGACATCTATTCCAGGGAAGGCCTTGTGTATTTCAGTAGGACAATGCAAAACCACATACTGCAGCTATTACAACAGCATGGCTTCGTAGTAGAAGTGTCCGTGTGCTGAACTGGCCTGCCTGCAGTCCTGATCTTTCCTGATTGAGAACATTTGGCGAATAATTAAACGAAAAGTCTGTCAAAGGAGACCCAAAACTCTCCAGCAGCTGGAAGCCTGTATTAAACAAGAGTGGGATCAAATTACAATGACTAAACTCAAGAAACTCGTCTCCTCAATGCCCAGACGCCTTCGCTCTGTGTTAAAAAGAAGAGGGGATGCTACACCATGGTTAACAGGCCCCTGTCCCAACTTTTTTGAGACCTGTAGCAGCCATCAAATTTGAAATGACCTCATTTTGTGCATAAAATTGTACAATTTCTCAGTTTCAACATTTGCTATGTTATCTCTGTTCTATTTTGAATAAAATACTGGCTGGTGTGATTTGAAAGTCATTGCGTTTTGATTTTATTCACAATTTACACTTTGTCCCAACTATTTCGGAATTGGGGTTGTATTTTTGTTGCACAGTTTTGTGAAATATGAGCGAGTAAATAACCTCAATTGGCAGACAGGCAAGATGTGAATTGTGAGAGGTAAAAAAAAGAATCTGCTATTTCACTGGATAGTGACCTAAATGACAGAATTGACACAAAAGGTATACATTTTTCATCCATTTTCAAACAAAGGATGTAAGCCAACCTAAACTGGCGCACAGTGGACAGAAAACTCCAGAAGAGGCAAACCACAGTTGCACTGCATCCTTGGGCACTTCAAGGATAGTGTTAGATGTAAGCTTTTGGAATCTCATGACCGCTCTCGGAGAAGAAAAAAAATTGAATCTGCTTCGCAGTAATTATGGCAAGAGTTGATCAATCAAAGATTGTTTTTTTTTGAGAACAAAATGCATTTAAACATCATACTAGTGTAAGCAATGCTTTTGTGTGTTAGAATAGAAACAGGGCCACACGGGACATACTCGGATATAAAATCAATCCTGTTTCACTGTACTCGAGCAGGGGTAATGATCTACTCACAGACTTTGGGTTTGAGTGGTACTGCGTCGTGTCACAGACCACACAGTAACCAATCAGGCGGTCTCCAGGAAACAGGAAGGTGGTGCCCATGGGGGAAAGCAACACCTCCTTGGTTTCAGGAAAGAGCCACTCGATGGAGATGTCACTCAACACCGGCGACATGGACTTCTTCAGGGACTTGATCATCTGTAGAAAGAGAGCCGAAGGATTTATGCAGAGTTAGGTCAGGGTTACGGTTACGGTTAGACCAAAAGGATTCACGTGCGGTAGAATGAAATGTGCGACACAAGCTGTATTAAAATCACAACATGCCCTTGTCATGTAGTGTCCTGTGACTTCAAAAATTTCTTTTGAAATAAGCTCATATAGTTCATTGTTGACAGATTCTAAAACCAATTTCACGCCCATCCAACTGAATGAGATACAAGAATGACATTCAGTTCTATTGCTTGTCTCATCTATTACTGAACTGTGCAAAGCAGTCAGGCTAATGTGTGTTTTGCTGAGTAAAATTAAGTTATTACGCAAAGGGGAGGCTCTGTGATTTACATTACCCTTATAATTGCCTCCCTGTGACATTTAAAATAGCCAGTTGTTGCAGGAAGGGGAAAAAAAATGTCACTACAAATAAGTACCTTGGGCTGCAGTCTCTCGCCCTCTGCGATAAACTCGGCCGAGCCTTTGGTAACCGTGGAGACACCAGTAACCAGCCTCCTGCAGGCATTCTGACCGATTCCAAACGTGTAGCACCTTTGAAAGGCAAAACAAGCTCATCCGAACTGACGTCATGCTAAGTCATTTAAGATAAAAAATAAACGTGTTGTTTTCGAGGAGTCCAATAATCAATAAAACATATCCATAGACACTGTGCTCACTGGCTCTGCACTGATCTCACAATATTTTTCTGGAAAATATTCTGCGAGATGAACAAAAAGAGAAAATGAGTTATCCCAGGAAACCTGAAAAGGACATTGGCTTTGTGGCTTGTTGAAATACCCGCTGGTCGATGTGATATTTTTGTCACATAAAAACCTCATTCCCCGCATCCCCACCGAGGCCTGTCAGAGGAACTGGCCAGAAATCTTTGAGATATCATGTACTGCTGTGACAGCACTTGGCATCCGTAATGAAAACAAACATATATGAAGCCTGTGTGACCTTTAGCGCTTATGCTAATGCACACACAACTCGCCTCGCCGCTGGAAATATTGGTTTGTTTTCTGTTTGTCCTGCTTCCCCAGCAAATGAGTTTTTGCCGACAGGATGCAATATTTATGTGGTACATGACCGAGAGTAACATTTAGAATATGATTCATGATGCACTCTCTTCATATTGAGAGTTTATATTGAAAGTTTAATTTCAAACTTGGTTTTGAGAGTTGGACTGCCTGGCAGTTAATCTTGCAGACGTTGGGAAAAAAGGAGTTGAAAAATAGAGTGATCAATCTTTATTCTTCGATGAATACTGATCTCGTAAATTGTAATGTTGGCACAGTTATTAGACATTCAATTGTCAGCAATTGTCAAAAGGCAACATATGTAGGAGATAAGGGTGTTTGAGGTTACGATAAGCACTGAAGAGAATACTTTGAGCTACCAAATTATGAAATTTCCATCTCAAGACAACCCACACAATAGCACAATGACTCTATTAGCCCTTTTCTTTGTCATAATAACTGAGGGTCAGATCCATTCTTTGTGGCTTGAATCAGCCGCCATCACACAGTCTAAAGCATACATTTGGAAAAAAGACAAAGCCTCTTTTGAGGGCAAGCCCTACTTGAGATTTATTACAGAAAATTACTGGTTTCTTTAATCAAACAAGAATGAGGTGATATTTTGCCATGTTTAATGCTTTTGCCCGGATAATATTCCTTATAGATGCATTTTAGATGAAAGCATGATGGGATTTAAAGGTTGCTGTAATCTCTGATTTCGGGTGATTTGATCTCTGTGCTCCCAGCCCCATTTGAGCCAACTGAACTACTCTAAATATAGTCGCTCTGCCATTTTAGGATGTATAAAGGTAATCCTCCCTAACTTCACTGTAGCTCACTCACAACTTCACTTGTCATGACTCTTGCTCTACCATGTAATATTGTGACATTCGCAACTGTCAGGAATAGATTGTATACATCCATGGAGTTTTCATATCTGCTCCCCTTCCCATAAAATCTGAATGTGTGGAATATGTCTTGTGTATGCAAGTAAATATAATTATAGGTTCCAACTGAGAACACAGCCCTCACAGAGAGTGGATAACCCACACCAAGGTAGTCAGCAGCTGAAAAATAATGACCGGTATTGAGGCAATGAAGCAGGGTCATATCCCATCATGCCATGTAGTGGAAGCCTGACTGGGATCTGATTTTATCATCTCAACAGGCGGTGGGAGAGGAATCAGTACATTCTGCCTGCTCTCATGGTGATAAGTGCCAGAGCCCAATAACTGCAGCATCCGTTTCCATTCCTGTTGCAGTGAATCTTAACAATCAAAGCGACTGCAGTCCTCACAGACCTGTGTGGGCACACTGAACACAGGAGAGTCTAGAGGGCTGCGAGGTCTGTTTGTTTCTACGGTACATTGTTATGCTGTGCAGTTTGATCGGCCTTCTGAAGTGGCAGATTACAGAGGAAACGCCTCTCACCTCTTTCCCTCTAAGCTGCTGGAGTTGAAGTGAAGAGGTAGCAGTGATTCTCTTGGAGAACCTCTGCTCCCTTACAAAAATGAACAAAAGGGTTGCTATGGTATACTATAAGAAATGTATAGAGTTCTACAGTGTGGTTTTAGTGTTCTTTATTAATTGGTTAAGTATGTTATTGCTCGCATGCAGTAAAAACGGCCTGCCAATATATCCTCTATTGGCCGACCTTAAGCTGTATTGGCCGAGTTCAGCAGGTGCACAAGCAGTCGCGTACCTCAGAAGTCATAGTCATAATATTGTCATGATAGCACAACATACTTAACCAATTAATAAAAATATTATAAATTGCTTATTGTCGCATTGCCTTGGTTTTGGCCTGAGGGTCGCCGTATTGGCGGCCTCGGGCCAATACGGCGACCCTCAGGCCAATACCAAGGCAATACGGAAATAAGCAATTAATAACATATAATAGTACATTTCATCAGCTATGGTATTACCATAGTTTTTTTCTGTAGTGTTATTTTATTAGCTATGGTAGTCCTACAATATTTCAGTGGTAATACTAAACTCTCTATAGTGCATTCCAAAAAACCATACAATTACTACAGTAATACTGCTAGTTTTTGGTGGTCATTTTTTAGGTTATTTCTACAGTGGTTTTTTTGTGAGGTGCTGTTTGGAGAGTACAGGCACCTGACTGATAGAATCCCTGCCTCCCAGTGGAGAGAGCAGTGGCTGCTTGAAGGACCGCTCGCTTTCGAGATGAAGATCGAACCTCTCACTCACGTCCGAGGGAAGCACTCGGCACAGCCCTACCTGGCGATGCGGGCGTGGCTGCGCATCAGCTCGATGACCTTGCCCGTGTTGCTGACGGCGCCATCGGTGAGCAGGAAGAGCATGCGTGGGTGCCCGCGGTACTGCGGCTGGCGCAGGATCCAGCTCAGCGGCGCCAGGATGTTGGTGCCTCCCATGTCAGCTCGGATCTTCTTTATGTGCTCGCAGGCGGCTGTGAGCGTCTCCTGAGCCAGTGCAAACATGAGTGTCTCTATGCATCATTTGTTTTTATTTAGGCATTCAAAAAGTACCTTCAAAATATCACTGCATCGGACTACAAAAGATTCATCAATAGGTTGCTGAAGTAATTGTGTTTTTAAAATGTAATGTAACATCCATTTATTCTGGAGAGGCACTTCTGTTGGTGGGTTCCTTCTCATTTCATATTAAGAATATGAAACCCTTTAGAACATATTTAAAGAGAAAATTCATATCAAAATGGACATGCAAAACATGCATTATAAAAACCAAATAAAAGACAATAAAGAAATTATAGGGATCTATCAAAATTTATACATCGTGAAAATAAGAAAGCGTATTAAATTAATCGTTTTTTCCCACTGTTGGAGATTTTTATCAAACAAATTCATCATTCCTGTTTTATTCTCAGTCCTCCATTTTGGAATACCCAATAATAAATGTATCCCCTCCTTTAGCCGCTAAATCTGCCCCCAACCTCAGAGCGCTCTCGTATTCGCATCCATAAGCACTCATGGAGTTTCTCTAATCTGCAATTCTGCAATAGCAACGGAAGCCGCAGAGAACTGAGGAGCTGGTGGTGTATGCACAGGCAGAAATGCAGCACTGACCACAGAGGTCAGTTCGAGTGTTGAGGCAGGGAATACCCGACTGACAGGAAACCTTTCCAGTCCAACGCTGAGACCAATTATGAATCAGAGCACAGAACCATCAGCAAACATTCCCTAAACAATATGGCCTGGATTAGATCAGCACAGCACTAAGACCGACTACTTCATATACAGCAGACATGCCCCTTGGAAGCCAGTGTTTTTGGCCATCCATATGGAGTTAACAGTGTGTACTTTCTGTTTAACAACAGTGAATTAAGCAACAAAAACTGAAACCAAGGAAATCATATTCTTCAGCGCCATCAGCTTTATACAAAAGCAACATTAGGCGGCTTTGTATTCTAAAATTTAACACAAAGAAATTATGTTCTGATACATATCGTTATGGTCACCAGTGAATACATGAATAGCTGGTGCTATTGTGTTACAGTGTTACAGTGGCATAGCCTGAACTTCAAAATATGTCTCACAGAACATCCCTTTACAACAATTATTAGTCCTTACTCGCTCTATATCATTTTCTTTTATTAACACGTTTTCCAATTATAAGAATAATCCATTGGCAGTTAAAGACTGCTTCTTTCTTGATGTGATCTAAGGGTGACTCAATAATGAGCTAAATTTGGTTCAGAAAAATAATTTCCCCATAAGTAGGTTTTTTCTTTATGATTTTTATGGTTGTTCAAATCGTTCAAATTAAACCAAACACAAAGATTTTAAACACCTTTACACTATTTTGAATTAGGGTGATTGAAACACACCGGTTGCGCGTCCAAATGAATGTTGTCTTCTTGCCCAATGAAGAGAATTACCAACTCCTGATAGTGAGGAATGCTTTCAGCATAATGTTATGTATGAGTATTTTATGTAAAGCACTGTATATCATTTGTAAATGGAGATTTGTTACATGCTGTTTTTGCTGTCTTGCTGGTCAGCTACTTATTTTGTTCATCAGCACCCTCTGGAGGTATGTCTGTAGAAAAACATGATCTGATGCAATACCACTTCTTTGTGACGAAATAGTCTAGTGCTTTCTAGAAGCTTCTGGCATCTTCCTGCCTGGAGGGGGCGGGATTACCCAGGAATCATGTAGATCTTTCCAGAATGTTGCTAGTCTATATAAATGCTGTGATTTTGGTCAGTGGAGGCAGAGTTTTTGTTTTGGCATCAGAGTTACATAGTGGCATTAGAGTGCTATTAGAGGATTGAACAGTGGATTATTTGTTGAGGGTTTTTTTTATTCAGTGAAGAATAAATTTGTTTAAGTTGTCATTGCTGGTTTTCTTTGCCGTGATTTTCAAGTCATAACAATAAATGCATCATTAATTGGGGAAAAATGATTGAGAACAAGTCAGAACTAATAATTTTCGCAAAGGGATGTTCTGTGTGTACAGATTTTTCAGTTCTGGCTACGCCGCTGGTCTGTTACCTCTCTATAGCTCTGGCTGGAGGGGAACAAGGCCTTGAATGTGGACCCGAAGCCTATGATGTTGAACAGGCATGCTGGGACAAGGCTCTTCAAAATAAGCACCATAGCAACCTGAAAAAAAAATATTCAAACATCACATAAGTCAGGTGGAAGAGATCACAGCAACCGCGGAGCCTTTTTGCTCACATTCATGAGAAATCTGTCTCGAGGCTGTCGACCTTTAGCGGCCGCAGCCTTGAACAGATGTTCACAACATGGCATTTTAAGTCAGTTTACAAAGCCATTAACTCTCCCTCTGGCAGCATAGGGGATGTGTGCCAGTGCCCGTCAGTCCGGTAACAAACTAAAGCAACTGATAATTATTTGCTATAACGCGTCCATTAATGTATTAATGTCACTAGATGGGCTCAAAAATAATTTGCTTCCTCATTACTTTTATTTCCAGGCTTATTTGTTCTGAACAAAAAAAAAATTTTCAAATTAATTTAAAAGTCAATTGAAAAGTCTATGTTCTGATACCTTAAACACGTTTAATGTGGGAGAAAAAGAATTTTTTTTTCGAAGTACCCCGATTAGCGAACTGTTCGCCTAAATCTTCATTAACTTCAATTGAGAGCACCCATTGCCCGTCTAATCGGTGCCACAGTATAACAAAAGTGGACAATTCAGCCTGTTTGTTCCACCAGAATTCCTTATATGTGCGATTTTGTACAGTCTTTATTCCAAAGTGCTATCACGAAACCAGGACTAGAATCGCACTCTAAGAGCACAGGCCTCCACCGAGGCCAATGGTTCACTCTTCTATGATACACAACTCTGCAAGTTCAACAATCGATTCTCCAAAATTGACTATGTGTTGCCACAATGAAGCTTTACAGCCATTGGCTGCATTCTAAAGGCATTTATTTTGCCACGGCAGAATGCCACATCTCGCACGGAAGTGATTAACGAAAGAGATTCAGATCCACTCCAAAAATTAATGGGTTCTTTCTAGGCCCAGGCTTCATGCTTTACCAAGTTTCATTAAATCAGGCAGGTAGTTTCTCCATAATTCTGCTGACTAAAAGACAAACAAACAAACATATAAAATCGCCCTGAAAGCGATGACTTTGCAAAATCAGCATTTGTTTTCTATTTACGGTAGCCTCAATTTACCATTCTTCATACTGGGGTCAAATGGATAGAGGGCAGCAGAGAAAAGAACTCAGTTGGATTCCCATTTTTACAGGTGTTCGCTAAATCCACAATCTGCAGCAGAAGCGCATAATATTAGTTCAGGTCATGGTTCATACCAATGTACAAGTGTCTGTCAAACTACAAATCAATGGGATTAGTTTTGACGAAGATACGAAGTTTTGAAAATTCACCAACGTTAAAAGATAAGGACTTTTAAAATTTCAAGATTTTTTTCAATGTGATCCCAATGACTGATTCTGCCCAATGTCTACTGCGGCCAGTGGCTCAGGATTCTCGGCTCGTATATTTTGTTTTCGTCGCAAACAAACCAAAATTGTGACCATTATCTCATGGATAGAATGGCAAACAAACAATGAAACAAACAAAAAGAAGTAACACACTTGGCAATTTACAACTAACAAACAAACTTGAAAACATAACCTTCGTGGCCAAGGTAAAAATTATATAAGAATAGTCGCTAAAATAGCAGGTTGTTAACCAGGGACTATATTCACAAAGAATCTCACACGTAAAAGTAGCTCTCAACTGGTCGATATTGGTGCAACTCCCAAAAAATAGGCATGTCGCACTTAACAGCAAGACTCCAAAATTTTTTTCATTAAGCAAATTTCCTTTAGAGCTAAAAACAGCTGCTAAGTCTGAGACTCGCAAAGAGCAACTGGCAAAAACTACTGATGGCTTCTGCTGAAAACCAGCTACGTCATCGACTTAACATTTTTGAAAAATATATTGATAAAAAATATATTGATATCCAGCTGCTAACGTGGTATCGTCTCAATTGTGAGGGTATATTGATTGTGGTGTGATGTTCACATTTTTTATCTTTAAAGGCTAGTCATGGAAGTCGTGAAACCTAGCTACCTGTGGCAAATGTTTGCCTTTTGTATTCTGCCCCTCCCTGTGATTGCATGAGATATCAGCATTTGTCACACTCATTGCTGAATCATATAACCAGTGGAAAAGATGCATTATGTAGAAACATACCTTCAATGCATCTCCTTTTGCCGCCAATGTAATGCCTCATCCAAATTTTATTATTGTTTTCCTCTCATTGACGAGTTGCGCCATGCAGTAACAAAAGTTGTTCCCACGTCTTGTTTGCTTTTCTCTCAGATTTGCTAGCAGAACAATAGTGTTTGTTGTTTGAGAGAAACTAAATGTTTTGAGAAGTCTTTATTTCAGTGGGAGACATCATTCACATGCACACTACTGTAGAAATTTCCTTATGATGAATGAATGGGTTTGACAGGCAGTTGCTAGCAATGGACTCAGATATTCAAATAAAACCATTTAGTTTGCTTATATTTGACATTATGGCTTGTTTCATGGTTTGTATTGACTGAAGAAACAAAGTTTATTTGGCTGGAGATAACTAAAGCTTTAAACTAAGGAAGTTTCTGGCCTACTTGGTAGTCACTTGTCATTTATGTATTTTTGTCAAGATACTTTTCATCAGGCCAAACAATATTTGACATGCGCCAAAAATTCAAAACCTCGTTATGCCAGTTATGCCAGTTATGCTTTGCTCAAGATAGCAATACAACATCAATTGCCACATGCCAAGTGAGAGAACGTTATAATTAATATACTGCATGTTAAAATCGGTAAAAAAAAAAAAAAAAAAAAAAAAAGAGGTCAAAGAAATGGATGAGGAGGGAAAATTAAGTTAAAAACGCAAAGCTCTGGAACTCGATGCCGCAAAATGTGAAAATTCTCGTCATGTTCATTCCTCTTCAATCACAACCGCCCCCCCCCACACACACACACACACACACACACACACACCCGGTCTTTCCGAGTCCTAATTCTTTGAGCCAGGCTAGTATGCATACTAACATACAAAAGGCAGCACTCAATGGCATTACATAGAAATATGGGCAAATGCAATCATTAATACCTTGCTCCAATCAGAATGCACTGGGAAATCATTTGTATCGTGGTTACATCTCATTAATGTCATGGCAGTTGCCGACTGATAATTACATGTCTGCCTTTAAGGAGTAGCGCAGGGGCTTTTAAATGAATTCAGAGGCTAAGCATTTGTTTTATGGAACTTTAATGATATGCTAACAGGAACAGGGGTGGTTCCAGCCTTCAAGAAAATGTCATAATTGCACGGGCAGGAGTGTGTTTACGCTGGCAGAAATAGCACAGTGGGATGCTTTGGCCCCTCATAATTGTATGAATAACAAACTATGAAATTTATGGGTCGCCCCAATGAGGCCTGAAGGCAATTTTGTAAAGGCCTGGTGTTGAAAGGTTTTAAGTGTTTGCACAGAGAAACACACAGGAGGCTGTGCTCAGCCAGAATGAGGCCTCAGGTTTTCCTGACCTACATGCAGCTTGTAGATATTGTTTCTCCACACTCAGTGAATCCATTATTCAATATCAAAGCGATAGCAGGGAGAGCGAGCTCTCTCCCTGAAACAGATTTTTTATTGGACATGCGAAAGCTGTATCCAGCGGCATAAATCACTATAAATTCCAGTTATGTGAAGAGACATAGAGCTCTGAGGAGACAAACACTTCTCATATAAACACACAAATGCACACTCGCTCAAACACACAAACATTCATGCCTAACATGCACATATAGATACATTAAACACAGTGTCCCAACTTTTTTTGGAAACAGGTTGTAATTTGTTTCAGAATTTTACAAGAATAGAAATAGTAATTTCCCTGAAGAATATGAAAATCACTCTCACTTGGCCTCGTACAGCAGCTGAGAACAGAGTACTGTTGACTCAGCCTTGAGTAACAGTCTGAGAATAGCAAATAACTAGCATATTAGTGCCCGTGAGCTTGTTGAAATCTTGAGTTCATTGGCCATCTGGTGTTTTCAGCCAGGTATGTTCTTCTTTGGCGAAACCGCATGCGTGCATTTGCCGGGCTGGGTAGCAATTGATATAACCTTTGCGTTGGTCACATCAATGGGCTAATAGGGATTTCTTGCCACTGTTCGGTGCACAATGCGGGTTCGGTAGCTGTTCTATCAATAGATCATGGATTTCTGAATCAAAAATGGGTTCTTTAGCCCTTTGCGCAGAATACAAATATTGCCAATTTTTTCCTGTTATGCATGAGCCTATTTAACGCTTTATAACTCAGTATTTGTTTTCACATAGACTTTGGAAAATTTTTCCAGTGAAGCAAGACATTTGGAAATTCAATTTCAGAATTGTTTAGGAATTAAATTTCAGAATTACGGACGCCGGCATCTATATCTGCACGAAGGGGTTAAAATGCGGTTTCTCATGATCATTATGAATTGGCAAGGGGAGTTCTTAGATGCAGGATAATAGTTGAAGTATGTAGCAAGTTTTAGGTGTGTACATCGTGTAATTGTCAAGATTTCCGTGGAAGTCTGTTCCTTTAGTAGTATAGAAACAAACAGCTTTGCTCTACTCACAGGGTAATTATATGCAATCCTATCATCTGATCTCAATTTATGGCCAACCTCACAGCCAACCAAAATGATCATTTTTGTCCAAAAGCTACAAGTTTTAGAACAGTCTGTCAAATACAGTGCCCTTATGCTTGCAAGTGAGTTGACCAATTTCCCTCTTACAGAAGACCGGAGGGTTTCCCGCATGAGCTCAGTAGCAATCAGATTGGCCCTGGTTTCGGCCTACAGTGCAGACAAGTCTCATTTCAGCACTTTCACAGTGAAGCCAGGTTCAGTCACAGGCTAAATGTGCGGCATTTTCGCTGTGGATATCTCTGAATTTGCTGTTCAACAGAAGCAAATCTCAAGAAGTTGGCAGGAGCACAGAATGTGTTTGCATCCACGTGTTTCCCGTCAAACAAAAAGGGAGGCTGCTCCTCTTCTCAAGGTTAATACTTTCCATTCTAAATTTTCTGTCTACATACATGTCTATTGAACAAAATTTTTCCCAGACAGAAAACACAAATACTGTTGTTGACAAGACAATACAAAAAAATGGAACGAAAGGTAAGACTATAAATTCTATCAGAATTACAAGATGTGACCACTGGGCACAAAAGGCGGATCAAAATATATTTAATCTGCAATAATAGCTGTGCTTATATTTTTCTGAATAATCCTGAGCCACCCTGCAAATTTCACATGAAATCCGCGCTTCGCTGCTAACATTAACTTTAACCCCAGCTTAGCTTTATCAGTCAATCAAAACCAGCCTTTATGTTATTGCATGGAAAAGCAAACTCACACAGCAATGAGCACAATTCTGTGAAATATACTTAATGGAAAATGCAACAGAGTTTTGTAACGCTGTCGCAGTTTGTGTCCATGGTTTTGAAACAGACGCAACAACTTCACAGGTTGTTCTACCGGTCGCTGTCCGTGGTCCTGAAACTCAAGTCTTGGAGGCGTGGGAGAATGTGTCACGAGAGGAATGCAGCTTTCTTTTTTTTGCAGAATGCGGAAAAGACAACTGAAGTCCCAGAGAAATTTAGTGATCATATATTACTGTTTTGGAACATTACGCCGTATTAAGCATTTTCTACGTTATGCATTTTGGAACGTCCCAGTATAGGGAGGCATCAAATTGGAAATGCGTTGTAGGTTACAGACATAATCAATTAAAATAAAACACAGCATGCAAGAGACCAATAATGGTTTATTTATGTATGTAGGTCTAGAATTCACCATGGCTGTACTTTTCTGGACCCAAAGAAAGAATCATCGAGCATTGGCTGTTAGATTGGCAGTGCCAATTGATTCAATCCATCGCGAATTGTCAATTCAATTAAATATCAGCCTGAGAGTACTTCAGGTCTAATTAGCCTGATTAGTTTTTCTGCGATACAAAAGGGCAGGATATCTGTCGAGATCTGTTTGCTTGGGTTAAGAGCAGTAAAGCACAGGTAAATGAGTAAACTGCAGGTTTTGTCACCTTAACACAGCTGATGTTGACTCCACTCATACTCCCACTGCGGTCGATGAGGAAGATGAACTCCCCCTGTACTCTTCCTAGGTCAGAGGGAACAGACTCGAGATCCGGGCAGAAGTTCAGCATGACCACAGGACTGTGGAGCAGGTCTCTGTGGAGGCGCCTGCGAATTATCTCCACCTGTTAAACGCCGAAGGTCAGAGGTCAAGAAAAAAACTTCAGACTTAATTCTGCTGTCATGTTTGGAAAAAGAGCCAAGTGTGTCAATTACAATCCAATGGCATTATGATGGCTTGCCATTTATTTATCTGTAATCAATCCCAGGGCATATTTCTGTGGTGAAAAATGACAATGAAGTACAGTGGTGTGCCTGGTATACTTGTTGGTCTGTCAAAGAATAGAGAATTGAGTTGAATGAACTGTTGCATCTGCAGTGAAAGCACATTTTTGGGCGTCATACAGTGAGTTGTACTGAGTTATGCTGTACTAAATTGCGATTGACTGATTGCAGTGAAACACAGTAAGTACAGGACTGTATAGCAAGGTTTTCAGAACAATTCACCCTCCTGTTGAGCCTTAAAAACAATAAATGTCGCAGAACCTGCGCTGTGCTGCAGTGTTATAGCAGAGTACTCTAACGGGCGCGAGATGATTCTGCTGCTCAGTACGTTTACCCCAGGAACATCTCCGCTGCTTATTTCAATCGCAATTTGGATTTTTCAACAAAACCATGAACAAAAACAAAGGCCCTCAACGTTCTATGAGGAACAGAGAGTGAACATGGCAAAAGAAAAACCTGGGAGAATTGTAAATGTTGTATATGCATTGTGGGTTGATTTTTTTGTTTTGTGTGTGTGGTTTCTATGGAAACAGCTTTTGTCCAACCACTTTTTAATGAACAATTGGCCTTTTCCTCTTGGTGCACTCAAGACATCTCATTGTTCGCCCGTGACCGTCACTCAGAGCTGACACCTGGCAAATTAAAAAACAAGTTTACTGGAGAGATTGTCTTTGAAAGGAGCAGAACTGTGGGATGCTCAGTAAAAAAAAAAAGAAGTAAAGCAGACACAAATATGACCAAAATGATTTTTTTTTGTTTGCAGTGAGCAATGACAGTATTTCACTGGACAGTGGCACATGTTTCAACATTTGGTTCTGTTGGTCGAGTCAGTCACCGGATCTGAATCCAACTGAAATTGCATTTTCCATGCTGAGGACGATACTGAAGGTCCCCAAAGAAGTAGGACCTGAAGACGGCTGCAGTACAGACCTGGCAGAGCATCACCGGGGAAGATACCCAGTGTCTGGTCGACGCATCACAGATTTCAAATCGTCACTTCATTCAAAAAATACGTGACCAAATGCAAACATTTATTTCATTATTCTATGTTACGTTAAATATTGCAACATTTTTTCAATGTGCCCACAAATTGGGGGTGGAGACTATGTATGAAAGGTGCTGTCATTTATAAACCATTTATTTGATATGGATGAACGCACCCTCAAATTAAAGCTTACACTCTGCAATTAAACCTCATTGTCAAAACATCATTATAAAATCTAAATGCTAGAGTACAGAACCTAAATTTAAAAAGAAACATTTAAAAAGTGTCACTGTCCAGTGAATTATGGTGCACACGGTGGGTGTGAGTAAAACACAGCTTAGTGGACAAAGAAATCTCATTTTGTTCAAAACAGCTAATCAAACTTCTGGCAACCTGATGAATTCGATATCTGATGATGCCAGAAAAATAATAATAGGCACAATGCAACCACAGCAGCTGTGTCTGCAGATGACCTTTGATTCAGAAGTCCCTCAGATTTAGCAGGTGATACCTTGAGTCCGAGTTGAGCAGATGGCAAAGTAATAATAGGTTAACCCTGGGAGCGCTGAAATAAATGTTCAAAAAATTATAAATTAAATTATTTTGTGCTGCTGAAAACCTATCATGTGGTGGCTTGTTTGGAAGAGTTCCCATGCAGGAGCTCTTTTAAAGAAGTCGCCACATGATAGGTTTTCAACAGCTTTGAATTTGATATCTTACATCATTGAGCAACACTATTTGTATTTAGCGCTCTAAGGGTTAATATACATATATCATCGTTGAGTAATGTAACTATTTTTTGGTGGAGGGCAGTGTGCTGGTCTTGGCTGCTCATTGTCAGAGACTAAAAACACTCACTTTCTTCTCGTTGCTCGTGTCCTTCTTGGTGCCCTTGATGAAGTCACTTCTGCCCTTCAGGTGCTCGCTGTACTCCTCAGGGGTCATATCTGCCTCCTCGATGAGGACATGAGGCATGTGGGGCTCTGCCAATGAGAAAGGAGGATGGTCACAGTGTAAGATTGATGGGAGAGCCTGCGCACTGTAAAAATCAGCGACTGCGGGACTGCGCAGGTACAGAATGATCAGTCAACCTAACATGAAGCGACAAATGAAAAACAGAATCATCTAAAACCTCAAAGGAAACCAAAGATTGCACACGTAGGCGCTGACAGGGAGATTACAGTCTGTGTTACATAAGAACGACGGAAAATTGATCTTAAAATGACTGTTCACATCTTCACTACGCACACCCAATCCGTGCCACATCCAGATCTTTTTACCAAGCCATGTGAACACAGCCTTGCAGAAATTTTGCTGGAATATCTGCTGATGTAAAGATTAACCCTTAGAGCGCTACATGCAGCTATCGTTGCTCAATGATGTAAGATATCAAAATCAAAGCTGTTGAAAACCTGTCATGTGGCGACTTGTTTAAAAGAGCTCCCGCCAGGACATGATAGGTTTTCGACAACACAAGATAATTAATTTTATATATATATATATATATATATATATATATATATATATAATTTATTTATTTTTATTTATTTCAGCGCTCTAAGGGTTGAAGATTTGCAAGAGCTAATTCAAACTTCAACTCCATCATCCCTGAGATTCATGTGTGCTCCCTCGCTATTTTCCTAACTTTCAAACTAACTCAAGCATAAATTGAAAATGGACAATGGATTTGATTGTTCTTTTTGGCTGGTGAACTGTGAAAAATGAACCTCTTTGGCAGCTATTATGTCTTCAACTCTACTAGCTCTCTCAATTACTGTTGCATAAATACTTAATTTTTACTTCGATTCCTTGCCTTTCTGTTTTTATCTCCCCTCATTGTCATTTCTTATTCAAGCCTGTTTGAACACAGTCAATACCCATATATTTTTTGCATTCTCTAAGCCTCCACAAGTATCTCTAAAGTCATGCTCGAGCATCACATTCATCTGAAAGCATTTAACATGCTCAATGAGTCCAAGGCTGCAGCAGCCCAGCCCAAACCTCCAGCCCAAAACCTGAGTTCTACATTCCCGTGAATGTCTTTAGAGGAAGCTGCGTCCATGTCTGCTAATCAAATTTCCCTCGGGCCCATGCTAGACCCTTGGGGGACCCCTGACTGTTGTTTAATCCCTGGACTGTCGCTGCCAGCTCTGGGGGCGGGGGAGTTGGGCAGGTCATGCATGAGCCAGACATTCACTCACACCTCGCCCACGCTCAGCCGCTCAGTCTGAGAAGTTGTCAGGTAAAGGGGAGGTCACACTCTGAGCACTTGCCAACAGGCTTTCATAAATTCACACTCAGTGAGTAGTTTGCCAGGACAGATTTTGTTTAAGGTTGTGGGAAGAATATATCATCCCTCTCTCTGGATTTAATCAACCTTCATACCCGCAATGGTGTCTGAAAGCAGAGGCAGCAAGGCGAAGAGTAATTTTTTTTTAGCAGGAAATGCTCATCTTTGGCCTTCAGCAGATTTTGTTGAGCATGGAGCTGTGTTATCTATGATTGCAGATGATGATGGAAGCCAGTTCTGTGGGCTACGCACTGACAGCATAGATGAAGTCATTAGAACAGTCATAGGCTGTAGCATACTGCAATTTTTGTCTGAGCCTTCATTAATTGAGCCCCTAAGAACCATACCGGGCCATCCCGCACTTTTGGCGAAATAGAGTTGAGGTAGTCAGCATGTGCAGAAAACTAAGATCTACATTTCCTAAATGAGCCAACCCAATCTACCCACATGGATTGTTCATACAAGCAAACATCCTCTCTGCCACTGTACATATGCACTGCACTGCCTTAGCCATAGTGGACCATCCCACAACTTCCCATAATTCAATGTAAACATGGCGGCTAGGTATCTCACTGATGAGGAACTGCATCCTATCATCGATGATGATGGTGAAGTGTAAGATAATGGAGACCCAGAGTTTGTCCCAAATGAATCAGAAGATGATGGTTCCGCTTCAGAAGGAGGTACCTTTCACTTTAAACGAAACAGAAGGGCATCCAAAACCTGCATAAGAAGTGCATTACGTAATTGTACATATATGAGTTTTTAACATAAGCAGTGTTTCTAGTTCCCAGTTACTCTAGATGACACAGGAGGCTGGCAACTTTAAGTCCCATTTTCTCAAAAGTTGCCCAACATGGGTTGGCCCAGTATGGTTCTTAAGGGCTCAATTGTACTACTAACCTTTAAACTAACTAAATTTTAGTTAGTTATTAACTCAGATATTCAATTTACAGAAAAGAAATGTACCAATAGCCATAGCAATTCATTTTGTGCATTTCACCATAAGTACATCTATGAAAGTGAATGATTGACAGGGAGCAGAGACAGAACTCATGTACAGATGGGAATCCAGTTCAGTGACTTTATTGAAAGACGTAATCAGACGGGTCAAACACAAGCGTTGGAATTTCAGCATAAGTAGGTACGCCAAAACCAAATCACTAGGCAAATTGGGAATCAAAAAGACAATGCAGAAATCAAACATGGGTCAGTAAATTGTACACAATGAGTGAGGCAAGAATCGTAAGCCAAATGACAATCCAGAACTGTAACCAGGAGACATGGAAGATCAAAGAAACACTTGTAAGTAATACAGCAAAAACTGGCTAGCAAACGTGCTAAATCCAAATTAACACAAAGAAGTGTATAAAGGGAGAATAGCACAAATCAAACGGGACGCACGTGTGCAGGAGCTGAAAAGTGTGCAGGGAGGTGTGGCCACCAATGAGGGAACAAACAATTATACAATGAACAAAGGGCAGTGTACGTGTGAGGGTGAAAATGGAAAGCACATGATGAATGACAGATGAAAGCAAATGACTAGACTAATACAATGAAACACAAAACAAAACATGAAAAATAATAAATACAAATACAAAAGGCACAAAATCTAAACAGAACAGGCTCAGACATTGACAATGATGAATATAGAACAAGTATTTGCAACACAGTCTCAGTTCTTTAGTTTCACGGGCAGACATGATTAATGATGCTTATGATATCCTCAACTGCTAAAAAAAAAAAATCAACAAACATGAAAAAAAATTCAAAAAGGTTGAGATTGGTGGTGGTTTAAATTTTTACAAAGCAGCATGTTTCAGATTTTTGCCAAAGCAGTTGATGATCGGTGCTAAGACACTAACCGCTTGGATAGATGACGATCTCGATGGGGCAGTCATACGTGTACTTGTCCGCCAGCGTGACGACGACGTTGGTGGCGGACCGGGCTGTAGGGTCCGCATCAGCCCGAATAGCATGGGTGGGGCTCTCCACACCTGCGCATAGAAAGCTCTAAAATATCTAGAACAAGGCATAGCAACACACACTAATCACCAAACATGCTCAATGGTCACATTTTATGGAAAACATAATGCATACATACAGATACACAAAGAGAACAGACCACCACCCAGCTCATCCAAATTTCTCATTTACTGACAACTATTTTTCATCAAAACATGTATTAAGCCACAACTTGGGACACCTGAAGGTTCTCAGCCTGTACTTTGTGACTTGATAGATTGGTGTAAGCATTGTTAAATCCCCAGTCAAAAACAGATAAATCCACTTGAGTGACTGTGAGGCACACTCTATAGGACATCTCGCTGTCAGTCTATATTCAAGTCCCCACTGTGGCTAGGGCTTTGACTTCCTTCAACATGACCTTTTGAACTGTGATTCATCCCCTTCTGCAACCATCTTTCCTCTTCTCAGTCCCCAACCATAGTGCTTGTACTGTATAGTAAATTACGCTGGATGAGAGCATTTGCTAAGTACTGGTAAAATAAAGCTGCTAAATAAAGCACAAAAGAAGGGGATTGTCTCCTCACCTTTACTAACCATCTCCATGTGCAGATTTAAGATTATTAAAGGACAAATATGGTGAAAAATGCCAGGTTGATGAGTGGCAGTACGGTCACTGGACTCAATATTGGCATATATGCATGCTTCACTTCTGTTTTATAAACAAGGTCAAATATTTCAGTTCAAAGACGTCTTTTTGCCCTTAGAGCGCTAAATGCAGCTATTATTGCTCAATGATGCAAGACATCAAAATCAAAGCTGTTGAAAACCTATCATGTGGCAACTTGTTTAAAAGAGCTCCCGCAGGGGAGCTCTTTTAAACAAGTTGCCACATGATAGGTTTTCAACATCACAAGATAATTAAATTTGTATTTTTAAAATAATTAATTTCAGCGCTCTAACGGTTAACATGGCCCGAAATGTGAGCAAAAATGCTTCAGAATAGGTTTTTTTGGTATGCAAAATAATAAAATGAACTAAAATGCAAATTTAAGTTCACTGTCTGGCCAAAAAAAAAAAAAAGTTTCACAATGTTTTGTTGGTCTTTAGCTCTGATCGCGATGCTCATTCGCTGTGGTATTGTCTCAACAATCTGATGCGATGTTACAACATTTATTTCCGACCAGAATTTCAGTAATTTTTGGCCAAGATCTTGTATTGAAGACGGGAGTCAAACTACTCCGTAGAACCTTCTCCACCACATCCCAAAGGCTTTCAGTTGGTTGAAGTCAGGACTCTGTGGCGGCCAATTCATGTGTGAAATGATTCCTCGTGCTCACTGAACCACTCTTTCACAATTTGAGCCCAATAAATCCAGGCATTGTCAAACTGGAATATGCCTGTGTCATCAGGGATTAGGAAAAAATCCATTAGAGGGAAACCTGGTCATTCAGTACCTTCAGGGTGTCTGATGACTGATTTTTTTGCTGCATGACATTGCTGAGCCAAGACCTGACTAATTCAAGCAACCCCTGGTATTAACACGGCCTCTACAGGCTTGAACAGTAGGCACTATGCATGGCAAGTGCATTGCTTCAAGTGCCTCATTTCTTACCCTGATACGCACATCTGTCTAGAATAGGATAATTGTTGACTTATCAGATCACATGACCTTTTTCCATTGCTCCACAGTCAGTCAGGGTTTAAAGAACTGTCACCAGCTGAGACATTAATCCCTGCAATAGACAGTTAATCATTGGCTCTTAAGTATTTGCTTATGTAAACCCAAACGGCGACTATTTTTTTTTTTTTTTTTTTTTTGTGTGTGTGTGTGTGTGTGTGCCCAAGTCAGTTGTTTCATGGATGCCATTATTTTCATTTTGGGATTTAAGTCATTGAGACACAGCCACTCTATCAAGTTAAATGTACAGTATAAGCCATATCAGAATGAAAACACAAGACTAATTTTGATACTCCATCCTGTAGGGCTGGAATTAATGTCATGAGTTACAGTCAGTGCATCTCTACATGGACCATCCTTTTTACAGTTTAACAATAAATGGAGGAGATACAGACACCTCATACATTTAAATCCTGTTAGGCACGGAGTCAATGGACAACACTCCTGTTCCGGTTAAAATGAGTTCTTATGGAGTAAACTGCGCAGCTGTACTGACCTGCGAGAAGGCATGGACCCCTGATCTCCAGCTGGAAGCTGAACTCATAGTCAATGGAATTGATTGGCTGCTCCTCCAGCAGCCATGCAAGACAGACCTGGCTACCGTTGGAGTTCTGATCATGTGATCCCAGGGCACAGTGGTGTCTGTCCTTCCTGGGCAGAAGACCATGGGAACCAGCAGCACAGATTTAGTCACCTTTCACACAGCATTCAGTAAGTAAACACAGCTCTGCAGCCACATTCGCCCAGACACCCACCCAATTATTCTCTCTCCAACCATTATGACCGTTTTTCAGATCAGCATCTGAAAAAGTGTGTGTAATAATTAAACATTGACTGAAAGCTATGGAGACTCACACTCTGGTCAGGTAGGTGGAGAAGCCGAAGTCTTCGTTGACAGAGCACTGGACTTTCGGGGTGCACACTGGTGGGGTGGTGACCTTAATGCCCCCATTGGGAAGAGTGGTCAGCTCCGAGGATGTGCTGACCAGCACACTGACTGTCTCCAGCGGAGGGATGACCCCGAGGTTGACCACCAGCACTGATCGCTCCAGGTCTTCATCAAGGACGATGTGCCCTAAAGGGCAAGTCAAACTGGTCAGACAAGGTCAACAGGACCTGCACACCAAGGCCACTGTATCTCCAATTTCAGTGCAACAAAAGAGCATTTCAAAAATTTGTTTCCAAAATGCAATATATCTATTTTACTCATTTTGAGTAAATCAGCTTTTTCTATATTGGCACCTATTGCATTTTATAGAGAAACACAAACTTTGACTAAGAAAAAATATACCTTCTAGAATGCATTTCTCAAAATGGATTTTTGCACCATATGTAAGAAGCACAGGGCTATCGCTCTATGGTATCTAAATTTCTGGAATTTTGGCACTCATTGCGTTTGAGAAACAAACTCTTCGTTTGCTCAGGCATACTTTGCTTTGACATTTTAATATTTATTAGAGTTAATTTTTGAACAGATGTCTCGCACACTGAAGTAAGAACAGATGTCTCGCACACTGAAGTAATACTTATTTTTCTCAAATCTTACTGTGCTTTACATATCTGTCTCTGCTAAATTTTTAATCAATTATTTGTCATTTGCCAAAAAAATCTGAACCATTGCTGAGACTACAGAACTAAGATAACTGCTTCCATTTATTTTCAATCAGCCTCGCCAGTTTCATGGACCGTCAAACAATTTTTAGCCGATCCAAGAAAAGGATCGCTTTGGAGGTAATTATTTCAGGCCACAGTCATTGCGATCATCCTCTGTTTTTAAAAGCAAGCTTTTTTCAGGAAATTTAGAAATCAGCTGCAATTTCTTATATTCATGCTGTCACAACTTGGCTGATTGATTTATTTATTTTCCCAATATCCCCTGCGCAGTCACTAGGCATCACAACAGGCAACTATGGCATCATCCCGTTTGATGCGTTTGTTAAAACCAACTGAAGGCTTAGGATCTAATCTTCAAGCGCCAGTTGGCTAAAGTTACAAAACAATCTTGAGACGATTTTTGTTGCTAAGTAAGGTTGGCGCAGCACTGCAGACAAAACAAATGGGCATTAAAATTTTTAAACAATCCAAGTTCTTCATTTCCCTTTTTTTCCCAGCAGTGGATTAGTGCAGCATATTTACTGTGCAGATCAGTTTGGCCAAAATTGAAGAATAATGAAAAGAATATAATTGTAACCCTTAAATGCCCAACTATAGTAAAAGTTGAAAGAAAAATCTATGTATTCTGTTAACATGTCCTGGGGAGGGGCTAATAACAACCCAACAGCAATTTTTAATTTTTGGTAACCTTTGACCTCATTTTAGTTTTGTGACATATATGTCACAAAGGGCATTTCGGGGACCTTATTGCTAAAATGAATTGAATGATAAAACAGTTGACATGTAGCTAAAGTATTAGGCGTAGCTTATTTTTCATTAGCTTACTTGTTTGTCTACTTTATCCAGTGATGAATGGGTGCTGATCTATCGTGTGGATTCCACCATGGGGGCGGCCATATTGGAAAGGTTAGCTGGTGCAGCCAGTGTAGTGTCTGTTCCTCTTTTATGCATCAGATGGCAGCACTGATGGTCTAAATATGTCACTATGGGCATTAGGTTGCAAAATTTATGTGGGGTCAGTGGTTTTGACGATCCCCAAAATCGTGTGACAAATTTGTCACAGGGGAATTTAAGGGTTAAAAACCTAAAGTTAATAAAGGAAAATAACTCTGCCCTGAGATAGGCTCCCTTTCAATTAGGGCCCCCAGCAGCAAACAGCTGCTGTGGCCTGCTCATGCAAACCGAGACTGACCCAAAAAATCCCTGGGAGAGTTGCCATCTCCAGCTTATATAAACACTGCAAGAAACAACAATTTAACTATTAATTAACTAACACACTGCAAAAAATAAGTCCATCTTACTAAGATCATAAAACAAAGGCCGTTATAGTGCAGGTGATCATAACTACCTAGCTGTTATCCATCTCAAGGTGCGAGCTGCCATGAGCTGAGAGTAGCACGCCTAATTGGTCTGATGTCACTGTGAAACCCAAGGTTCTGTCTCGACCAGACTGGAAGATACAAGGGGACGAAAACGAAAAAAAACTTGCTTTTTGGAAACACAATAAATTACCTGATTATTGTTGGCTGTAGACAGTCTGTCTAGAACTGAGAAGTGGCCCAAGGCAGAATGTAATTTCAGAAAAACGTATCAGACACCAATTCACATAGTAAGTTGGCGAGCCTATATTTATTATATGAAATGATTGTCCTGTGCAGGAATTACAAACCCCAATTCCAATGAAGTTGGTACATGAATAAAAACAGAATACAATGATGTGCAAATCTCATAAACCCACATTTTATTCACAATGGAGCATATACAACATATCAGATGTTAAAAGTGAGACATTTTACCATTTCATGAAGAATATTAACTCATTTTGAATTTGATGGCAGCAACTACGAACTACGGGGACAGAGGAAATGGAATTCAGCTGAAAGTATAAAAGCTCATTAAATGCACAACCAAGAACTGCAACAAGATGTGACTTCGGTTCTCTCCCGTATTTATTTTGCTCTGTTCTCATATTGAATCAAGTTTCTGTGAGGTTCCAGATTCTGGAAGCCAGGGCTTGAATAGATTTTGAGTATTCAGGGTGTGCATTCTGAAATCTGTCTTCATGAGCATGGCCACTCGCATATTAAAACCAGCCTCAAAATGAGTTAGTTTCCTGAGGTCCTGTACTGCTGCAAGCATTGCTCTGATTCTTTCATGGCTTTCCCACTACAGTGCATGCACCTGAATACTATTCATTTGAAGGGATCAGGCGCTCCTCACAAAATCTATAGCAGTTTTTTTCTATGTTACTATATATCCATTTCAAAACTACTTTTTAATTTAAAACATTGAATAACTAATCAAGACAATATCTTTGACAAATTCTCACCAGGATTTGAGGCAGATCACAGGTCCAAAGCAGGCCTCGGCCCCTCCCACTGGCTCTGCCTGTGCTGCCCTTGTTTTTTTTGTTTTTTTAGATATCAGACATGTCATCGACCATTCTTTTGAAGAACACAAATCTTTGAGTTTGAACTGCACTTCTTCTTCCGACAGAATGTACTTTGTTGAGATCAGACATTATATGCTTACGGTAACAAAGGCTTCTGCTTATGCCCAGAGGCATCATTTTAATACTTGAAACAATCGGAATTGTAACGTTTCTCTCACTGTTCTCCTCATCGTTGGCCTGCATTAGAACAATACATGAAGCTGCCATCCTGTCGCTGGAATGATTAGTTCTGTGTATGATCAGGCTGCTTTTAATGTAGATTTTGTTCTTTGCCTGTTTTGCTTTGCTTTTGTCGTTATATTGTTGTGGATTAATTGGATTCTCTCTGTGTTCTGTGTGCAGCCCCCCCATTTTTTGTGGGGGGGGCTGGGACGGGGGGGGATGGTCGGGAGGTTAGCATGAATGGTTATTGCCATCTCTCCTTCTGTGGCTTTGACCATTTCTCATCTCAGTTTGAGTTACATTTACACCAGTATTATCATGGTCAGTAGGGGACTGTACCAGTCGATAGCCCCCAGCAGTGAGTATAACCCACCTCCCAGCAGGCCTTTATCTCTGTGTTGATGCCCCATCCTGGTGTGGTCTGGTATAATATTGCCATTTTGCCAGAAGATGCATTTTTATATTTGCAGTGTAATGGTGAAAAATATCATTATTTTTTGTGGTTCGGTAATCGTTAATTTTTAATTAAACAGATATGCCTTGATTTGATCTTTTGTTCATGTTCTTTTTTTTACACCATTATGTTTCTCATCCTCATTCGACAGCTGTTTTATGTCTCTGAATTATACCTGCCTCCTGTCGAGAGCAGACTGAAACCTATTGATGCTGCGCTAGCAGAGGCTAAGGTGGATCTGTTCCTCTAATGTTTTGCAAATTCAAGCTACCCTGTAACACTTCTGCACACAGTTTTTCGTGCTGGATATTTAAGATAAGCATTTTAGCGTATGTTTGGCTGACTGACTTATAGGATTGCAGATTTTTCTGTAATTAGTATTAACACAAACCCTTTCATGAAAGACTTGACAACAGTCATTGCCTTAGCAAACTGAAAATACAGTAAATTACATTAAGTCAATGAATCTCATCACTGAAAAAAAAAAAATCTAATACGAAAACTTCAATAATTCACGCATTATTTTTGGTCACCTAGTATTTGAAAATGTTACGCAAGATTGTCATATTTGGATTAAAAACATGCTCAGAATACAAAAGAAATTTCCAACTGAGTATTTCTTACCACTTCCTCTCTGGAAACTTCCATTAGGTATGGAGCAGCAGTCAAAGTAGCAGTCATCAATTTTGGCCTTGTCTTTAATCTGCACTGTGATAATCTGGCTGCAAATCATGGCCTCGAAGCCCACGACTGTGGAGCATTCTTCCAGAGGGTAGATAAAGATTCCTGGAAGAAACAGTGTTATTCAGCTTGGAAATCTATCAAAGCTTTTTTTTTTTTTTTTTGGTACATTCTTTGTATCAGTAATTACATTTTAGCTATACATTACATGCAATATCAATAATTAAATTTAACTAATTATGTTAGCTATAATTTGAATCCTTGATAACATGAATTCCATTTTTACAAGTAGTAATTCAAATATTTGATATCATAAAGTATGCTTCAACAGGCGATGACTGAAATAATCATATTAAAGAACATTTATCAAAATTCAAGCAATTATATTTATTAGATATTTATATTTTTACTCATAGCCCATTGCCAAACGAAATGATATGGGATGAAATGTAATTCTTGGTGTAAAAAGATATTCAAGAGCAAATCCCAGCATGTCCTGGGCAAGACGCAGGAATAAACCCTAGCCTGTTTATTGCCAGCCCATCAAAGGGCACACACACCACCCACTCACACCTAAGGGCACCATTTAGCCCTTGTATTTGGGGGGTGGAAGGAAACTGGAGCACCCAGAAGAAAGCCACATGGGAGTACTTAGAGTGTTTACCTCAGAAATATATGGTTTAACAAACTTAAGCTGCTTTCACACCGGACGCGAAACAAATTTTTCGCACGACAGATTACATTGCAAGTCAATGCAAAGACGCGAATACACGCGTCTGTAATCTGTCGTGCGAAAAATTCGTTTCGCGTCCAGTGTGAAAGCTGCTTTACTGGGCTGAAATGGTAAAAAAAAAAAAAAAAAAAAAATCTTTATGACAATTCCAGAGGCCTGTTTTTTGTAACTACTTATCAAATTTACAGAATAATCTATACTCCAAAGCCAAAATAATAAGTATGCTTTTTTTTGTTCTTTAAAATACTTAAAGTGTGAATAGACAATATGAAGACTTGATGCCACCTACATATAATGAATTATTGGTAGGACTGTTTTCTTAGGTCATAACCCAGTTGTTCCACCAGCATGAGGTACTTTTTTGCAGGAATTAAATAAGGTGGGCATGTGAGCTTAATCTCACTGTCCCACCTTCCTGCAAGTCTGCAGTCCGATACCTCTCCATGCAGTATTTTCTTGGGATATAAATAATGCCAGCTGACCAAAGAAAAGGTGCAATTTTCCAATCCCATCCAAAAAATTATGTACAAAGTTTTGTGGGCAATGGTGAGAGAGTGACCTGGCCAACTCAGACCTGCTTTGCTTCGAATAATACAGCTTGCCGACTGAGAATTTATTTTCTGCTTATCAAACTAGCATGATGCCTCCAAAATGATTCTAGTAAAGTCGTCCATTTCTGACAAAGCATGACCCTCTCAAATACAACTCGATCATATTTGTGAAGGAAGCAAGAATTGCCAATGGTTTTGATTCCCAGTCTGATTATGAAGCCGACTGATCACGCTTACCTTCAATCGGATGGTCCTCAATGTTGTTGTAAGTCATAGAGGCCGTCATGGCGAGTGTGTAGCCTCTGACGCAGGAAGCAATCTCAGAGACGCTAAGTGGCAAAGCACTCCATTTCCCTTTGTTGATCAGGCCTGGCATGTCCGTGCTTTTTATATTGTCGTTCCTATTTAACAGATGAACATAAAAACAGTAATGGGGAGATTCTTTCTTTTGGGTAGATAGCTTGGTCTGATTTAAAATATGTATTCTGTCTTCTCTTCTACAAAGGGTGTGGACTGATGTCATTAGCTCAAATAATTGCCCCCTTAGCATTCCTGAAATGATCTCATTTCCTGAAATATTTTTGTCAGTTTAATATATCTACAATGTATGATTTAAAAAAAAATCAACAATTCGTACCATTACTGTAAACAAGGCCATAATTCATATGGCCTGAAGAGATCCGTTCTCATGGAGTCTTTCTCATGGAGTCCAAATCTAATTTGATTGCTGAGTTATCGAGTTTTAGTCCTTTTTTCAGTCACCTGAATGAATCCTACTCATATTTTGCCTTTTGTTCCCAGTATAGCATCTTTTTTTTTTACCGACAGCCCAGCACAGCTCTGTGTGAGACTGCACTCAGCGCAAGCTGAGCAGGATGACTCATACTGTGTAAATCCACTGCACAGGGTTAGCCGCAACTCTAAAATCAGTAACCAGCGTTCTGTTGAAGGACCATTTTCATGAATGAATGAATGAATACATTAGTGTACCCGTAAGGGAATTTATCCCAGAATAATAGGGGCAATGTGTAAAATGTAAATAAAAACAGCAATCAGTAATTTGAAAATGGTACAAGGAGAAAATAAGTAATATTTTAACTCACTGAGCCTGATTTTTCTGTGTGTGCTACGTCTGATGATATGGGCACAGTTTGATTGCTATGTCTCCTATTTTCTTCCAGCCACAAGGAGACACCAAGGATGAAAGGAAAAAAAAAAAATGAAATTGCATCTATTAAAAAAATTCAAATCCATTTTTTTATGAGCCTATTTTCCTGTCAAAGAGTATTTCACATTTTTGTGTCTTTTTTCTGTTTGTTTGTCTGTTTGTTTCATCATTGGTGTGAAAAGACCTTTACGGGCAGTTTTCTACCAGGGCTACCGACAACTGGGCGGAGAGATGAATATTGAGGGTGTTCTTATTTTTAGTGGGATATTATCCAAGCAAATTAGATGACGCCAGTGGAAGTGTCATTTAAATGAGGGGACACAAGGCTTCTTCATACATGGGGCCAACCACATGTGACTTGCGAGAACCATGAAGTGCAACATGTTTTCAGTTCAACAGGAGGTGACATTTGACAGGATAATGTCGCATAATTGAAGGTATTAATATAAATATTGTACCATGATTAGTGCGCTCACCAGCAGGCATACATTCGACTTTGATAATAATAGTAACTCTGGAGCCCATGTGGGGTTTTTCACAAGCAGCTTCACCCCAATGCAGTTAAATGAGGGTTTAACTGAATAAGACAAAGCATGTCAGTTGTGGAAAAAACTCAGACTAAAACCTATTTGCTTACTGGGTTTTATTTTATTCTACCCACACAGGATGGAAAAGTACAACCCCGATTCCGAAATAGTTGGGGCAAAGTGTAAATTGTGAATAAAATCAAAATGCAATGACTTTCAGATCACATGAGCCAATATGTTATTTACAATAGAACATAGGTAACATTTCAAATGTAAAAACTGAGACATTTTACATTTTATCCACAAAATGAGCTTATTTCGAATTTTCTGGCTGCAAAAGTTCTCAAAAAAGTTGGGACACACGCAAAAAAGGCTGAAAAAGCAATTAATATATAAGAGAATCAGCTGAAAGAACATTTAGCAAGTAATTAATTTGACTGGCATCAGGTGTGTAACATGATTGGCTATAAAAGGGATGCCTTAGAGAGGTTGGGTTTCTCAGAAGTAAAGATGGCCAAAGGCACTCTAACCTGTGAAGGCTTGTGTAAAAAAATAGTAGAATACTTTAAAAACAATGTTCCTCAACGTCAAATTGCAGAGGCTTTGAAGGTCTCATCATCGACAGTGCATAACATTATCAAAAGATTCAGAGAAACTGGAAAAATCTCTGTGCGTAAGGGACAAGGCCAAAGACCTTTACTGGATGCCCGTGATCTTCGGGCCCTCAGACACCACTGCATCACTCACCGGCATGATTTTGTCATTACCATTACTAAATGGGCCCAGGAATAATTCAAGAAACCACTGTCTGTAAACACAGTCTGCTATGCCATCCACAGATGCCACCTAAAACTTTATCATGCAAAAAGGAAGCCATTGTTGAGCATGATTCAGAAGCGCCGCCGTGTTCTGTGGGCCAAGGCTCATTTAAAATGGACTGTAGCAAAGTGGCAAAGTGTCCTGTGGTCAGATGAGTCCAAATTTGACATTCTTGTTGGAAATCATGGGCATCGTGTCCTCCGGGCTAAAGAGGAGAAAGACCACCCCTCCTGTTATCAGCGTTCCGTTCAAAAGCCAGCATCTCTGATGGTATGGGGATGCATTAGTGCACATGGAGTGGGACACTTGCATATTTTAAAAAGCACCATGAATGCTGAAAGGTATATAAAGGTTTTAGAACAACATATGCTCCCCTACAGGCAACATCTATTCCAGGGAAGGCCTTGTGTATTTCAGCAGGACAATGCAAAACCACATACTGCAGCTATTACAACAGCACGGCTTTGTAGAAGAAGAGTCCATGTGCTGAACTGGCCCGCCTGCAGTCCTGATCTTTCACCGATTGAGAACATGTGGTGCATAATTAAACGAAAAGTGCGTCAAAGGAGACCCAAAACTCTCCAGCAGCTGGAAGCCTGTATTAAACTAGAGTGGGATCAAATTCCAATGGCTAAACTCAAGAAACTTGTCTCCTCAATGCCCAGACGCCTCCACTCTGTGTTAAAAGGAAGAGGGGATGCTACACTGTGGTAAAAAAAAAAAAAAAACTTTTTTGAGACCTGTAGCAGCCATCAAATTTGAAATGAGCTCATTTTGTGGATAAAATTCTAAAATTTTTCAGTTTCAACATTTGCTGTGTTATCTCTGTTCTATTGTGAGTAAAATACTGTCTGGTGTGATTTGAAAGTCATTGCGTTTTGATTTTATTCACAATTTACACTTTGTCCCAACTATTTCGGAATTTTGGTTGTAGTTATTGGTATACAGAATGTCTATTCCAGCCGAAATTTACATTAAGGTGGCATATAGACTGCACAATTGTCCAGATGCTGAAAAGTATTGATGGTTAAAGTACGTTAGAAATTTAACCGACGAGGAGTGGCAAAGACATCTTTCTCTCAAAGTCCTAGACATCTGTGAACATAGCTATCCAAATTCCCTCCTGCTTGCAGTCAAAATATCAATAGCATGCCCATTGTTAATTCAATAATATTGCAATAATATAACAAAGTCATACATTTTAATTCCAGGATCACCTCTACTTCCTGGATTCCAGAGAGAGTAGACGCATCTCTGTGAGCTCCTGCAGTTTTTGTCTATTTTCAACCTATTTCTCTCTTATCTATATCTTCATTTCTTTTAAAGTTTTAATTTATGTTATTTTATTTTATTCTCGCTCATTCATTTTTTTAGTTGATTTTAATTCTGATGCTAAATGCAAACAATGCAAATGCTTATTTAAGAATTATGGCAAACTTTTTGAACTACTTGTCTCCTTTCGAGGAGATGAGCACCGAGCCCATCGGCTACACCTGCAGTGGATAGTGAAGATAAACAAACAAATGTAAAAATCAGAACTACTGGCACTTTTGCGGCTAAAATTATTGTCGCTGACCTGGCTCCCACTCTACAATGCCTCGACCAAATTATGGGAAAAACACCCACAGATATTCACCCGCCCACATTTTCCGAGAACTCAGGGTACTCGACGCGCAACGGTGCCGGACTAAAAGCATCTAATCTCAGCTTGTCTTCGGCAAACATCATCTGCTGGGGAAAGAAGGGAAAATACAATCAGCTTGGGCCCCATTCATACCTAACCGTTTGTGACACGTTTTTAGAGCCTGACATAAAAAATTGATCCGGCTCTGAACTGGTACATCCGTGCATGTTTTTAGTGTCGTTATTCAGAGACGGATGTGTTGCATTGGGACGATAATCTGTCTACAGACAGGGCACAAAAGGGTCACAACTGCCACTGCGCATGACCTCATTTCAGACGCCGCGCTGCGTCGCCGGACCAGCGCTGATTAACCATCGAGCCATGCAGGTTTGTAAGCCACCTATCGCCGAACGTGCAAAACCTTCAGATGACAATGTGTGCCAAGTGGCGTTTCTCTGTCGCCCGCCAGAATATCAATCTGGCTAGAAAATTTTCACTCTAGTCAAAAAGTTTAAGCCGATTCGAATTCACCTGATGCCTAGCCGCATAGACGCTCGCCTAGAGATGAACAATGCCGGTCTCGGCGGGGAAAGTAACCTGTTTAGAGGCATTTTGTGAAACGGCAGTGAAAGGCTCTGAAAGTGGCTTGGTGTAAACTGGGCTTTAGGCCTCAATTCCTGCCTCCAACTGAGTTGCAACTTTAGAATAGGTTTGCACTATGAGCGGAGGAAAATCAATTTGTGGCTAGAGCTGTCAAGGGCCTGCGCCACTAGCCAGGCTGCCAGGACTACCTACAGAGTCAGCCAAGGGCCAGGACCTGTCAGCCATGTAGCCAGACCTGGTGCAGGCAGGAGGTTTGTTAGCACCCGACAAGAAAAGAGCAGTCAAACCATTCTTATCAATCATTCAGTAACCAGCAGTATGGAAAACAGACTGATTGATTGTGTTTTCATTCTGAATGCAGCAGTAAAGTGGGTGACAGAACAAAGTCCTCATATTCTCATCAGTACTCCTGATGCAGAAAGGATAATTTTTCATGCAAAATTACATGTCATCCTCCCTTAACCAGAGAGATCTGAGGTTTTGAAAAATGACTTTTCCAACCTTTTAAATCTACTTGGACCGCTCTCCATATAAAAAATTCATAGCAGGTCCCACTCCAATGCTGAATAGAAAAATTGAATCATTTAGCAGAATACTAAAACCTTAATACATGGCTTTCATCAGCACAAGGTGAGTTTTATTGACCATTTTAATCTCTTTTGGGAGTGAAAGGAGCTGTTTAAACCACATGGCATTCACCCAAGTCTGCCTGGAATTGTAGTGCTTAGCACAAACATTAGCTATGGAATGCAAAGTTTGTCCTGTGGGACTCAGGGCATCACCAAGAAGGGCAAATTCTTCCACCGCTCCAGGGTCACTGATAAGAAGCATGCTTGCTACACTGAGTCATCCATACCCTCCACACTCTCTCCTTCAGATCAAATTCTGCCTGAGAAAATGTCACAGGCTGTACCACCACGGACTCCATCGCCAGCATCCCCACCTGCGCCGATATCATCTTCCCACCTGTCCCCATCTTACCACCCCCCCTCCCCTCCCCCAGCCCCTCTCTCCCTGCCCCATCTCCCCTATGCTCTTCATCATCGGGGTCTTCAGATCAAAACTACTGGAGATGAAAGAACTGCAACAAGCTTCAGAAAGAGCTATCCCAGGTAGCCCCCAGGTCCCTGTCTTCGCACTGGCACTGCACCAGACATCCCCTCAAGCGGGCATGGACCTTTAATTAGCAAGTTCATCCCTGTCAGGATTGCATCAGCACTATTACACCACCCCATTCCTAACACCACTAGTACAAACAAAATATATACACCACATTGAAAAACTATTGAAACCGCTTGCATAACACTACAATCAGCCCCAGAAAACACACTGAAACAAGCCATTTTAAATGTCAGGCTCTTGGCAGACAAGTCACTCTTAATTTACGGCCTAATCATCAAGCAGCATCTTAACTTTACGTACTTAACTGAAACTTGGCGAGATGAAAACAATAGTGTAGGTGTTATAATGGCATAACTACCTCCCGACTTCAGTTTCCTCAGTTAAAATGGTGTATATAGGAGATGAGGTTGAGATGCCATTTTGTAAATAATATGTTCTAATGCGAGAAAATATCACAAGAAAAATGTGCTTCTTTTGAATATCTGGCTCTTCATATTACTTCCACCCGTTAAGTTTTGTGCTTTAATATCTACAGGCCACCAAAATATTCTGTAAATTTCTTCAATGACATTAGGTGAACGACTCTTAGTCTCAGTCTTGACTTTGTGTATTCTTATGGTTGATGACTTTAATAAGCACATGGACAACCCCCAACACAGTAGTGCCATCAATGTATCTTGCATTCTGGATGGCTATGGTTTGACTCAGCATGTGACAGAGCCCACATGCAATAACGGTCACATCTCCACCTAATTTTCACAAGGGATCTCAGTAAGCTGCAGTGAATTATGTTGCTTTCTTTGATTACTCTCATGTTTTTTTGAAATGAATACCAGTACACGCACTTGGGTACAAACAGAGATGATTACAAAGCAGTGCATCACTGAAAACGCCAGAAAAAATTCCTCACTCAGGCTTTTTCCTCCTCACCTTCCCTTTCTTAAGACTCTGTAAATGATAAAATGGATGATTTTCACGTTAAAAATTACAAATAATATTGATACTGTTCCCCCTGGCAAATTCAAAGTTGTCTCTGATAAGAAAAAAGCACCATGTGGAAATGCCACACTGGTGAGGATCCAAAAAAGGGAGAGTCACAAAGTTCAACGCAGGTGGTTATATCGTGTTACACCACTAGGGTATGTTATGTCCATTGTTCTGGCAGGTTGATTTTCTTTGTAGCAACCTTCTCTCTGCACGCGCAGAGGTTGATATGTGAATATCAACCAGGCATGTTATTTGACAACTGGACGGTCTAACCTAGGGTTTTGGCAGTGCAGTGAAAGCACATGCAACACGCCATGGACGAGTCCATTCGGAGTCCACGTGGTGTAAGTAGGTTAGCCCCCTCCCTCAAGGGTGATATGGATTCAACGCTCTGGCTATCGCTCGAGCGTTGAAATCCATATCACCCTTGAGGAGGGCGCTAACGTATACGGATATTTGTTGGATGCATTTCAGGAGTCCTCTGGGGAATATAATGTGAGATGGATCAGTTTTAGCTGGGTAGATGCCAGATAAGGTTGTAGATCTCCCATTTGAAATGTAATTTTTTTTCACGTTTTTCCATAATAATATTCTTCATTTATGCCAATCTGATTGTGCCTTAGCAAGACAGTCATTTGGAATCCAGCACAGTGCTGGATATAACAAAGACACTTAAAAATGACATTGACAGTCCTGAGCTATTTGCTTATTAGCTTATTTAGTTCTCTCTAAATTTATCATCAATTATATTATCACTTTACTATAGCATGGGGATACAGCATGTTTTCAAAATAACAATTATCATTCATTTTAAAGACACTGTAGTAACCATTCAAAGGGGGCATGCCTGAAAAGAAGACTACCAAATCTCTTAGTTTGGAAATATTGATATTATTTTTTTACAAGTAGTCAGCATGTGCAGGAACCCCAAAGAAGTGTAATTTTATCCATAATTGCTGTACCTCATCAGGGAAGAAATTCTACAACCTGATTGCAGGCAGCTAATGTTTAATTTTTTTCACATTTTATATACATAAATTGTTGTAACTAAATATCAGATACAGGACTTCGGTTAAATCTAATTGTTTGGTGGTATTTGTACTTCCCTTATTTTAAAAAGTATTGAAACATATTCCAGGACTATATAGAGTTTGAGATACTGTGCTCTCTCTGCTTCTAAATAAAAAAAAAAACTAACAAAAATAAGCTTTTGTATGTTTTTGAAAAAATGCTCAAAAATTTTAATGTTAAATCATACTTTTTTCTATATTTTGAGGACAAGCATGTACACCAATTTGGTGTGATTTGCTCCGTATCTGAAGTTGCTCATCAAAGAAAAAATGTCCAAAATTAGAATTTGATTTTCAATTTTTGATTTTCAGACATTTTCAATTCATAAGTTGATGAAACTGGCCTTAGGTAGAAAATGACTGTTTAGTCATAAAGATGCTGTTTTTTTTTTTTTTTTTTTTAGTTTTACAAAAGCTTTGAAGCATGTATTTGTCATTTATTGTTTTTGAGATGCTGAGTTTTTTATAACAGAAGAAAACTGGCTGAATTTTACCCTTTATCCCTTGGGTGGAGGAAGTTAGCAAATCATGTAATGTTACTTAGGCAGCTAATATGTCCACTCTGTGAGCCACTATTCGCTAGCTAGCCTCATACTATAACCATAGGCTGATTTTAGCCAGCTAGGTTTATAGAAACTGTCACAAGTTTATTATGATTTTGGTCAGCAAGCTACAGTTAGCATGATCCTGCTTGATGAAGTGTCATCAAATTAATCTCAGCTGGCATTTTACCTTACCGTTAGCCAGTAAAAGGTTGCTAGCATTCAAAAAATTTTATTCTCCACTACAGGTAAGCTAAGTAACATCACTTTAGCTTTAGCAGGTAAAGGTGCCTGCTTTTGCTCATATGATTATGTTGAAGCTGGTGAGAGAAATTCAATTAGCTATACTAATAATGTCACGTTGGCGCTGTGGACACATTCAAACATTCTCATTTCTGTTATTCTCTTTTAAATCTGCACTCTACACCACAACAGCACAGTTCTCAAGGAATTCCAGAAATCATAACATTAAAAGAGTCAGCAATAACTGGCCCAAAAAAAAGTGGTTAGAGTCACTGTTCACGATCTTAAGTCCAAAGCTATAACTATACAGGGAAATTTCAGATGGTCATATCCTTAGCAACTCTCACAGTTGAGGCTCAAAACGAGTGAGTAACTTGCAAGGTTAGTACAAAACCCAAAACCAGTGAAGTTGGCACGTTATGTAAATCGTAGATAAAAACAGAATACAATGATTTGCAAATCCTTTTCAACTTATATTCAACTGAATACACTGCAAAGACAAGATGTTTAATGTTCAAACTGAGAAACTTTATTTTTTTTTTGCAAATAATCATTAACTTAGAATTTAAAGGCAGCAACACATTGCAAAAAAGTTGGCACAGGGGCCTTTTTACCACTGTGTTACATCACCTTTCCTTTTAACGACACTCAGTAAACGTTTGGGAACTGAGGAGACCAATTTTTGAAGCTTTTCAGGTGGAACTCTTTCCCATTCTTGCTTGATGTACAGCTTAAGTTGTTCAACAGTCCGGGGTCTCCGTTGTCGTATTTTACGCTTCATAATGCGCCACACATTTTCAATGGGAGACAGGTCTGGACTACAGGCAGGCCATGCTGTTGTAACACGTGCAGAATGTGGCTTGGCATTGTCTTGCTGAAATAAGCAGGGGCGTCCATAAAAAAGACGTTGCTTGGATGGCAACATATGTTGCTCCAAAACCTGTATGTACCTTTCAGCATTAATGGTGCCTTCACATATGTGTAAGTTGCCCATGCCTTGGGCACTAATACACCCCCATACCATCACAGATGCTGGCTTTTGAACTTTGCGCCTATAACAGTCCGGATGGTTCTTTTCCTCTTTGGTCCGGAGGACATGACGTCCACAGTTTCCAAAAACAATTTGAAATGTGGATTCGTCAGACCACAGAACACTTTTTCCACTTTGCATCAGTCCATCTTAGATGAGCTTGGGCCCAGCCGGCCGGCGGCGTTTCTGGGTACTGTTGATAAATGGCTTTCGCTTTGCATTGTAGAGTTTTTTAACTTGCACTTGCAGATGTAGCGGCGAACTGTAGTTACTGACAGTGGTTTTCTGAAGTGTTCCTGAGCCCATGTGGTGATGTCCTTTACACACTGATGTCGGTTTTTGATGCAGTACCGCCTGAGGGATCGAAGGTCACGGGCATTCAATGTTGGTTTTTCGCCTTGTCGCTACGTGCAGTGATTTCTCCAGATTCTCTGAACCTTTTGACGATATTACGGACCGTAGATGATGAAATCCCTAAATTTCTTGCAATAGCTCGTTGAGGAATGTTGTTTTAAACTGTTCGACAATCAGCTCACGATTTGTTCACTAAGTGGTGAGCCTCGCCCCCATCCTTGTTTGTGAATGACTGAGCATTTCAGGGAAGCTGCTTTTATACCCAATCATGGCACCCACCTGTTCCCCAATTAGCCCGTTCACCTGTGGGATGTTCCAAATAAGTGTTTGATGAGCATTCCTCAACTCTCTCAGTCTTTTTTTGCCACTTGTGCCAGCTTTTTTGAAACATGTTGCAGGCATCAAATTCCAAATGAGCTAATATTTGCAAAAAATTACAAAGTTTACCTGTTCGAACATTAAGTAACTTGTCTTTGCAGTGTATTCAATTGAATATAGGTTGAAAAGGATTTGCAAATCATTGTATTCTGTTTTTATTTACGATTTACACAACGTGCCAACTTCACTGGTTTTGGGTTTTGTATTATTCACAGATACACATGAAAAAAACAGGTTACATAGTTTGTTGGAGAGTGCAACCATGGCACAAAGCAAATGAAAAATCCACAACATGGAGTGATGAATTATGTTGCTTAACCAATAACAAGTGAGAGAGCGAACACTGAGATCTGGGTTTCGATATGTATGTTGTCACATCTGAAATACTGACAGTCCCTGTTCAGGTTGATCTGAAGCCTGAAAAATGAGAGAAGTGATCATATGCACAGGGTATATACAACCCCAATTCTGAAATAGTTGGGACGAAGTGTAAATTGTGAATAAAATCTAAATGCAATGACTTTCAGATCACATGAGCCAATATGTTATTTACAATAGAACAGAGATAACATTTCAAATGTTGAAACTGAGACATTTTACATTTGTATCCACAAAAAGAGCTTATATCAAAATTTCTGGCTGCAACAGGTCTCAAAAAAGTTGGGACACAGGCAAAAAAAGGGCTGAAATAGCAATTAATATATAAGAGAATCAGCTGAAAGAACATTTAACAAGTAATTCAGTTAACTGACATGAGGTGTGTAACATGATTGGCTATAAAAGGGATGTCTTAGAGAGGCTGAGTCTCTCAGAAGTAAAGATGGCCAGAGGCTCTCCAACCTGTGAAGGCTTGCGTAAAAAAATTTGTGGAATACTTTAAAAACAATGTTCCTCAACGTCAAATTGCAAAGGCTTTGAAGGTCTCATTATCGACAGTGCATAACATCATCAAAAGATACAGAGAAACTGGAAAAATGTCTGTGCATAAGGGACAAGGCTTTACTGGATGCGTGTGATGGCCCTCAGACGCCACTGCATCACTCACCGGCATGATTCTGTCATTGACATTACTAAATGGGCCCAGGAATAATTCAAGAAACCACTGTCTGTAAACACAGTCCGCCATGCCATTCACAGATGCCACCTAAAACTTTATCATGCAAAAAGGAAGCCATTGTTGAGCATGATCCAGAGGCGCCGCCATGCTCTGTGGGCCAAGGCTCATGTAAAATGGACTGTAGCAAAGTGGCAAAGTGTCCTGTGGTCAGACGAGTCCAAATTTGACATTCTTGTTGGAAATCATGGGGCGTCGTGTCCTCCGGGCTAAAAAGGAGAAAGACCACCCCTCCTGTTATCAACGTTCAGTTCAAAAGCCAGCATCTCTTGTGGTATGGGGATGGATTAGTGCATATGGTATGGGACACTTGCATGTTTTAAAAAGCACCATGAATGCTGAAAGGTATATAAAGGTTTTAGAGCAACATATGCTCCCCTCCAGATGACATCTATTCCAGGGAAGGCCTTGTGTATTTCAGCAGGGCAATGCAAAACCACATACTGCAGCTATTACAACAGCATGGCTTCGTAGTAGAAGAGTCTGTGTGCTGAACTGGCCTGCCTGCAGTCCTGATCTTTCACTGATTGAGAACATTTGGCGCATAATTAAACAAAAAGTCCATCAAAGGAGACCCAAAACTCTCCAGCAACTGGAAGCCTGTATTAAACAAGAGTGGGATCGAATTCCAATGGCTAAACTCAAGAAACTTGTCTCCTCAATGCCCAGATGCCTCCACTCTGTGTTAAAAAGAAGAAGGGATGCTACATCATGGTAAACAGGTCCTTGTCCCAACTTTTTTGAGACATGTAGCAGGCATCAAATTTGAAATGAGCTCATTTTGTGGATAAAATTCTAAAATTTCTCAGTTTCAACATTTGCTATGTTATCTCTGTTCTATTGTGAGTAAAATACTGGCTGGTGTTATTTGAAAGTCATTGCGTTTTGATTTTATTCACAATTTACACTTTGTCCCAACTATTTCGGAATTGGGGTTGTATAATTGTCAGCAGCTCTATCATCAAACATCGACAGAGCCATCCATTCAAACTGGGAACAACCAATAATTAATTTCCTCTTGTAAATGTAGTTAGAATAAAGGCAGCGTATTATTTCCCTCATATCCCTGATGCTCGTTTAACCCCATCTGTAACAACACTGCCATCTTGTGTCTCAAGGCATGCGAGAAAACGGAAGCAGCCTGACGGGTCATTCATTTAAGCATCCTACAGAGGCAAGGGCTACGACTGCGTCAACTGCAGTTCCCTTATATTGGGGTTCTGTTCACTGTTAACTTGTGCTCTGACATCCTTGAGGAATTGGTTTGCACTTAATTATTCATATTTTATGCGTATATCCTGCTTTACTGTGAATGTGTAGTCACTACTGTACATGCTACATTCACTGATAATGATTAACATCACCTGTTGTCAACTCTTCTCAAAAAAGAGGAAATGCATTGCTGCCCAACAATAAGCGATTGTGCAATCCAGTCGCTCTCCTTTAATCATAGATCATATTTTATGTCACACCAATCTTATTTAATCACGAACATGCCCTCTTAGCACACTTGTTTTCTCGATTGCTGGAGTTGGTTTTTGGAACTGTAACAGACGACATGACTGACCCGTTTAAAGTAGCAAACTATACATGAGTTTCCCTGAAGCCCCAGGGGATCACCAGCATACAGCAAAATTAGTCCCAAAAGGAGGTTAGCCAGCTATGAAAGCTTTGTCAAAAGTATGCATTTTCTTGGAGCAGCCATTGCTGGCTATTCAAAGCTCACAGGCTAAGCAGACAGACTGATGAGAGAGACGACCACCTGTTGCTGCGGAGCAATTTAAATATGTGTGCCTAGTTTCCTTGCTTGCTCGTAATTTTTTGTCATTGTCCTGCTTTTGCTCCTAGGTTAGCGTGAATGCCACTACATAAATCAAAGCAAAGCAGTGGACGACACATACTTTCATACAGTATTTCTGGGACAAAGAAAAGTACAATGCAGATTTTTCCATGCAAGTACTTTTTTGTTTGTTTTGTTCTTTTATTCTAGAGTTGTTAGCAATTTTTAAAAAAGCATTGCATATTCCAAATGTCCCCATGTGAGCACCAAGGCATAAATTTCCAGGTCTTACCTTTCATCAGACGGCAATTTCTGTCTTTTTCACTACTCCTTTAAAAGATAAACAGCAGCAATGAAATGATGTTCCTCTCTTCCCCTTTTGTCTGTATCTCTCTTTTTTGTTTGTTTTGTTGTTGTTGTTGTTTTTTTTTTTTTTAATTGATCAGTGTTGTCGATGAGTGCAGTAACAGAGACGCCAGCTGGCATGCAGGATAGATTCTCATCAGAAAAGCTCTTCCTTTCACGAGCGGCAGAGGTTGGGTGGTGGGTTGCTCGGGTAGGGGGGGTTTGGGGGGGGGGGGGGGGGGGGGGGGGTTGGGGGGAGGCGGCGGAAATCCAGTCAGCACAGCAACATGTGGTTATAAAAAGTATCTCGCCGTTTCCCCGGGGCTGGAGTTGGAAAGCTTCGCGCGAGAGAGAAATGGTTACGTGCAACAGATTAGCATCCCTTGTCCCCTCCTCTCACCTCCTCCCAACTCCACCCCCCTCCTCCCCCCAGCATCAGGACCACTCACTGTCCCCAGTCCCTCACAATCAATGATAAGAGAGAGTCCATTCATTTATACTTTCTGATAGCTGGGAGCCACAATAAATGAAATATAAGATCTTCGGTGTGGTAAAAAAAATATGTGTGGAGGAGGCGTGGGCTTAGGGAGGAGGGGTTGGAGATAAAGCTCATCTTGGCACCAATTCTGTGCCCCCCCACCTCAAAACGGCAGCCTATTCTCTTCTGTTTGAGGCACAGTACTGATTCTGAGACAACCGTTCTGCTGTTTTTGCATATTTGTGGTTATTATTTGGTTGATCCATTTGTTTTACCAGAGGAGGTAACCATGACAATTGGCAACTAGCTGGCTGCCAGCCTTTTCTGAGAATATTAAATTGGTGAGAGGGGTAAAAAATGAGAGTACTGAATTGGCTCTGCAATTAAATTAATCGTGGCTCTCTGCGAACCTATCAGCCTCCTTCACTATCTGTCACTCGCTCTGACCCTACTGCTCTCAATTTGGTGGTGTGTTTGTGTGTGTGTGTGTGTGTGTGTGTGTGTGTTTTTGAGCGAGAGAGAGAGAGAGGCTGTGAGATTTAAGATTTACGCAACCACCATTTCCTGATATCAAGATGAAAAAACAAAGACCACCAAACGGTGACTGAACATTTTCCCAGGGCCGCAATGTCAATCCTAAAGCTGTTTGTGCAATTGAATCAATGTTTCACACAGCCTTTGCCTGAGGGAGACTGTTTCGTAAGCATCTGGGCGATTGAGGAGCAACTATTGATGTATGAAGTGAACTATCTTGTTCCAGTCACTCCCATTTTCGGTATCTGATTGAAGTAAAATGTTCGCCAGATGGTTTCATTGTGAAATAAAAATCACTCAAGTAGATCACCAGTTAAAAGTAAAAAGTAAATGAAAGAATTAAACCATCTTAATTAAGCCACCCTTTAAACTCAATTAGGTGGTACCATCCTACAACGTACTACTGTTACAAAACTACTGCTAGGTGGTACCCTAATCAGCTAGACCCAAGGGATGCAGCCGAAGAGAGCCTTTGTCCCTTTTGTACTGGCTGACTAACTGATCTTCCTTGTAAAAGTGTGCATGTCTGGTGCAAAACTCATTTTCAGTGTTGAGTTTGTGTTATGCCGTGCTACGGCCCCATTTCCAAAAAAGTTTGGATGCTGCGTAAAATGTCAATGAAAACAATGATTTGCAAGTCAGTTGGAAGTCGTAGTCTGCACGTTTTGAATAATGTTTCCGTAATATTCTCAGCTGAATGTATTAAATGTATCGCTGGATGATAATTTTATTGTTTATATTATTGTATATCGTTCATGTTTTTATGATGATGTAATGTGTTTCTATTGCTAACAGGACCCAACTGCAAATGAGACTTGAGGTCTAAATGGATTTTCCTGTATAAATAAAGGTTAAATAAAATAAATAAATAAATAAAATAAAGTCTATATTTAATTGAAAATGGTACAAAAACGACATATCAGATGTTGAAACTGATAAATTAAATGCTCATTTTGAATGTTGTGCCAGCAACACGATTCAAAAAAATTGGAACAGGGGCATAATTACCATCGTGTTGCATCACCTCTTTTTTTTAAGAACACTCAACAACCTTTCAGAAACTGAGGGCAACTGTGGAAATTTTGAAAGCAAAATGTTTTTTTTTTTTTTTCAGTCTTGTTTGGAATTGGATTTCAGCTGCTCAACACTTTGGACTCCTTAGTCATATTTTTAGTTTTATAATGCATCATATATTTTCAACGAGTGACATGTGGACTGCGGGCACATGAGTTTAGCACTCAGACTCTTACACTACAGACCCAGGTTATTGTAATGTGTGCAGATTGTGGTGTTTGCCATTGTCTTGCTGAAGTAAGCAAGGCCTTTCTGGAAAAAGACATCTGGATGACAGTATGTGTTGCTTCAAAACCTGTATATATCATCCAGCATTAATGGTGTCTTCACAGATGTGCAAGTTACCCATGCCATGTGCACTAATGCACCCCCATACCCCAGACTATCATGAATGCAGGCTGTTGAACTGTGAGTTGATAAGAAACTGGATGGTCCCTCTCCACTTTATCTCAGACGATGTGGCATCCATGATTTCCCAAAAAAAATCACATTTTGATTGGTCAGACCACCTCATCAAGGTTCGCAGCCCACCGCCTCATTAATTAATGCTTTCCCATTAGCTACAGAAAGAAGAGAAATGAAAATGAGTGTTGCATTTGTGTCCATAAGCCAACATGTCTTACTTCATTGCCATTTAAATACACTCCTCCCCAGATGATTGGCTATAGAGACAGTAATAGGTGTTCGATAAGCTAACTTAGGTGGAACCAAGCACCTGATTCATGCTCATAAAGTTCAGTGATTTTACATTATTAGATGAAATATTTGCGAACTCGCACAGGATGCAATATATAGTAAATACTCTGTGATACCACAAATATTACTGGTGCCACTGCATTTTGTTTCTGAGCCGCTTAATTTTTGGAAACAATTGTAGACTTTCAAGTCAGTGGGATGGCGCCTGTGCTATCAGTGGAAAAGGTCTATGGTCCTGTAAAATAGTTGGCCTAATTTGTCAAACTATATTAATGAACGCAGCATGTACAATGCAGCAAGTGCTTATGCCATGCATTGATATGGGCTACTGGTTCTTCATACATGAACATGTGGTCATAGGCATGAAATCATCTGACACCGTTAATCGCCTTTCAGAGACTGCAGTTTATGATTTCAGCCTTCCGAGCATAAGCCTTTACATGTGAATATAACATAACATAACATGAGTGGCGAGAACAAGCCGTTCAGCCCAACTAGGCTCGCCAGTTTCTTTTTACTATTGTAAATATATCATTTCAGATACTCAATGACTCAATGGTGTCTAGCTTTAAGTCAAGTCTGCTCTTGCAAATTCCCAAGGTTTCTGCCTCAACAATTTGGTCAGGCAAGCTATTCCACATCAAAATTACTCTTTGGGTGAAAAAATATTTCCTAATATCCGTGCTATGCTGCTCTTGGTGAAAGAAGCTCGGCCATAACTGAGTAAATTCTGTGGAGAGAAATCGTTCATATGTGCAAATGCAATCTTTAGCAAAATATTCTCTACAAGCTGCTTTAGAGATACCTGCCATGTATTTTATTGGTTTTTGCAAAAAAAAAAAAAAAAAAAATGTGATTGTGTCTGCAAGACTGCATGATTATCAGAAACTCAAGTATCAAATCAAAGCCATTATTTATGTGAACACTTGTGTATACACTTCCCCCACGCAGAACAAAATAGTGTCTCTGCATGACAAACCACTCGTTAAGTAAATAAATGATAAATCTGATGAATTAAATAATCAAGGAAATATGACAAAGTTAATGCGGTATAACTTCTTCACAGTGTACATATAACATTTTGCATAAATGATATCTATGAAAAATGCATGTGAGTAATCTTTTTTATTTCGCAATTACACTCATGTATTTTTTGAAGATCTGTTTGTTCCCATTTTATGCATTTCACTGTGGATCAGTGATGCCTGACAGATCTCAATGTTTTCTTTTCATACTTAATGCTGACACCAATTCCTGATGAAAGGATTCTCATAAAAAGCAATAATACACTGGATGGACTCACGTCTGACATTCTGTGCACTCAAATCTTGGTATGAGGAAAATTCTCAAAGATATTGTTCGTGAATTTAAATGAAGTCAAGCAAAGTGAATAGATTTTGGTGGTTTAAGGGAGAAAATACCATATAGTCATACATCTAGTGCTCATTAGAGAGCCTTCAGAAGTGGTTCTCTTCCATTTAACTTTTTCTCATTTCAATTGATTTTGTAACCGAGACTGAAATGTCAATACTAGTAGATCTGTCTGAAGTACAGTAACAATTCAGTCCCCTGTGGTATAAGTTCACCATTATTTTTGCTAATTCCTCCATGTACATTTGTTGGAGATCGGTCACAAACACAAAAAGCATTGATGGGTAGAGATTTTCCAGTCATACCACAGACTGCCTCTTATTGAGCTTTGAAGAAGAAATTTACAAATGTCGTCCTTCTCACGTTGAAGCAGTTTCTTTTCATTTGTGACCAGTACTACTTTTATGCTTTTTGTGTTGCAATGTGAATTTTCACAGACATATTTTAAACTGGAACAGGCTCCTAACACAGATTTGCCTGTGTTCGGTTCCTTACAGCTTGCCATTTATAGTGACAAACTCCGCAGTTCCTCTATTTGAGATACAATATAGCATAATACCGCCACCACCTTATTGGATGTTAGTGATGGTACTGCAGGTGTGATTGTTTGAGCCAAACATTGTGCTTGGCTCTCAAGCCAATTAATTCACCCAGTGTCGACCAGCAGCCATACCACTACTCAATCCGCTCCAGCCGCGTAGCTGAAGCTAAGCAGGTGTGGGCTTGGTTAGTACTTGGATGGTAGACTGTTCAGGGAACTCAATTTGCTGCTGGAAGAGGTGTTGGTGGGCCAGTAGGTTGCAATCTCCCCCCTGGTGGGATAATCCCCAGTGCAGTGATGGGGACACTGTACTGAAGGAGTTGCTGTCTTTCGGATGAGAAGTTAAACTGAGGTCATTAAAGATCCTATGACACTCTTTGACAAGAGTAGGGGGTTCCCTGGAGTCATAGCTACATTCCCAGCCTGGTTCTTTCAACCTGCCACCAAATCATTACCTGATCTAATTAACTATGCAATTTGTCCCCTCCCTCTCCACCTCAACCCCCAGGACTCCCCTGAAAAAGAGATTTCAATGTCAACGGAACTTCCCTGGATAAATTAATAAGAGTCAAATTTTTTACATCAAAATTACAATCAATGAGGCCTAAAGCCACTAAGGTCAGTGTATACTGTAGAACAAAATCCATGAATTTTCAGAAAAGTGGTTCCTTCAGACCAGTACAATGCAAGTTGACAGGAAAAACAGCATAAATTGTCTCAACAAGATGTTGCACTGCCAGATTAGCTTCAAGGGATCTTTTTACCGTCCATTTATCCCATCCATTTCAACTTGACCCACTAAGTATTGTGATACATGCAATCATAGGTTGTTCATTGCTTAATTGTATTGTGCAATACTCCTGTTTGGACGCATTTGGCGCCAGTATGTTTCAACTCCTTGACTCAGGTTTTTCCTTTAATTTGCATAGCTTTCACAACACTACACTACTGTGTCTGAGTGACAAGAATTTTAAATCTAAGTTTTATCTTATTATTCCCCACCACAAAATAGATGGGGATACAGGAATGAGCGTTGTCCTTCTGCATGTTCTTCCGTCCATCATGATTCTTTTTCATGCTAGAACTCCTCAAACATTCAATATTTCTTGGCAAGATGTCATATGTGGCTTCATCTTGCTGTATGGATGCGCCTCTTCGTATTTCCCTCCCTCCTCCTGTCCATATGTCCATCCCTCCATTGCGTTTTGTTTCCAGGCCAGATATCAGCCATCCTGTAGCGGGGATCAGAACTCCTCAACCTTTCAAAATTTCTCAGCAAAATTATATATACAGATTCATCATATTCTGTAGATGTCCGTTTTCATAAATCCCTCCGTCCCACCGCCTGTCTCTACACTGTGTTTTGTTTCCAGGACAGATATCAGCCGGCTATCCTGAGACAGTTATCAGAGTATTTCATACTTGTTTTCATATGGCTTTCTTGTGAAATCAGCATACAATGCCAAGGGGGGGGACTTCGTTGGTCCAAGTAAACCCGCCATAGGCTACATTTTACCTATACAAATTCTCAAAATTACAATTCAAAGTATCCTATTGAGTTTCGGAGGTTTGCCTTCAACACAGTCAGACTTGTTCACCGAATCCACGGCATTGACCCCGCATTAAAATGGAAATACTGTAAAATTGTTTGGTGAGTGTTTTCCGGGAAAAAAACGCACCAGAGCAGCTTTCCAGATTTCTGTATAGCTCTTCTCGATCGGTGGCTAAAACGGTAGGACGGTTCAAACACGGAACTCTTGACTCCAGTTTCTGGACGGTGTAGCGGTAGGTGCGCACAACAACTGCGCAACCTCTTTTCCTGTCGCGGCACGGTAGAGAAACAGCCGAAACAGTACGTACCAGGGTAGTTTGATGAAAATTAATCGAAACGAAAAAAAAAAACAATAATAATTCGAAGAAAATAGTACACTGTGTGAGAAAAGGATGGCTACTGATTCATGGGCCCAAGCTGTGGATGAACAAGAAGCTGCCGCCGAATCTGTAAGAAACTCTTTTATTATCTGCCATTAACAAGCGAACATCTGAGCTGATGGTAGATGGCTAGCTAGCCAGCTAGCTAGCTACCTGGCTAACGTTAGCCACCAAGTTATGCTGCTGCTTAGCTAGCAAGAAAGCTTGTTAGCTCGGTTGACGAAATGAACATTAATAATGTGAGTTAGCTGGCTAACGACTGATAGCTTAAACGACACAAGGTAACCGCGAGCAACCGATTAGGTAAACTCAGCGCTCAAACCTGAGGTGTACGAATTGTGGCTAGTCTGTAAAGTTTGCTAACAAAACTGATTTGCATGGCTAGTTAGCGAGGTTAGCTTGCTAAGAAGGCTAATGTAACTGCTAACCGGCTCACAATCAACAGTAGCCTCGCCACAACTATTTTGCCCGATAGTTGGCTAGCGAGAATCTTATTGGGTACTTAGCCATTCGCAAAGTACTTGGCTGTAACTAACTTAACTTGTTAGTGTCCCTAGGTGATGTTAGCTACTTAAACTTGAGGTTTTCGTGAGATTTTGCGATGTGCTTTGGCGTATAATTGTTGCCCAATTTGCTTTGAGTGTAACTCTGCTGCGACTTGGCTTGATGGATGAGGTACATTGGCGATGCCGAGTTAGCGCATTAGTTCATGAGGGGAAGCGTCTGGTTAGTTTTCGGTCTTCGATGTGCCTTCAGTGTGAGGTGGCGAATAGCTACGAAATGAAACCGAAAATGACGTTGAAGCCGCTTTCACGCCGGACGCGAAACGCGTTTATTCGCGCCTTTGCACTGACTTTTAATGTAATTTGTCGTGCGAAAAAAATTGGTTTCGCGTCCGGTGTGAAAGCAGCTTTAATTGCGGCATGTTATGATGCGCAAGGCCGTTGTGGATTGTTGGCAAGCTCATTAAGTCCGTATAGCTACGTGTTTATTTACTCATAAGAATTATTTCTGACAAACAGGGGAGCCTTTCTCGCCCGACACATGTGCTCCTAATATTTCTTGCCAGCAGGTGCTAACGTTACTGGAATATTGGTGCTCGCTAGCTAACTAGGCTAATTCACACTGCCTCCGGTGATTCTGCGTCACGTCTGCGTCCCAGTATTTCACTTGGTATCCAAACGTTAAGGTAAGCCGAAAAAGTTGTGATTTTATTCGATTTGGCTGGAGGTTGTGTATGGTACTGGTACCGTCTGCATTGTATACATTTTATTTAGTTGCTTTATATCCGTTGCACCTCTTCTAACTCTCGCCTGAACTGGCGAATGACAGCTCGTCGTTGGCCAAGCATCATGTTTCTGTGCACAATACCGCATTCACCTCTGGATTTGTTTTAGCATAACAACTGCTTTCTGGACTTAATTGACGACTGAAAACCATCTTGACCCTCGCATGGTCAACTCTTGCTCTCCAGTCCAACTGTTTTGGAACCACTTTTACCTGCTAGGTTTGGTGCTGACTGAGCACTATTCTGAAAATACTGTAAATGTCAAATGGAAAAACCTGTCTCACTTGTTTGGAAATCACTGTCTAACTTCTCCCTTTGACATTGTTTTGACAACAGTTAAGCGGCCTTAACATCAAGGAAAAAGAAGAGAAGCCTAAAGCTGAAGCGAATGGTAAATAATTCATTCCTTACCCTAACGGATGAGCAGATGTTTGTTGACTGGGGCTCTCTCGCTTTGTGAAATTATCTTTGAACAGAGTGCAAGTAATGGGATTAAAAGTCTTAATGGAAGCTTATTAAGTTACTTTGTCCACTTTTTCAAGTGGTAAAATGGCAGTACTTTTGCTTCATTTTTACATGTTTTATTCCTATGAATATTGTATGCTTACAGTGAGCTGTTTTTCTCTCAGGGACTGTAAAGACAGAGGAAGACGGCGAGAAGCAGGATGAAGAAGAAAAAGGTTGATACTGTGTTTTTACATTTCTCTTCCAGTTTACCATAATTTGATTTAGGGTTGAATGATATGGAAATAATTTTTTCCCAGTGAATATCGATGTCTTTCACAGTATAAAGCCAAATGTTATTTTTGTCAAGTCTAAAGATTTCCTTTTGTCTCTGAGAGCTGAGGATATCACAGGGATAAATGATATTCAATTTATCAGTATTAGTCATCACATCATGCAGTGGCATTACAAATTATGAGCAACAGATAGGTGTACGGATAACAAGTGATCTGCTTGAAATAGAAATGAGAAAAATTCTTATAATTTAAAAAGAACCTTGAGGACACTCAGAGAATGCATACCTCTGCCAGCAGGTTTTGATCCACTAGCGCTTATAATCAGCTACAGAGAAAGGATTTGTGTCTGGATTGGTCTGGAAGTTTAATCACCTCTTGCCATTCATACAGTCCAACTTCCCTTAAAATTCTGTGGTAATTTGTTGAATAGATTTTCAGTAATCCTGCTGACACACACACACACACACACACACACACATATGTAAACACACAAATGATTGCAATACCTATCTTGGTAAAGGTAATTAAAACTTGATTTAAAATGCACGCATACCTGCTAGTCTGTCAGCGGTTTTCCTCCTGCACTAGTCAGTGCTGAACACTGAGATGCTCGCTTAACTACTAAGTTTATTAGCCAAAGTGAAAAGGGTGAATAGAGATGGTTGAGTTATATAAAGTTATGAGATTTTGTTGTTGTTTTTTGATTTATCAAATTTTCAAACGTTTCAAGTTTGGTTTGCTGTTATTAATGACACTTACTATGTAGCATTTTAGTCTTCCGCACCATTTTATTCATGTGTTACATTTTCCAACTTAAATGCCCAGTGCATTTAATGCCCAGCAGTATTTGGGAGCGGTCCTTGGTATTATTCCATGGTTGGTTCAAATGATTTATACACGATGTGTTGGGACTTTCTCTGAATTGAATACAGTGTATAATGTACCTTCGTACCGTGAGAATTGAAAAAGTTATTTACCGTGGTTCCCAAACTCACATTTCAGACGACAAAGCGGCACAGTCCCTGTTGAATAAGCTGATTCGCAGCAACCTAGTGAACACAACCAATCAGGTGGAGGTTTTGCAGAGGGACCCCAACTCGCCACTGTACTCTGTCAAATCTTTTGAGGAGCTGAGACTGTGAGTAACATCTCTCATCCACAATCATATGGGACTAACTGGCTGTGTCCCATCTTTGGCGGGGGATTGTTGTGATCTTTTACTGGCTCGTTTGTCTTTGATTTGAGGGTGCGAAATGATGATTAACCTTTATCATGGAGCTATCGCGCTTACATATGGCAACCACCAACTTCTCAATGTACAAAATGAACGTGAGCAGCCATTTTCTCAAGACGATTTAATTCTCATGAGCCGCAGTTCAGCTCTTTTAAAAGCTGCCATCTTTGAAAGTAAATAGAGGTGAACAAGTTCACATGCAGCTTCATGGATGAACTGGGAGGTAAAGTTTTTTTCGCACCTTGTAATTTTCATTTTTTATGACAATAAACCTGTAAAAAGAGGTTGAAATGCATATTTTTGCATCTAAATACTTGCGTGAAATATTTTTACGACTTTCTCTGAACATAATTGGTGGTTAAGTCATCGCATCCCAGTGAGAACAACGACTAACATAATTGAGGTTATTTGAGTTGTAGAAAAAAGACAAGTCGAAATTACCTGACCATAAATGACTGGGGACTATTCTTCATTGTGTATTGTGCATTCTTGTCTTACAATCCTGGAGAAAGGAGCAGAAAATATAAAATGCACAAAAATTAGGACATCTCGGTGGAAAAAACCCTGAAGAAGTAATTAGTGTTAACTTGTGAGTGGAAACTGATATCAAAGAAGTTTAACTTGTTTTGTAAACAAGCAGAAACAAGTCGAAGCCTTCTGTATTTAATTTTTGTTGCAATCTTTTACCATGTTCAAATTTTTAAGAACTGTTGAAAATGCAACTTTTCCGTGGAATTGAATGCCATCTTTTCAAATGAGTGGGACTGCACTATAAAGCCGCTTTCGCACTGGACGCGAAACGAACTTTTTGCACGACAGATTACATTCAAAGTCAATGCAAAGATGCGAATGCACACGAAACGCATGCATTTGCGTCTTTACATTGACTTTGAATGTAATCTGTCGTGCGAAAAATTCGTTCGCGTACGGTGCGAAAGCAGCTTGAGTCTTTCCTTTCTGAGAGTGCTGATCTTTGCCGCTATTTTCTGATCCCAGGAAACCTCAGCTGCTTCAGGGGGTGTACGCCATGGGCTTCAACAGACCCTCCAAAATCCAGGAGAACGCCTTACCCATGATGCTTGCAGAGCCGTGAGTACATCGTGCTTCTTTTAGTTATATACCAAGAATTCCGTCTGTCCGTCCGTCATTCTGTCCGAAGACATTATTTGTCCGATCGTTATATTGAATATTTTTCAGTGGATTCTTTTCAAATTTGGCACACATATTCTCTACCACAGGGAGAGGTGCAGTGCAAAATGTTGGCCATCTGGGATGATTTTTCACAAAATATTGTCGTTTTCATGTTTTTGAACTTAGAAATTTTCAATTGGGTTCAGTGTCAATTTGTCTGATTGATATCTCAAATATTATTTAATGGATTCTTTTCAAATTTGCCACACAGTTTCTAACATATGGAGAGGTGTAGTGCTAAGTGTCATAGATGTGTTTTTATTTTTTGTGAAAATTGATTTTCAGAATGCGATAATTTCTATAATCACCAACGGAAAAAGCATGATTGGGGACGTGGGGGGTATTAGTACGCTCTGCTTATTTTTTCACCTGTGTACACCTCCATTTGGCTGTATGACAGATTTGTAGTGAACAGAGGTGATGATGAGTGTTGTGCTGAACTGTGTCTGGTGTAATGGAGTTTATGAAGGAAAGCAACAGCTCAAAACATCAAAAACACCCAAGTAAGAAAAAAAAGATGGTAGCCTGATAAAATTTTCGAATTGCACTCGTGCTTGGAATGAGCACTAGAATATGCACAGGTCCTCTAGGAGCGAGTTTGAGAACCACTGCCTTAAGGCCCATTCAGACCGGGGCGAAGCGAAAAAGCGGCACGGATTTGCGGAATATTCGCTGCACGAAAATTCCGCGTGAAACCATGCACACCGGTGCGAAATTCCGCGATCTTGCGTTCCAATTTCGCACAACATATAAACAAATCCGTGGGATATTTAATCATATTGGACCTTGAGAGCAGCAGCAGCAGCGACGATGACATTTTTTGTATGTATCTGAATGATAACCTTAGCCTCATGTCTTCTTTTGCGTGACAGACGGTCATCTCCGTAGCCACCGAGCGTTTTCATTATTGATGTCCGGAGCTGGTCTTTCAGCTCGTTGTTCAAGTAATCATCCCGCTTCTAGTCAGAAGACAGGATGCTGGAGAACAATATTGATGAGACGCTCTCCTTTGTTTGTCACTGTACTATGCTATGTACTGAGTTTTTATCTAGTTTATGTGACTTTGCAGTTTGAGGTTTGAATGCTGTAACGTGAATAGAAACAAAGCATTTCATTGGCTAAAAGTCTAGTTTCGCAGACGGATTTTCGCACAAGCTTAAGACCGTGCGAATGTTTTTTCTGCCACACGAAACTTCCACCTTGGTGTGCAAGCTTACATTAGAACCTATGAAATAAGCTTCTATAAATAACCAACAGGAATTTGTGCTTGTTGTGAATGGGCCTGTAGAGAGTTATCTTGTGAATTCCCAGTGGAGGAGTTTTGTGTCTCCTTTGTGTCTCCTAGGAGCTAGTGTCTCCTGGGCTTGCTCTATATTTTTCTTGTCAGGAGATGTGTCACATGGGTTCCTGGACACACTTCTGTTTTCCATATTGTTTTGAATTACCTATCCACTCTTGAGGTGTAAAGAACTGCTCGATGAAGACTTCAGTCGAAATGCGGTGCCATGTTTCGGAACGCTTAAGCTTTATGAGTATGCATTAAATAGGTCTTACGAAGCAACTTGGCTGCTCCTAAGTCTTGCTTGATTTCGTTTTGGCCCAGAATGCCTTTGCACGTCCAACGCTGTGTTTGTGTAAAGACCTGAACCCATTCATTGTGACAAACATTTTCCCCTATCTGTAAAGGGGGCAAATTTTTTTTTTTTTTTTTTTTTATTTATTTAAGCAGGGGGCCTGACTGAGACCATGTCTCCTTTTCAGCAGGGTCCTGCATTTCAAACAATTAAAATAACTCCGTTTACAAGGACATTTGTAGTACCAAGAAGATGAAGAGGGGGAAAAAAAAATACAATGCCATTAGTAAAGGGAAAACATTAATTAAAACAACAACAATTCTCTTGATAAAATGATTTGATCAAAGTTTTAAAATGTCCAAAAGGAACCAGTTCATTCAGTTTCAGATTAACTTGTAACTGATTCCAGGTATGTGGGACATTATAATAAAAAGCTGTCTTACCGAGCTCCGTTCTAACACGAAGAACATTCAGACACAATGAGTCCTGTGACCGTCCCCAACAACTGGCAACCAAAGAGGGATTTTCTCTCACCGGGTCTAAGCGTAGAAGGCTGTCCTTACTGCAGTGACCTGGGTTCGATTCCAGCTCAGCTAAGTAAAGACCTGGGTTCCATTCCAGCTCAGGTCATAAAGAACTTTCCTTTTGTCAATAAACAAAGGAAAAATTGCATTTATAAACAAATAAAAAATAAAAACCAGTGGTAGTCTCGTTTAGCTTTCAATGACCCCCACCCTACTGACTTGTATAAAACACAATGGTGGGTGTGGAAGTCAAGACCTGTGATAAATCTAATGGCAGAATGATAAATAGAATCTAAAGGTTTTAAAACAGAAGTAGATGCATTTCTGTAAATCACATCATCATAATCAAGCATGGGGAGTATTACTGAGGCCACAATCTTCTTTTTACTTTCGAAATTGAAACAGGCCCTATTCCTGTATAAGAAGCCAATTTTACTCCTTATCTTTTTGGTTAAATTTTCAATATGCATGTAAAAAGTCAGCTTGTCATTCAGCCAAATGCCCAAGTATTTATAATGGGGGACATGCTCAATTTGGCTACCCTGCAGGGTACAAATATGATAAACACGGGGGTCCTTTTTTCTAGCTTTGGTGAATACCATGAACTTGGTTTTGTCCTCATTTAAGACGAGCTTCAACTCAATTAGAGATCTTTGAATAGAGTTAAAATCATGCTGCAGATTAGATATGGCCTGCTGAGCTAAAGAAGCAGTCGAGTAAATGATGGTATCGTCAGCATATAAATGCAATTTACAATGATCCAAAGATAAGCCAATATTATTAATATAGATAGTGAATAACAAAGGGCCAAGAATTGAACCTTGTGGAACTCCTCTGCTGATTGGAGCACTTTGAGACAATGTTTTCAAATGAAATATATTGAGTCCTATCCTCAAGATAGTTTTTAAACCAATTACAAGCAGATTTGTCAAGGCCAATGTCTGATAATCTTTTCAAAAGTAGGGTATGATCAACAGTATTAAATGCCTTAGACAGGTCAATGAAAAGGGCTGAACAATACTGTCTGTTATCTAGTGCTCTTACAATTTCATTTATAACTAAACAAGTAGCAGTAACAGTGCTATGCCCAGACCTGAAACCAGATTGGTGAGTATTCAAAATGCAATTTTCAGTTAAAAAAGATTGTAATTGAGAATTAACTAGGGACTCCAGAATCTTAGCCAGGCAAGACAACCTGGATATTGGACGGTATTTTTTTAACCTCACAATGAATAACACTTTTACAAAAGTGGGAAGAGATCAGAGACATCTTGTGCAGTGCCAGTCAGCCCCTCAGTGGTGTCCTGCTTGTGTGAGCATTGGGTGTTCGTACTTAAAATGGAGTCATCAGTGCAGCCTTTCAGATCGTCTGCTATCTCTCCATTATGTGTGTTTCCTCTGGTTCCAGGCCTCAGAATCTGATCGCCCAATCACAGTCCGGCACTGGCAAAACGGCTGCCTTCGTGCTGGCCATGCTGAGTCATGTGGATGCCTCTGAGAAATGGCCTCAGGTGAGTGACCTCTGCTCTCCGAACTTGAAGTGCTCTGCAGGCTGTGCGAGATGCAGGCCTGGGGTCAGTGTGCCGTTGCACAGCCACCAGTCTTAGGACATTTCCCTTTGAAACTCAACTGAGCAGGATGAGATTTGGGATCAGGTCAAGGGAAGTGCAATGCTAAATATCAAAGTGCTTACTATTTTAGTGTTTTATGCCATTTTTGTTAAGGTTTTGCCATAATATCATCCATCATGAGGACAATGAGAACGAGAGTCCTAGATATAAGATAAACCAAAATCAATCAGTTTGTGAATGCAGTCTTGTGTCCCAGAATAAACTGTATTGCTGCGGAGTGCAGGGTCAGTCCCTAAGATTGAGGTCCTTAATTGAGCTTAACCCTTAGAGTGCTGAGGTAAATTTTATAAAAATATAAATTTTACCATCTTGTGCTGTTATCCCCTGCGGGAGCTCTTTTAGACAAGTCGCCACGTGATGGGTTTTCAGCGGCTTTGATTTTGACATCTTACTTCATTCAGCAGCAAAAGCTGCATTTAGCGCTCTAAGAGTTAGTTGTTTAATCTTTTTAAATTTTATAAGACCACAGAATGCAATGTGAGGCATATTTCTCTGAACTGTCCAATCATAAGCTTTGTGCTTTCTCCTGGGACTTCTGTACTGACTGCAAAAAAATGTCTCCGTTGAATCTCGCCTGCTTAAGTACATGCAGTGTTTCTGCAGCGTGTGAAGTGTTTTGAGTGTGTCAATGTCCTTGCATTTCAGTGTCTGTGCGTTTCCCCCACATACGAGCTGGCCTTGCAGACCGGGAAAGTCATCGAACAGATGGGTCAGTTCTACCCCGAAGTTAAACTGGCATACGCCATCCGAGGAAACAGACGTAAGTGTCCTTCGTCTAGCGAAGTCATTCCTGCTGCCCACGTGTAAACGAGTCCTCAAGGCAATTTTTGTGTTATGGGCATTTTTTTGTGCCTGGATGCAAATGCGTGCAATGTGAGCAGCTTGGAGGGGTTAAGTGCTGCCCCCTAGAGGGGAAATGAGTTAAGCCTGCAGGTGCACTAGCAAATTTACAACAAAGCAGGCGAGAAGTCACAGCTTAACCCTGAATGGTGGTAATGTTTTCCTCTGAGATGTCAGCTTGTAGTACAGACCTGTCTGGTGTGTGTGTGTGTGTGTTTGTTTGTAGTGGAAAGGGGAATGAAGATTCAGGAGCAGATCGTCATTGGGACCCCCGGCACGGTGCTGGATTGGTGCTCCAAATTCAAGTTCATCGACCCCAAAAAGATCAAGGTGTTTGTTCTTGATGAGGCCGATGTGATGATCGCAACCCAGGGTCACCAAGACCAGAGCATCCGCATACAGAGGTGAGTGTAACTAATCACACGAGCAGAACATCCGCATACAGAGGTGAGAGTAACCAATCACACGAGCAGAACATCCGCATACAGAATTATATATTTTTGCAACCAGCTTACTTTGTTTTTATTCCCAGATCCAGTCTTCGTTCCAGTAATCAACTAGGTGTCTTGCTGAAGTTGTCCGAGTGGAAATATTTGCCTTCAGTTTTACTCTTTCAATTCAATTTTTTTTTTGTTTGTTTTTGTGCCTCAGATAAAAGCGCATGTCTGTGTGCTTTAAATTCTTTACTGGTTAACTAAATGTTGCTTTGACCCACGGGAGAAGGTATCATTTGCTTTTTGACTCGGGGTAATGTAGTTATTTCGGTTGGAAAGTGGGGTAATGTAGTTATTTTGGTTGGAAAGCGGCATTGGAAATCACAGGGTGCAGTGCCAGTTCAGGGAGAAATATGCATGGGTTAAAAGCTTTAGTCTAAATGCCAGCTTAATTTCCCTACTTAGTCAGGTGAAATATCAAAGCGTTTTGTTGAGGAATTATGCATTGATCCAGAAATCCCAGTAAAGGTGCACATTTATCTGTGCGCTACATTGGACGTGAACAACCAGTGAGTGGCGATATGCTTATGTGGGTCTTGCCGTCTCCGCCCTCCGTCCTGCTTCCAGAATGCTGCCCAGGGTCTGCCAGATGCTGCTGTTTTCGGCCACGTTTGAGGAGTCGGTGTGGCGTTTTGCGCAGAGGATCGTGCCGGACCCCAACATCATCAAACTGAAGCGCGAGGAGGAGACCTTGGACACGATTAAGCAGTACTACGTCCTGTGCAGCAGCAAGGAGGAGAAGTTTGCGGCGCTGTGCAACATCTACGGGGCCATCACCATCGCCCAGGCCATGATCTTCTGCCACGTAAGTCCCGCCCACTGCGAGCCCTGCCTGCCGCTGATCGTGGAGTTGGTGTACTGAAGGTGATAGCATATTGGGTTGTGAAGGTGGAACAGATTCAGAAATTTGCATCGTGGTCGTCATTGGGTTTGTGCCTTTATGTTGATTTGGTGCACCGAACCATAGCAATTTGCCCGGGGACTGTGCTGGGGGTTTGTGTGGGGGGTTTATTTGCGAATGCTGCTCGTTCCCGTGGCTGTGGAGGGTGGGTTGGGCCCGGGCCAGGGTCGGCCTGGATCCTGTCCACTCTCTGGAACTTTCCTTGCCTCTCTTGGTGTGGGGCTCCCCTCGGGGCCTCTGTTATCCTTCTCTTCACCTGGCCTCCATAGAGCAGCGTGGTGGCAGGTCTGTGGTGAGGCTCGGGGCGATGGGCTCCGTCTGCGCCCGGGAGGCTTCTCTGCTGCTCTGGGCAGCTTATCCGACCCCTCCGTATTGATAACACAAACCTCTCAACACATGCCCATTTTCACACTTTCTGAGGCAATTGCCTACCTGCCCTCCTTCTTTGCTACTCTCTGTCCTTTGTTTTGTGGTCCACGCCTTCTGAGGGATCCCTACAGATCAGGACAGGTTGAATCGTGTATCGGTGTTCTGGCGAATGGGTGAAATTGGCTAGCTGACGTAATTGGCGGAAGAAGCGAGTACCAGGACTTAGACTTTCTGACAGCGGTATGGAGAAAAGCGAGGATCATACCATACAGTACTAGCACCTAAAAACCAAGAAAGTGCGCCTTTTTCCAAGAAATTCGTACAAAAACTTAGAATATGCCAAGGTTTACTGAAGATTTGAGGTCAACTCTGTTAACCTCGGAAAATTTTTTACAGAGGCAGACCAGAAAAATTTTCAGATGTATGAATAAACATGAATATTTGCCAAATTGCGTGGGAACTTTGGAATGGTCAGTACTGTAGTTCAGCCTGCTGTGTCTGTGCTGCATACAGGACCTGGCAAAGGGCAGACCACCACCATTATATTAAGAACAACAAAGACACGTTCACTATTCAGAATATATTCAATCTGCAAAAGCACCAATTTACAAACAACTCAGTTACACAATGTAATTTTTAAAAGAGGGCACCTTGAGAGAAAATGAACATCGAGGTGTTGTCCAAACTTAGGTAAACCGGACAGACTTCGGGATACCTCCGTAAAATTTTTCCGAGGTTAACAGAGTTGGCCTCAAATCTTCAGTAAACCTCGGCGTATTCTAAGTTTTTGTACGAATTTCTTGGCAAAAGGCGCACTTTCTCAGTTTTTAGGTGCTAGTAGTGATACTTTGTCCCTCAGAAATCTATTCTTTGAAATCAGGTCGGGACTGTGAGGATTCTTTTCTCTTGCAGACTCGAAAGACTGCCTCCTGGCTCGCTGGAGAGCTATCAAGAGAGGGCCACCAGGTGGCGCTGCTGAGTGGGGAGATGGTGGTTGAGCAGAGAGCTGCTGTCATCGAACGCTTCCGGGACGGCAAGGAGAAAGTGCTGGTCACCACCAATGTGTGCGCTAGAGGTGAACACCAAAGCTAACTTCCAAACACATCAATTTCAAATGCAGTAAAATCCTATGCAGTCATATCTTCTTTATTAGAGTTTAAGACTGTATCAAAGAACATTAACCTGCTTTAAAGGGAGTTTGCCCAAAAATGAATGTCAAGTCTATCTATGGCATTATTCCACTATTCCGCACTGAAAATTAGGAAGTTGGAACAATACAATAAAATTAAATCTGAAAGCAGCGATTTATTAATAATCTATGTCCTGCAATACGTTGAAAATGATAGAATTGCATATTTTCAAAATAAGCACTTATTTTAATTTTCACTCTTGCAACCTATTTCAGAAAAAGTTGGGACAGTTGAGGAATTACGCCTTCGTAATGTTGCCATTCCTTTTCACAGCACTAAATAGACATTCAGGGACTGAAGACACCAAGTGATGAAATGTTTTGAGTGCAATTTTGTGCCAATCTTCCTTCAAATAAGTCTCATGATGTGCAACAATACAGGGTCTTGAAGGCAGCACATGCAGGCCTACCAAAGAAAACAGCCAAGCTGTAACAAAAGTTTGTCAGATGTCTACCTTCTTCAAATAACCAGCAACACAATATCTAAAATATGCCACATTCCCACAAAACTTTGCAATACAACACTTTAAAGTCGATACATTTTCACCGGAACCAAACTCAACAAATCGCACAGCCTGTAACAAGCCCAGAGACGAACCAAATTAGTTTTCAATCGTGTGTTACTGGTTCTTTGACAAAGGTAGGCATCTGACAAACTTCTGTTACAGCTCGGCCGTTTTCTTTGGCAGGCCTAATATGTTGCCCCAAAATCTGTTTACTTCACAGCATTAATGGTTCCTTCAGTGAAATGCAATTTACATATGCCAAGGGCAATGACACAACCCCACAACATGTCAGAGCATTGCTTTTGGACTTACTGTTGGCAAGGTAAATATAAACATTTATTGAACAAAAGCTATTGGACAATCATTTAGAGGTAGGGATTTGGCCCGTATTTTATTAACTCAAAGCAGCACTTGAGAAGGAGCTCATCCATTTAGAGCATAGCTTGGTCCTCAGCACAAGAGGACCCACTGATTTTAGTGTAACGGGAAGAGTACTGTTCTTGATGCTGGCCTCTATCGCCTTCAGGGATTGACGTGGAGCAGGTGTCCGTGGTGATCAATTTCGACCTGCCTGTCGACAAGGACGGCAACCCGGACAACGAGACCTACCTGCACAGGATCGGCCGGACGGGCCGCTTCGGCAAGAGAGGCCTGGCGATCAACATGGTGGACAGCAAACACAGCATGAACATTCTGAACCGAATCCAGGATCATTTTAGTAAGTCCTGCAGGCCTGTTGTCCTCCTGAAAGGCCTCTGTACCTTGCGAGGGTGGTGAGCTGTACATCATGTTTAAGCAGTTTTCACACTGCACTCAGCTGAGGACTGGGGTTTGTACTGCAGACCTGCAAGGTTTACCGTGAGAATCATCTGGCCCTGGTCACGTGTTCTCTCACAGGCTCTCGCCTTTTCAGTTTTCGGCTCAGTGAAACTTTTTCAGCACTATGATGTTTGATATTGAGAGGGAATCGTGTTAAATGCAGGGCAGACACTAGCAGCTCCGGAGACGTGCTTAGTTTGCTGTTAAGATGGCAGATGTACATGGAACAGCTGGAACTGGAAGTGATCAAAAACTCAGTCAGGATTTGATTCACACCTAGCTAGCACATGACAGCGGGACGAGATTCATGAACTTGTCTTGTGGTCTCTGACAAGGGCTGTTTGTTCAAGAGCGCGTACATGCTGGTTTCATTCTGACATTAATCACAGTTACTCTGGAATAGTGAGCTGTGAGTTGTCTTGCATTGGAGGCATAATTCTTGAGTCTTTCTCGAAGGGAAGACCTACATACAGAATCATATTAAAAGGTGTTTCATACCTTTTTACTCAAGTGACCACTGATTTGCGAAGATTGTCTACACTGTTTGTAGTCTCAGTTGTTGATTGGTGGTCTGTCTTTGGATGCGCTTGGGTACGTGTAGTAATTCTAACAGTATCGTGACAAAATTAGCCACAGCCACAAAAATATTCCCGCACTTCTGGCTGTTTTGAGTCAAAAGAGACCAAACAATCCCAATTATTTTTTACTTGTAAGAATGGGGAAATTATGGGGATTGTTGCATTGATTGAATGTTGATTGAATTCTGGTCATAACATTTACGGGGACTGAGTCCATTATTCTGGCAACCTGACCTTTGAGACTAAAGCCGCTTTCACACCGGACGCGAAACGAATTTTTCGCACGACGGATTGCATTCAAAGTCAATGCAAAGATGCGAGTATATTCGCGTCTTTGCATTGCCTTTGAATGTAATCTGTCGTGCGAAGAATTTTGTTTCGCGTCCGGTGTGAAAGCAGCTTAAAACTTATGTGTAAAAATAAAGAGGGACTCGACCCTGATTCCAGGCACCGAGTTACAGAAAGGCTGCCTCGTGTGATGGTCCTCAGAAGCAAAACTGGCATCACGCTGCACTCTGAATAACTGAGGATGCCCATATTCAGGCCGAGCTCCTGGAGATCTTTCTCCGCAGCAGGACCTGGCTTGAGATTCCTGGATCAGATCCTGAGCCTATGAGCCAAAATCACAGAACACGGCCTGACCATCAGAAATGTAGCTGTTCAGTTTTGCATTATGAAAAGCATTGATGGTGAAAAAGTATTGTGGTTCATTTGGCACCTCTTGACTTGTGTCTCATGGATATATGCTCTTCTATCCCCTCAGACAAGAAAATCGAGAAGTTGGACACCGATGACCTTGATGAGATTGAGAAGATTGCCAACTGAGGAAACCCTCTCCGCTATATTCCCTCCAATGGGACTCTATTTCTGCAGACCGTCGGACGTTACCTCATATCAAATTTTTGCAGTTGGACTGAAAGTAACTGTAGGTGTTTATTTAATTTTGGAAACAAAAAAGAGCATACAAGCAGAAAAAAAAACATGTTTACATGGTGACAATAAAATTAGGTCTTAGCCTAGCCTTAAAAGAAAAGTGTTTTAAACGTCAGGTCAGTGAAGAGATGCCAAATAGGTTCAATTCTGAGTGCGCTATATACATTTTGGAGTAGGTTTGGATTTTGGATATCCTATTTTGTAATGAATTGAGTGGACGCAGATGAGGAAAACATGACTGCACTTATTGCAGACAGGTACAGATGTTTTTGGCGGCAGTATCAACATTCATTACCAAAATGACGTAGAATCACTTGCAGCTGCTTTGCTTTTGAAATTACTGGAAATCATTCAAATATCGTTTCCTTGAAAGAATTGGGAAAATGGTGAGGAGTGTGTTTGTGTGTGTAAAGATAAGCTTAAACCGAAATAAACCCATAGGGACTTGTATTTTCTAAAAATTTTCACTCCATCTCAAGTCTTGAAAGCTGTTGCGATTTTGAAGGGCAAACATCCAATTAATACTTGAAATACTTCAGTGGGAAGTGATTCTCATAGGCCTGCTTGGGAAGCATGCCTGGGTCCATATTTTCCAGTGCACGGCTGCCAACAGTGACGGACAAGCGAATGGAATCGATTACCTTGTTTGATAGATCGATGACTTCTGCCTTCAGCCTCCTGCTGCAGCAATCAAACAAAAATAATCAATCGGAAGCTTTGTCAGATTTGACTAATCTTGAATAGTGAATTCGTACTTTCTCAGTTCAATAGTGGCGCACCAGTCGGAAACAAACTATGCAGTTCTCAAAAGCAACCAGATTTAGGAAAGGATACGACCATAGTTTTGATAAATGTTTTATGACAAAACTGACATTCCTTTATCGTTTTGCCGTTGAGGATCATACTTGATCCTGAATGTACTATCGCCTCAGTGGAAGGGGGATATTTTGCTCATCCATGTAGATCTCATTGTGAAATTGATATTATCTCTGTAGCGCTTTGGAGTCTTCAAGAGATTCAAAAGGTGACAGATTCTCTGGATTGGCCAACAGAAACACAGGTGTTGGTTTAATTGGAGAGTCATGACATGGGTTTATTACTGCAGTGTTAGGATCGGTAAGAAATAAGGATTGGAGATGACATCATTGCCCGTCATAGTACCACCAATCAGACTATATATGTAACAGCAAACAGTGCAGGTGGTAATCGGTGGATACCTTCTGGCTGTACCGTTTGGCAGTGCCCACTGGGTGCCATGAGGTGAAGTATTCTTTTTCTCTTGCCAGTTAACTCTGTTAATGGTGTAACTCCTTTTTGTGTGCGCAAGTTAATGACTGCCAAAATAAATCCATTTTATTACGTCTTCTCTGAGCAAAGGTTTTATTTTAAGGACGGCTTCAAATTGACATGATGTTGTCAGCTCTGTGAACGATTTCTGCATTGTGTCCATTTCCTGTGACATTGGCTGGCAAATTCTGTTCAAAGACAGGAAGTTGAACACTTTTACCAAGTAAAATTAGAAGTACGCAAAATGTACTGAATGAGAAGTGTACCTAAAATGTTAGGAAAGTCTGCCCTATTTCGTGATTCGGAGGGGGAAAAAATGCTTTACAGAAACGGCATTAATTCTTGTTGCAATTTTCTTTTCTACTGGGGTATGTATGCATTTTATTTGGTCTGTTATTGGATATCTACTGTATTTATCTGCAGATATTAATGAGAGAATGTTTGAGTGAAATTTGTTGTTTTAAAAGACTACCATTATCGTAAGTTTGAAACCAGTAAATAGCAGCACTTGCAGTACTTTTCACAAATGCTTGCTGCCTTCATGGTTTTATGGTCATTTCTAAATTATATTTGTTGTAATAAAGAATGCCTACTTACAGACCAGGTCACTTTTGTCATTGATTTTCTCCGTGGTTCAGGTCAGTCATGTGACTACATTCTGCTGCAAACCCTCAAGCAGCTTCTTACCATTCGGGTGTTTTTCAGGGGTCTCTGAGAAAGCTGCTAATTGTGTTTGTGTCCTTTAAAACTGGGTTGATAGTTTTTCACCTGATATATGGGTTTTTTTTTTTTTTTAAATTTGAGCTAGTTATTACTTTTTGACGAGCCGTAAAAAATGTCATGAATGAATCAGACTGTCACAAATCGAATCTTTAATTGATTCTGAACAGTAATTCGGAATATTAATGGAAAGACATATTAATACGCATTTCCAAACAGCCACAGAGAAAACACCCATGGAAAGAATGTTTTTAGTGAAACCATTGTGGATTAAAACTTGCATACAACTTCAAATTTACCTCAGATTTTTAAATCATCTTACGTATTCAACCATAGCTTTTTGTTTTTGTTGATTTCTGTCGTGTGAAATTTTACATGATCTAATAAATTTCTTTGTACCTGGCATATCGGTCTTGTTAAGCAACTGCAGAAAAGATCATTAAAACCAGTGGTGTTGCTGGGCTGGTATACTGGAAATGATGCATGATTTTTCCATTCATATAAAAAAAAAAACACCTTTAAAAGTGTCTGTTGAATTTCTGACATGCGCATTCGTGCGCATGAAGTCTCGCTGAGTGGCACTGGGTTCATGAGGAGTCCGGAAAATCGTCGTCCTCTCTGGTTATGCAGAGAACGGACCGGTTGAGGATCCGGCACTGGGCGAGAGTCATGGTCAGGTCCGCAAAGCTCCTGCGAGGCACCTCCATGGTCTGGATCACGCCTCGCTCGTACCTGGCGCCGCTCACTTCCTCTGCAGCGGCGAGCACCATGTGCAGCGTGTCCGTGGGCAGGAAGTGGCGCTGGAACCTCTTCCCGCTCGGGGAGCGGACGGCGAGCAGGAGGCCCCGCTGCTGCTCGGACGAGGGGCCCGTCTCGAGGGTTTCTCCCTCCGTAGCTCTGGGCGCCGTTTTGGCCCTCGAATCGGGGAGCTCCGGGGTCTTATAACCCGGCGACTTGCGCGCGCCACCCATTTCGGGATTGCTCCTCGAGGCTGCCTGTGTGCGGAATAAGCACAGCTGCTCTCTCCGGTTGGAACTGCCCGCTGGCTCATCGGCGAGGTTGAGCTGGGAGATCTTCTCCTCCAAGGTGCAGGAGTATTCGGGGGTGCTGGAAACCCTCCTCTCGATGGAGGGGAGCACCCTGTACCGGTTGAGGCAGAGTGTATGCGGAGCCGGGACCTCGTCCCGCTGGAGAGCGACGGCGGCCGTGTCCTGGGCGTGTGCGGCGCTGCTCCGCCTCGGGGTGGCGCTGGTGCGGGCTGAACGGGTGCCCCGCTCGGAGGGGGGCTGGGGGGTTATGGGCGAGTCCCCGTAGGCCCCGATTTCAGTGGTTTTGCTGTGATTCAGCGCAGGTCTGCTGCGCCCCTTGGAGGATTTTGGCCTGGCCATGTGCATTCCTCACCGCGAGTTCCACCGAGGACAGGGTGGCAGTCTGCTGTGTCCGAGTTTGGTGCGGAGCCGTGCGGCTAATGGTGTGCTGGCCATCTCATTCTCCCAGACTTGATGGGTGGAGCTTATCTCTGAAAAATGCAGAACTCACAATTTAAAGACGTGTGAGACACAAGGAATGCAATATATTGAAATGAATTCAGTAAAGCGATGTATACAGTGCATTTACTAATCTTAAGCTGCTTTCACACCTGACGCGAAATGAATTTTTTGAACGACCGATTACATTCAAAGTCAATGCAAAGACGAGAGTACACGCGAAACGACTTTGAATGTAATCCGTCGTGCGAAAAAGTAGTTTTGCGTCCGGTGTGAAAGCGGCATTACACTCCCTTTCATTATTCTTTAGGCCACTTTGGTTGTGTTCATCCGCCTTGAACGAGCTGTGTCACGATTACTGTGCATGCTGAGAACATATATCCTAACAAAGAGAGTGAATCTGCTTAACTGCGACTCATTATCTGATTCCATCCTTGCCAATCTCTTTGTTTTGCACTGCATTTATTCCCATCTAGGAAGGACAGTGCCTAGATTTGCACTGGACTTTGAAGGAGCTGTGCTGACTTGGCATTTTGTACTGCTGTACTAATATGTCTTCACTTCCGCCTGTACTATAGTTGGGTAGCTACAGCACACCAATAAAACCTGATCCCACCTCATGCTGTTTAGCCACACCCATGCCTCCCCACAGAGAAAAGACTGATCCAAAGATTAGATATTTTCAATATAAGTTCATAAGTTTTTAGCAACTAAAAAGATTCTAAATATATGGGGAATAGAGTCATCACCCCTTTGTCGATTCTGTCAGGAAGAAGTGGAGTCAGTAGACCATTTATTTTGGTACTGTCCTATAATAGCCTTATTTTGGATAAAGGTACAAGGCTGGATATCTCATTACAATAGTAGACAATTTAGATTTATTTAAAGTGTTACTGGGTGATGTAACAAAAGGAACACATCTAATCTGTAATTATATATTTAGCAAAAATATTTATTTTCGGGTTGACATCTGTGGAGGCATTAAGAATTGAGAAATTCAAAAATTTTGTCGAGTATTACAGTAGAATTGAGTGTGTGATGGCCCATGAGACAGGACTTGAAATTTATGCCAAAAGATGGGATAAAGTGAGGGAGGCTGAAGGTTGGGAATAATAAGGGATGGAATAGGTGAGCTAATAACGACAAATGCAAAAGGTGGTAAAGCATTGTGAATGTAATTGTTATTGTATTGTATTTCTATTTTTATTCATTCATTTATTTAATTTTTTGTGTGTGTGTCTTGTTTTGTCGGGTGATGTAGGAGGACTCGTACACAAATATGTAACTGACTGAATTAATAAAGTTGTCCTCCAAAGCGCGGGGGGGTGGCGGCGGGATATTAAAAGAAATTAAAAAAGACTGTCATCGCTTGAATCATACGGACCACATCGAAGGCGAGAAGGTAATGAGCAAGATGAAGGAAAACGTGGGCCCGCACAGAGTACCCGCGGATTATCAGTGTGCCTTTACATGGGTACATAAAGGGATAGTTCCCTTTTTTTGAAGTGGGGTTGTATGAGCTACAAATTTCCACTACTTACATTACATGTAGTAGAAAGCTCTCTGATCTCCTCCAGGTAGCCGCACCAGGGCATAGTGCTGGGTGGAAATTTACGCGATACACTGTTGTGAATGGAAACACAGCGACAGCGTATTTTCGCGGCCTAAAAGAGGTCCTACCTGAAAATAATGCACCATTTCAATTGTACGCTATATTTAAAAAAATTACAGCACTTTAGCTGCTCGGAAAAAACCATAGTTGCTCTTGAACTAACCAACTGATGTATTCCTCCGCGAGGCGCATCGTAGTTCACTGCGCGCAGTAGCGATCAGCTGTTTGGGTCAGACTCTGAGCGGTTTGCGGCAGACAGCATTTCAATGGCATAGAATCACGTCTCAAATAAAAAAAAAAAAAAAATCCCTATAATAACCAGCCCAGCAGATACACAGTATGTGGTTGCGATGCGATATCAATTTGTGCTGCAATGTTACATTAGAATTTTTCACAGGTGTTTCACTCTTTTACCTGATGCTTGGGTACAGCAGTGCTCTTCAGCGTGCACTGTTGAGATTTCCCTGAATGAAGCCAAACGAAATTCTCTTCGGAAAAATGAGTACTGCAAACACGGAGTTCTTTTAGAGATATGAGTGGCGTATCTATATCCGTGTTGAGGCGACTAGCCACAGCTACAAGTCCAATATTCCGCAGAGGAATGCAGTGGAAACTAAGTGCACCAGAATACAGCTTTGCTAGCACGTCCAAGAAAGCGACACACACTGACCATTTTCGAAATATTTGCACAAGTTAAACGGCCGTCCGACCTCGCAACCGCAGTTGAGCCGCTTGCACACTGGACGCGAGACAAATTTTACGCACACAGATTACATTCAAAGTCAATGCGAAGACGTGAATACGTCAGTTGGTTAGTTCAAGAGCAACTATGTTTTTTTCCGAGCAGCTAAAGTGCTGTAATTTTTTTTAAATACAGCGTACAATTGAAATGGTGTATTATTTTTAGGTAGGACCTCTTTTAGGCCGCGAAAATACGCTGTCTCTGTGTTTCCATTCACAACAGTGTATCGCGTAGATTTCCACCCAGCACTATGCCCTGGTGCGGCTACCTTAAGGAGATCAGAGGGCTTTCTACTGCATCTAATGTAAGTAGTGGCAATTTGTAGCTCATACAAACCCACTTCAAAAACAGTGAACTATCCCTTTAAAAATATGTTCAAGATGTAAATCTTACACACTATGCCATTATATTAACAGTACCGGACCAAGCTATTACCAGTCCAGTAAGTGTATCCATCAATAACTAGAGGGCACTCAGAGCGCTTAGCTCTGCTTGCAGATTTTGATCCACTAGCACTTCTAATCAGCTGCAGAATCTGGATCTCTATCCAGTTTGGTCAGGGAATTTAGTCCTAGTCCATGGTACCCGGGTATTTTCTTTTTAACTGATATTTTTCTATGCATCTTAGAAAAAAAAAATTCTGTCCAAACGACCCTGTTTTAGAAAATACCCCCGTCCGCATGAGAATGCAAAAACGGCTACAAACGCTCAAATCAAGTATTCCGAGCCAGTAGGTAGCGGTAGCGTCTGCATTTAAATAGTCTAATATCAGAGAAGAAAATCACACAACGTAACAGTGGGCTTGCACAAAATGAGCAGTGACATCGTTTTCCATGAGCTCCGTTTTGGATGTCCACGTATAAACACTGAAACCGGTGTTTGTACAAATCTTCACCCTAGACAAAAATGTTAGTTTCTAAGCAACATAGAACACCGTTTGCATGCGTACTAAAGGCCAAACCGCAGAGAAAAAAGCTATTTTTTAAAATACCCATGTCCGTGTGGACGAGGCCTAAGTCACCTCTTCTCATTTATACTGTCCAACTTCCCATGAAATTTTGTGGTAATCTGCTGAATAGTCTTTGAGTAATCGTGCTGACAAACACGCACAAGTGATCACATTACTCCCTCGCACAAGTAAATATGAGCCTAATTTGTGCCAGTCTTGGAGCAAAATCCAAATTATGATTTATACTGTGAATATGGGCAGCCCAGTTGGTTACAGTGTTTCCTCAAAATGAGACAGTAGCAGGTCCGAATCTAGCGTGTCGATTTTGCCTTTTCTCCCTGCGTTCACGTGGGTGCTCTCTGTGTACTCCGGTTTCCTTCCACAATCCAAAGACGGGCATGCCAGGTCAGCAGGAGACTAAAGTCCTCTTAGGTATGAGCATGTGCGTGGATAGTGAGTGATCCCTGTAAAAGATAAGCAAACTCTCCGGGATGTGTTCCTGCCGCTTGACATATGTACACTGGGATAGTACTCCGGCCCCCTGATCAGGAATAAGTGATAGGATTGGATCTGTGGATACAAGTATACTTAGCGCCATTAAAAATGATACAGGTGAGGTATGTACTGTATTTGCGGCAAATTGAAGAATCCGTCGATTTTTAGTGCTTTCCCTGTCAGATACGAGTGGAAATAAAAGCGTGTGGTATTATAATGCTGACGCGCGCCACGTGAACGCGCCGAGCACTTCAGTAAAAACAAACATTGAGCTGTTTGTGATGTGTGCACTGATGCTTGACTTGTTCTTTTGGGTGTGGTCAATACCTCACAAAGTCAGAAAAAAAAATGAAACGGCTCATGACAGAGAAGAGGAAAAAGAGCCATTGGCATGTTACGGGCAGGTCTCAGCCACTGAGAGGCGGTGTGTCATCTGCACTGTCACCGGTCAACAATCAGTCAGCTGTCTGTCTGTTGCTGACCGACCCCGCTTAGGGCAGCCCTGAGTGACTAAAGTAGCTCAAGAGCGCCACCTCTAGTTACAGTCTGTGACAGATTTCGGACAGCAACCCAAACTGATCATGAGACAAAGGGTCTGAGACGTCTGATGGTGAGAGCAAATACCGTTTGACACCGTCTACGAGAGCAACGTATGCGTGCACGTGACCCCTACAGAAAACCCACTTCTTGCCCATTTGCGCATGGGCACGTTCGGAATCTGTCACGTACAGGCTGTAACCGGATGTGGCACTCTTGAGCTGCTGTAGTCACTCGTGGCTGCCCTAAGCGGGGTCGGGCAGTGACAGTGAATGTTTTCCATTCTTGGACAGACAGCGGACTTGAACTGGAAATGGCTTGTATTTTTGTCTTTCGCATAAATTTGAATGGGAGTCCATGACAGACAGAGCAAAATTTTGCTATTTTAAATGGGAGTGGGACCGCGGCCTTTACGGTTAGCTACATCGCTTGGAACAGACTAATTCATTTTTGTATGTAATGGTGCATAAATGTGCCTCAACTTATCCTCAATCATCACATTAAAGAGCTAACTCTGCACACTTTCTATTGCCCTTTCTCTCACAGTTGTATTAATTTTTTGAACAGAAGAAACAATTTTGTTATTTATGCTCAATATGACTATACAACAATAAGCACTTCAAAAAAGACATAACGGTCATCATATGATTGATGCTACTTTCTAATGAAAATGCCAGTGGGGATATATGTCATCATCATCAAGCTGTAAAGCAAAGAATGTGTTTGTGTGTGTGTGTGTGTGTGGCCTTCCAATATCTTGAAAGCCGTTCATTCGATCGACTTGGTGGGTGTATTACTGCATACCCAAGGAAGAGCATTGTCGAGTTTGAAGTTGTCTGGCAGAGCAGTTCTTCAGAAACAGATAAAGCTGCAAGCACCAATGCCGATAAACCAGCGAAAGAATGGGCACTGGACCATACCAAGCAGCAACTGAACAAGCACTGCACAAATTACTGAAATTCCACAGTAGAACAGCATTGCCATATGGCAGCATACCTGCTTTTCCATTGTAGTACAGCCTTGCCTTATGGAAACATAAGTTGTCCTGTTGAGAAAATGTCAGACCAAATTGATTTTTGAAGAAAAATATAACATTTGCTCACCAAAGATGCTGAAAAAATAAAATAAAATTTTAAAAAATCCCAATTGAAAGTAAATTTTGAGAAATATGGTTATTAGAGCAATTTTCATGAGCAATTCAAACTGAGTCTTACATTTGAGGGTGACAGTGGAAAAGAGACTTTTGCAGGGAAATTCAAGTTATCTGGGCTTTAAAATGGCACATCACGGGCTACCATAAGGCCGTTCGCACCATTCACACCCTGGGATGCGTTTCCCGAAAGCACAGATGCTACCTTACGTAGTAGGAACTACTGACTGAATGGAGGGACTGTCAATTGCTCACTAGTAAGCAGCTTTTGGGAGACGCACCCCTGGACAAAACGAAAACGCGTCTCTGAGTTCATCACCACCGAATCCAAAACTTCTCTATATCGAAGTCGACGAGTATCCCGTATTTTCGATTGGTTTTTCGTTTTATCCTGGGAGTGTGAAGGCTAAGGTCTGTCCAATTCATTCCCACAATGCGACATAACAAATGAAGTTAGAGCAAACAATGCAGTGATTCGAAATTGATTGTTGCCATTCGGCATATCGGTACGGTTTATGAGTTAATTGATGGTTTTGTGCCGTTATAACCACAATTCAAGGCTTCGACGCACATCCGTCCCCAATAAGAAATTTTCAACTGGATAAAATTTCGCATCTGAACGCACTGCGTCCTTCGGAACAGCATGATGAAATGCAATAATGTTTCTAATCAGGCTACTCTGATGCACTCATCAATAACTGCAGCCGAATTGCTATTATAAGCTAACGGTACAGTCATTGTTAAATTAGACATGATTGTACACTCCAGTATTAATTATCATTAGAATAGACTGCAAGCAAGCTTACGGTTGCAAATGTTAACATAGAACAATGACCACGATTTTTTTCCCTCCAAACATCCGGTTTCCCAAGTTAATCCTTGATCTTTTAAAGAAAGGTAAATACGAGTACTAACTGATCAGTGCTGACAAAACCGAGGAACCATTTACATGAATATTAACGCGATTTGACTGTACCTTGCCTGTCGGGTGATAACTGTGGAAATGTGTCTTTGCAGCCTTATTGACTGAGGTGCATTTTAAGCGTCACTCAAGTTACTAACACAGTCTCGTTGCCGGGACAACGTGGATGTGCGTCAGCTCTTGAACTCTGGAGCATATTTATGGCAGAATGGTTGGTTAGGTCCAGGCAAGGCTCTATGGGAAGATCTCGTAATTGTACGTATGCTACTATGACTATAAGATTTTAAACAGAGACACTACACAGCTTTTATCAAAACGATTTGAAAGGCATGCAAATTGCTGAAAATATATATTCCGATTATACTCCAATTTTCATGCTAGGTGGATGCTTTTAAAATTAAAAATCGATTTTAATGCATTGTTCAGTTTGAAATGATACGCAAGACAAAGCTTGTAAAATTGTTTATTCATTCTTAATGTACTGGTTGAATGTGACGTAAGTTGAGCAGCATTATTTGGTCAGAGGCTCATTGACAATGAGATCGTCAGTTTCTTTGCAGTCCACAAACTTTGGACAAAATACACGAAGATTGTGCGACTTGGCCACAGTGCAAAAAAAAAAAAAAAAAAAAAAATCTAAGTGACACTAATATTTAAAAAAATATGCAAAATATATTCAGCAGATTTAACTCCAGTGATACAATTAAAGTAAACTTGATTTTGGATTCTGTCAAATAACTGTAAAATTACATATTCCCTTTGGTAGGTCAGTCAGAACTCTCAAGTAAGGGGTTGTTGCAGAAGCCACCGTAAGAGCCCCTTCATACAGTGCATCAACAATGATCTGGAGCCACAAACATTATTTTCACTAAATATTAAGCACAATAACCCTGCAAAATGTGGTTGCTCATGTAAAGGTAAATCTTTAGCAACAAATATTTATGGAGGATTAGAAAAGGTTTGTTTGGATGCTTGCTTATTTGGGCATGCCATACCATTGCACATATGGACAATGAACATTCTACACAAAAAAAGATGCAAAAACAGAACAGTAAAACCATAATTTTTAAAATCCCTCCCTAGCTGTGACTACAAGTTCATCGTAATATAAACAAGGTCAGGTTTATCAGATGCACAGTTCTAAACGTGAAGCTGCAAGAGGGCATGGAAACATTAGTTTCAGCACGCTGTTATGGGTCATTCCAGAGTAAGCTGCATGTTGCGGAGAAGACATTTAGAAAATTAAGGAGGGCACGAATTGCAAGATATTAATACAAACAAAGGTTTGTGTCAGGTTAAAGTTTACTACAAAGTTGATGCATAATGCTATCTTGAATACTTCAGATTTAAATCTGATGAATGACAAAGAGAGCAATACTGTTAACTACATCCAAAAATTACATATTTATGGTACAAAAAGTCAGTTTTAAAATCTCTCTGAATTACTTGGTAATTTGACCCTCTTGGCTACTCTTGCAGTGACACAGTGTGCGTAGTTAATTAATGTGGATGGAAATCAATAGGGAAACAACTCGTTCTCCCTTAATGAAACTTTAAAGGAAATAATTAGTTCAGCTAAGGAGATAACATGTTTTGTCCAAAATGCTGTAGAACGAACCTTAAAATGGACAATTGCCCACAGAACATGAGGAAGAGACTCCTCTTTGGCCAGAGTGCAGTCATCTGTTTCATACAGAACTAAACACGCCAACGGGACGGTAAGGCTAAATATATAGCCAAGCAGCATCTTAGCACATGATTTTATGCCATAGTATTCAGTTTTTGTATCAAATCTGTGCAAACCAGTATAAAAATTGTAATCTTTCAACAGATGACGCAAACCACTAATCTCCCAGTACACACTCTTGCCCTTACTATTTCTATTCTGTAAATATCTGGGATGCAAATGCCAGCAACTCTAAATCTTCAGCATGGTGTCATTTGGTTTTGCAAAACCATGTGCGGAAAAAATGCAGTTGACCAATACTGTTGAAAACATATTAAATTAAAGTGATGGTTGGAATAAATCTGAAATAATTAGTGATTGTTCAATGTAAAAAAAAAAAAAAAAAATCTACACTGTTAAACTGCAGGTACAGTAGACAACATATGACTGCCCCCACTGCAATTAAACTCAACACGCAATTGTAATCAGGAATTCAACAACACGTGAGCCGACCTTATCCGTTTACTTTAACCTTAATGATATAAAAGAATACGCTAGCTAGTCACTGAAATTAATGACTGAATCAATATAAACATCTCTAAGTTTCACTGCATCCTTAATGGTCCAGCATTAACACATTACTCCCTTGGTACTAAGTTCTAGAGAGAAAGTAAAGATATTGACAATAGATTAAATGAGACTCACAATGTAATCTGAATTGCACGTTTCAAGGGTGTAGCCCACATCAGTAGCATTAAAATGTACTCAGAGAGATGGAACTGATACATACAATCACTCATCTATGGTAGATCTAGGAGATTATTCCGGGAGTACACGTCCTGAGTCACCGTATACACCTCTGAAATGAGGGGTAAGGCATCGCCGAGCATGGCGACAACTTGTTCTGGAGGGCCTACGTTCATGACTTCAAAGAATGTCTGGCGCCCTGGAAGGGCACAGAAGGCGACGCCAGTGGCCTTCCGGATGATCCAGGGGTGATGCTGAGCGAGCGACTCATTGTAAGCCTCCGAGCACATGACTGAAGTCTTTGCATCTTCCTTGCTAGTGCGCAGCCGTTCCAGGAAGAGCTCCAGCCAGCGCAAAGCCCGGTGCAGCCTCAGCAGCGTGCGGCAGCCGGACTCTGGATAACTGCCGCGTTTCGTTATGTCCACGAGACCGTTGTCGAGCTCATACTTCACCATGGACTGGATGGTGGCATACTGCGCCCCGTTTTCCCCACTGCGGTGGTTCATCATAATCTGGATCTTGCTCACGGCATCCTTGGAAATGAATGAAAAGACGCTCCCCAAGCTGTTCATAAACCTTCATTAAAGAGATGAGTTTTAGAAACACATTCTACCAATACACTGAAAAAGACCAGTTACAGTTTTGTTAGTGGTATACTGGTGGAAATTCTAGATCGGAACCCGATGAAGGATTTTCACCAATGCAACGGGTTTTCGGATGGTCTAAATAGTTTTGTGCAACAAGAATGTTGGCAACACCATGTCCAGTTTGTGCACCAACTTGGTAAACAGTGAACAGCAGTAGTTTGGTCCTGCCTCCCCATGTTGGTCTTTGTTTCAATCACAAAAGGAATCCCATAACTTAAATATGTAAAATTATATCAATTATGTGCTCTTCATACTGAGAGGGAATTTTAGATTAACCCTTTTAGGCCACATTATATGGCACTGCCGTCTCACAGTAAGAAGGTTGTGGGTTTGAATCAACCTGAGGGCCTAACTGTGTGGACTTTGCATGTTCTCCCCTCGTTAGTGCAGGTTTCCTCTCGGTACACCGGTTCCCTCCCACAGACCAAAATCATCCCGCCCTTTCACTCTTAGGCTACGTTCAGACAGCAGGTCTTCATGCACAATTCGGATTTTTTGGAGAAATCCGATTTTTTTGTGTGCTTGTTCATATTACACATTATATGCCACTTGTATCAGTTTTGAGTATGAACTGAATGCGACCCTGAAGTGACCCGCATGCGCATCAGAGGTCCTGAGGTAATACGTGACCACGCAGGCACGCACTGTCTGTTTACGGAAGTAAATATGGAGGCATCTCGTCTCGGCCATGGTCTCGGCGCGTGTGTGGCACTGATAAAGTTTATCTACAACCAAAGTCAGTACCATTACAGACAAATAATGACGTAAAGGTCGGAGAAATGCGACCTGGCCGTTCAGAAAGCAGTCGCATAGCAAATTATCAGATACCTATCGGATTTAGGACCACATATGAAAGTGGCCTGGGTCGGATTTTAAAAAAATTGGATTTGTGCTGTTCAAACTGTCTTTAACAGATCGGATACAGGTCACATATGGGCAAAAAAATCGGATTTGGGTCACATTTGTCTGCTGTCTGAACGTAGCGTTAGTCAGCTGAGATAGGTTCCAGCTTCCCCGCAAACCTATTGATGAAGAACTTGTACAGATAATGAATGTATGGATTTGCTGTGCTAAATATCTCCCCAAGGATAATCAATGAGATTTTAATTGGATTGCAGGACAGGATGAAAGCTTTGGGATTGCAAACGTGGTTCCAACAAAAGCCAGCATACACCAGAAGGCCCAAGGGAAGAGCTTCGGACCCCACCATAATAAAATGTCAGATAGCATACAAGTAAAGTGGAAGCGAAATCAAGATAGATTCCATTTTAGGTTGTAGCCTGGAATCGCCATCAGGTTATATACATTTTATGTGAGGATGAGCCAATTGGCCTTAACTACCAGGTTTACTGTTCCAAAGCAGGTCTGAAAATATTTCAATCAATGCAAATAAACAGAAATCAAGAATTAACGTGGTTAACGACCACGGTGCATCGAACACGGTAATGTGACAGATCAGCTTGATTAAATAAAGTTAGGCTGTTAGCTAATGCAGTGACATTCGATGCAAAAAATATCCATATAATTAAAAAAAAAAACAACTCAGTTAAGATTCATAGTTGCGACAATCAGTATGAGTCGAAAACAGTAAAGTTAGAAAGAATCCAGGGCGCTTCCTTGGTAATGGACTGTCCATCCTGATGAACCGGTTTAAGGCATAAGACTGTCAAAAGGACAAAACAACTGCTAGCGGCTGACATGATTTAAGCCGCTTTCACGCTGGACGCGAAACGAATTTTTCGCACGACAGATTACATTCAAAGTCAATGCAAAGACGCGAATACACGTTGACTTTGAATGTAATCTGTCGTGCGAAAAATTCGTTTCGCGTCCGGTGTGAAAGCAGCTTTACTTGTGTGACTTACCTCACAAGTCCGCGCCATCCAGCCACATATTGGTCGATTTTGACCTCCTTACTTTCCGTGAGACATGACTGAAAAGTGTCAAGCACTTCAGTGAGGCAAAATTTTGGTTCTTCAGTCATTACGGCATCAGCCATGCTTTCCCGGAAATAGGAATAAATACGATGACTTTTGACAGGTTGAAGAACAGCCGATATGAAATATGAGCAAGTTAAGCCAGAAGACAATTTAGATTACCGTATTTCTTGTTATATAGAAACCAAAACAAATCTAAATGGATAATTTATGTTTTGATTTATTTCGAACTGTACTTTATCTAAATATCGAGCAAGACAGCACGCCCGGTCGCTTGCCAGCCAACTAACTTAAGTCAATACGCCTTTTCTGAACATAATTGATTTGTGGCGATAAGCAGGTCTTTGGGTAGGTTGTCGAACAGGATGTTCCTGTTCACGTAACCCCGCCCACCGCAATGGTGATTCGCTGATTATAGTAAGGCTGTCGCATTGCTACCCAATGAGAAGCGCTGAGCATTCAGCATGCCGGCAAGTTTAGTGACCAGTAACATTGTACCAAAATGGCTGAAGACATCTAGCCCGACCAAATCTAGTGTTTACATCCCAGTTAGTCGTGTTCTTGAGATCTATTTTTCAATGCCACTGCATAGAACATTATACATTGTTAACACATTTGATTATATGAGCTGTGAAACTTCTATGGTGGCGGTGCTGGGCGGAAATTCAGATGGATTCATGTAGCTAGCCAGTTAGCTACCCAAAGTTAGCTTCTGGCAGCGATAATCTAACGTCACATTCAACCGCACAGAGTGCGGATTATTTCGCAGATTATTTTTAGGGTTGAAGTTCCCTGAACTTTACTTAGAGCGATTTTTCTTTGAATCGAAGCTGACTTGAGTATCAGTCATCTCACTTCGTAGCCAACATATTATTCTCGAGGGAATATAACTTCACATCCTAGGATGCCTGAGATCAAAGTGACTCCATTGGGTAAGATGTGAATGATTGCACTAAAAGTAGTCACAAATTGCGAATGAGCACGCTTGTACACCACCTGCATAGCCGGTGTACAAATAGTCTTTAACTGACCGTCAACGGTGGTTTTATGTAGGTGCTGGACAAGATGTTGGTCGAAGTTGCATCTTGGTGTCCATCGGAGGCAAAAATATCATGCTGGATTGCGGGATGCACATGGGATACAACGATGACGTAAGTAAAGAGGACGAGTCAGCTGGTTTTCGGAGGCATTCTCATAGTAGTCACCGTTACATTGTAAAATAGTTTATTGCTTTAAATACTGTAATTGAGTTCAGTATAATCTTTAAGTTTGTGCCCCACTGACACACAGAGGCGTTTCCCAGACTTCTCCTACATTACTCAAAATGGACGCCTTACAGAATTCTTGGACTGTGTCATTATCAGGTTAGACACCTTTTTTGGTTCATTATTTTCATATTTATGTTTTTGCTATGATTTTCCCTACTGAAGTGGCACTTTTCAGAAATCAGGTGTGAACGCAGCCCATAATATTGTAGAGGTGCTGTTATTTTCCTTCAGCCATTTCCATTTGGACCACTGTGGGGCACTACCCTACATGAGCGAAATGGTGGGCTATGATGGTCCTATATATATGACCCATCCCACCAAAGCTATCTGCCCAATCTTACTGGAGGACTTCAGGAAGATCACTGTGGACAAGAAAGGAGAGACAAACTTCTTTACATCACAGATGATCAAGGACTGCATGAAAAAAGTGATTCCACTGAACCTTCACCAAACAGTTCAGGTAGGGTTAACTCCTGTACCAATTCTCTTTGACTCACTGAACACCTCTTGGCTCTCAGCATATATCTGTTGCTAAGTAGTCTTTTAGGGCCTAAGATGTATAAGCAATTCAGGTGTGTTCTGCAGAAAAATTCTAATTTCATGAAGTGTCAGCATAATTAACAGAATTAGTCCAATAGAGCTTTATGGGCAAATCAAGTGGCCAGTTTTACATTCCTGGCTGTAAATAATCTGTATGTATTGGAAAATTAAGACATTCCAGTATGATAAGTTGACGGCAACATCTTCATTCAATATTTACCATCAGATCTATAAATATTTTGACATTGAGTCATTGCTATTTTGGCTGTCTACTACAGTGTATCATAGCTGAAACTGGGTAATGAATATGAACCCAATGTAGACTTTCAGCTGTAATTTGAGAGTATTTACATCCAAATTGGCTGAAAACTTTGGGAAATTCAGCATTTTTCATACATGGACCTGAAACCCCAATTCAGAAAAAGTTGGCATATCATGGAAAATGCAGATAAGATCAAACATGACTGATTTGCAAAGTCCAATCACTCTTTACTATATTGGAGACAGCACTACTCATTATTTGGCATTCTAATATGCAAAGTTAATTGAGTATCGAAAATGTTCAATGTGATTACTGTAATTACAAGCTGGATTTTCGCCCATTCCTCCATTATGCGGGTCTTCAACTAAGCAATTGTGATGGCCTTTGTTGTTGTATATTATGCGTCATCATTCGCAAAACATTCTCAATCGAAGACTGGTCAGGACTGCAGGCTGGCCACTCTCGCACCTGCACTTTTTGCTTACGTTGCCATACACTTGTAATCTGTGCAGAATATGGTTTAGTATTGTATTGCTGGAGTATGCAGGGACGTTCCTGGAACAGACGACATCTAGATGGCCGCATATGATGCTTGAAAATTTATTCATATCTTTGCACATTGATGGTGCCCATGAAAATGTGCAGGTCACCATGTGCATCGACGCACCCCACTACCATGAAAAATGCCAGCTTTTGTTATCACCTTGATAACAACTTGCTTTGGCCTTGTCGTTTTGGCCCAGAGAACATGGTGGCTGTTTTGAAAACCACAAGAAAATTTTACCCTTCAAACCACAAAATGTGGTTTAATGTAATGCCCCTTGCTAAATATGCTATCTCTGTGAGGACCACTCCGGTGACTAAGCCTGTGCCTGAAAGGATGCTCAGGTTTTGACAAAACCCTTAAAATAAGGCTAAAAGTCTGTACTTGACGCATCACTTGTACACCTTGATTGTTTTCATTCAAATCCACTGTGGTGGTGTACAGAGCCAGATACTAATGGGCATGACTGTGGTAGCTAAGGACATCCAATGAGGAAACGGGGTGGGTGGATGACTCATGCGTCCGTCCAGTGAATATTTTTTCAGTCAACAGGCCATGGTAGACCTTCATATGAGACTTACCAAATGATCTGTGTTAAGCCGCTTTCACACCAGACGGGAAACGAATTTTGCGCACGACAAATTAAATTCAAAGTCAATGCAAAGACGCGAGTACACGCGTTTTGTGTGTATTCGCGTCTTCGCATTGACTTTGAGTGTAATCTGTCGTGCGAAAAATTCGTTTCACATCAGGCACGAAAGCAGCTTTAAACTGGTGCGTGCCAATCAATGGCCGATGAATCTGGTATGAAGAAACCGATAATGACTGCAGTCAAAAGTTATATTTGTTTTTGTCCTCTCAGGTGGATGATGAGCTGGAGATCAAAGCTTACTATGCTGGGCACGTGCTTGGAGCCGCCATGGTGCAGATCAAAGTAGGGGCGGAGTCAGTGGTTTACACTGTGAGTATAACTCATCAGGTTCCGCTCAAAGGTTCTGTGTGATAGCTTTTATTGTTTTTGGGATCACATGGAAAATGTACTTCAGCATTGTGTACAAACTACTCTTTGCCAATTTATTTGATGCAAAATAAGAGAAATGTTTCTACTGGACCCTGGTTTTAGGTTAAATACGGCATGTCAGTATAGTCTTGGGAAGTTAGATTGGGCCCTTTGAGCGAATGCACTCATGATTGGAATTTTATTGGTTTTTGTGTCAGGCATGTATGCTATTTAAAACATCAGTAACACATCCTTTCTCAGGCAACTGAACATTTTTTCTTTTGTATGTAGAATTTATGGTCTCAGTTGAATATAATGTGCATAGTATTACTGCGTTTTCTCTCTGGTCCTTTTATAACCACTTAAATTGATTTTAATAGCAGATTATTAATTCCATTGCAGTTTTTAAGTTGTGTGAGGTTCTGAAGCTCGCATACACTCCCAGTACTCAAACAATTTTCACTTCCCTCTTGCAGGGGGATTATAATATGACTCCAGACAGACACTTGGGGTGAGTAACATCTCTGATTTCTCCTCCATATACTAACTGTCTTTTAGTCTCGGGAGGGAAATGGCTAAACTCTCTTGCTTAATTTTCAGAGCTGCCTGGATTGACAAGTGTCGTCCGGACATCCTAATCACCGAGTCGACCTACGCCACCACCATCCGGGACTCCAAGCGCTGCCGGGAGCGGGATTTCCTGAAGAAGGTCCACGAGACAGTGGAGAGAGGGGGGAAGGTGAGAGGCACTCAAAACGTGCGCCTTGTCGCTTCCCGTTGGGTACGGTCCATCAAGGGTTTAATGTTGCGGTTACACCAGGGGCAAACCCCTGTCTGTTACTTCACTGCCTGCAATTGTCGAAGGTAAAACGGTTTTTTTTTCCCATGTGGATTAGCAGAGAGCTCTTGCCCATTCGAAGAATGAGCAGCAGAAATCACGTTTAATCCTGTAACTGTGAATAGGCTGAACAATGGAGAGGAAAAATTGAGGTCCTGCCCCTATTTTCAACTGACAGGATAGGTGAGAAAAGAATGAATGTGATTTATAGCATTTTGTTCCTGGAGCACTTTGAAATGAGGTCATTTTCAGCTTTGTGCGCGCCGAAAAACAGCGAAGCACTCGGCACAGTTGAACATGAGGTGCCTCGTCCATATAAATGTCCGCTAAGTCATTCTCCTCAAATCTTTTCTTTGCGTTAGGAGCCATCCTGCCCTTGATCTCTTTACCGACATCCACCAACACGGATGAAAAATGGCATGATTGCGTCTCACTGTTGCGCCTGCGAACCCTGGTGAAAAGTTTAAATGATTCAATCACCATTATATTCTGCCACAAGTGATTTCAGAAGCAGATTTAGGTTTTTTGTTGCCCATCATTTCTACTGCAGCTTTTTTGAAAACAACCAGCATGGATGCTGTGCTCATTTTAATGACCTTTTCTGACACCTCTTAAGTTGCCAGACAGCATCGGTAAGCATTTATTTTCTAACATTATTATTCACAAGGGACCCATGTCCAATATTTTGCCTTGAGCCTTCGTTGTTTATAATCGTTATTTATCTGACAATCTTAAGAAATGACTAAAATAATGAGCTATAAATTTTACACTAGCTGGCAATCAGAAGTAAATGGTGCTATTAAAGTTTGTGTAACAGAAACAGTCGTAAAGCCTTAAACCATGTTTGGATGGGAATAAGTTTTCAGGACTATGGCTGGACCTTAGTAATGCATTTGAAAGTCAAGTGACACAATATTTTACAAGGTTTTGTATTGCATGGATTTAGTTTTACCTGGGATTATTTTTACTGAGCATTTCACAGCAGTGAGAGCCAGTGAAATGTTTGAGTGCGCAGTCTGGAAAAGTTAACTAGATGGCGAATTCGGGAAGGACGTATATTGCAGAGATCCTTGGGTAAATATTGCATTACCCCGCAGTAAAACTAATACCATCTGAATAGAGCAGAGGTCGTAAGAATGATTAAATATGTTACTTGCCTATCCTGCAGAAAGCAAGCAACTTTCAAACTGTTCATTTTGGATAAGATTTCTTATGCTTTTTTGGCATTTTTCCCTGTTACATAATGCTGTTTAATTAATTTTGTTAATGCAAATGAAATTTTGGCACATCTGGTGCAGAAACAACGCTGATTGTGTACTGAAGTCCAGGTGCTATACCCGGCAGCAGCTGCAGGCGTGATCGTGCACATGCAACCTATAGTGCAAGTTTAGGAGATGTTGCTCATCTTCTGCAAATGTTCACTCTTGGTTCAATCGCAGTCGTGACGCTTTTAGGCGTGAGATCGCAGATATGCAAATAGATACTGCGGAATGTTCTTAACCAAACATTCTGATTCTAATGTCATAGTTATCACTGGTGATTGAGAGCAATTTCATAATGAAAAACATCAAAAAATGTATTCTGCAAAGGTTTAAAATGCTTTCCTGTGAGCCCCATGTGCTGGGTGCAACTGAGCTATACTGCCCAACTATGGCAAAAGGAAGCAAGTTACATAGAAATGTATGATACTTGCTTCCTTTTGCCATGGTTGGGCAGTATAGATCAATAAGGTTTGTTGAAAACATGCTTTCAGTAGTCTTCTATAGTTCTTGCCTTCTATTGTTGTCTATAGTTCTTTCCTTTGGCTAATTTGGTAAGTGAAAAATGTTACCTTCAGTAGAAATTAAAGCTTTTCCTTTTCACAGGTCCTCATTCCAGTCTTCGCTTTGGGAAGAGCTCAGGAACTCTGCATTCTCTTGGAGACCTTCTGGTAAGCTGCTCGTTTGGAAACTTCTAGAACACGGCCCTGCTGGTCATGTACAAATTAATTTGTACATTTCGGGTCAGTTTGGCAATGACTGGGTGGGAAATGTGAATTGTGCGTTCAACAGAATTTCTTTTGAAAACCAATTTTCTCTGTTTTTCAGTTTAGACAACTGTATTTTACAATTCTGCTCTAAAAGAAAGTGATTGTGGTCCTCCGATTGGTTATAAGCCTTGGTGAGCAAACACTTGACCCGACTTTACCGGGGATAAGTGATGTTATGATGGTTAAAATTTGTCTCTAGCAGCTGCTCCAAGTCGACCAGGGACTTGAAGTTGCACTAGTCAAACGTTCGCTGACTATTCCACCAATGGCATAGGCGGTTTGTGATTGGCAGTGTGCCTGCGAAGTGTAAAGAAGCGAAGACTAGTCATCACATGAATTGGAGGGGTCATGTGTCACGGCCAACTCCTCTGAGTCTCTGGGAGTAGGTTTTTGCTGGGGACTAAACCATTTGACTGAGTTCAGGGTGGAAAAAATTGGGGGAAAAAATGCTAACTACTTGTTATAGACTGCCTGGCTTAAAAAAGGTGCCATTTGGATTTAAATAAGCAAATTCTTAACCCATTTAAACCGGGACAGCATGTGCGCATTTTAAGAACGTGTCGTTTCCGAGCCAGATATGCGCGTAATTTTGACAGTACCGTAATTACTGTAAGTTTTGCGCAATACAATAAATTCCACCTGTTCCTCAAAGCTGAGAAGCTGTGCTTCAGCCCAAATACAGGTTACTATGGTAAACATGGCAGCATGATTCTCTGCTGGGATTTTTGCATTAGGCCTTAAAGGCTTAAGAGCCTATGATTAGATCATTATTGTTGTTATGAATATGTTTCAGTTAACTACAGTTCTTTTAAACATGTCGTGGAGAGGGTTTCATGGAGTTGTAGGACTCTCCTGTCGATAATAAAAGATCTCTGCCAAAAATTAATGTTACTCCGGTTGGAAATAAATGTTGTAAGATTATGTTTGTACAAACAATGACTTGACAAATATTGACCCTAATCAAAGCCAAAGGTGGCGCAACAAAATATTAGTTTGCAACATTTTTTGACCAGATGGTGCATGTGTTTAGTACTGTTCTGGGGTAAGCACGTTTGAAGTTCATTTGCTCATTGAGTTCTTAACTCCCTTGTTGCATTGCTCTTCTTTTTACCTCGGCCAAGGAGGCCATGTTTTACCTTCGGTTTGATTGTTTGTTTGCTAGCAACATTACGCAAAAAATTATGGACAGATTTTTTAGAAATTTTTACCAGAAGTGTATCTTGGCCAATCGTAGAGATGGTTTCATTTTGGGAGTGATCCGGCTGAAATTCTGGATCCAGGAATTTTTTTTAAAGGATTCTTCATCATTTTCTGCAATGAAGTAAAATCAAATTAATCTTGCAATCCTTTTATCTGTTTGTGTATGCATTTTCAATACCGTCCTAACTTTTTATGAATTGGGGTTGTAGTATCTGTTAACGTAAGCCAATTTCAGGCATGTATTTTTTTTTTTTTTGGTGATGTAAAGGAACATAAAAATGAGAATTGCTAGAATGTTTTACAGTTTCAATTGTAGTGTTTACTTTGTATGTTTTACCTCCACAGGGAGAGAATGAATCTTAAGGCCCCCATTTACTTCTCTACTGGCCTCACCGAGAAAGCTAACCACTACTACAAACTATTCATCACGTGGACCAATCAGAAGATCCGCAAAACCTTTGTGCAGCGTAATATGTTTGAATTCAAACATATCAAGGCCTTTGACCGCTCCTATGCTGACAACCCCGGTCCAATGGTGAGTGGTTTGGTCTGAGTGTGATTTAACCTCCTGTGCCTGACTTTCAGTACGCCTCTCCGCTTTCGTATAGGCCTGAAGGAAACGGCTGTGTTTAGGGCCAGAGACTGACAGATTTCAGACCCACATTTTGGACCAATCCCATCAATTGAATGTTGGGAGATTTATGATGTAAGCAGAGATTGGTTGAGAGGTTGTCTGAAGATTTCTCATGATCTGAGATGTCGTACTGAAGCGGCAAAATGTTCTCCTTCTTTTAGAATGTTAATGGTACTGAATTACATAAACTTGTAATTATTATTTGGCTCACATACTGAAAATATTTTCTATATTTATCCAGATGTTTAGAAAAAAAAAGTAGGATTTTTTTAGATAAAGCATTAGTTGATGATCATCTTTTTTGAAGCATGGGAAGAAAAAGGCGCATAAATATTAGTGAAAGACTGAAAGATATGAGTTTTTCCACCTTTAATTGCTGAAAACATACAAACCCAGATTGCAAAGTAAAGCCTCAAGACTTGAAATAACTCCCAAAGTTGTAAAGACAGTCATTTAGTTTCTGGTTTAGTCCCTACAATGCACATTTATTTGCATTTCAGCTTAAAAATTCTTGTCAACGGTGGCTACATAGTGACCTGTGACTTTTGTGAACGGAGCAGAAGAGGCTGCCACTGTCATGCTAACATCAGCTTATTTAATGGAGAAGTGTGGTGAAATGATAATGCATCCATTAGTATGTCTGAAATGCTTGAGGAACGGAAGATGACGTTGCCTTTGTTCTGCAGCATTTAACATCAATGGTTTTTATTCTCTCAAAACGACTTGTATGACTCTTCATGGTCAGTCTGTGCCTCTTGGCTCCCGTCAAAGGAAGATATTGATTGGTGGCATACAGTGATATTTCATATGATTCTGTACGTCCAGCAGTGTGGGGAGGGCCCTTACCTGTTTCAGTGCTGTGCCACTTTGGCCAGATTGGGGTCTGTACTTGCTTTGTCAAGAGCCGTATAGAAGAACTTGACTAGCCTGTACAGAGCCTTGCCCTCAAACCACTTCAACCCCAGGGCCCATCTGGGATCACGATAGTGAAGCTGGAATTGCTCGCAGTATAGCTCAGAACGCTCCCATCTTCGAACTCAGCCTTCCTTTTCATCACAGCTATTCACCTATGAGGTTTGAAGGCTGCATCTTAAGAGGTTGCGACGCTGCTATGTTCACAAGAATTGTCCACAAACAGACAGAAATATAAATACTTGCAAAAGTCCGCAAAATTGGTTTCCTGGTTGTTTTTTATGGTAATTCTTTCTCTGTGGTTTGGCCTGATCACGCAGACACACAGATCAACTGAAAACGATACCAGCTTTGCTATTGCAGCTGGTAGCAATTGGGGTTCTCTGGAACGCTAACTTCGATCCCTGCTGTTGCATCCAGCATCTTTGCCCCACCTCACCGAATGAAGCAATGTTATAACATCTAGTTTTTAACCTTTTCAGAAAAATGTTGACTGTTATAGCAGGAAACTCTACGCCAATGCCCATGATGTTGTAATGAGATATACTATTTCAACACAGTAATCTGTGTGCTTGAGTATAGTAACTTTAAATGGAGATTGAAATAAACGGAACCGTTCTTGAATCGGCACGCGCACTTTTGGGCAAATAACCAGGCTCTTTCATGTCTTTGACATCTGGCTTTACTTGCTCTCGATGAAAATTACTTGTCATCCAGATTTGCATACTGCTAGATGAATATATGTTACAAATTTAATTACGTAAATTGTATTAACCCCTCTGCGCAGATTTAGACGCCAGCATCCGTAAATTCCGAAATTTAATTGCTAAGTAATTCTGTAATGAAATTTCCAAACGTCTTGCTTCACCGGCATAATTTTCCACAGTCTCTGCGACACAATTACTGACTTATAAAGCCTCAAATAGGCTCATGCACAACAGGAAAAATTAGCGATGTTAGTATTCTGCACAAAGGGTGTAATTCCATCTCTGTGTGTGCATGTCTGTCTGTTTGCATCTGTGTGCTGCTATTTTTGTCTGTTTGGGCCTAATTCTGTGTGTATTTGTTCCCAGGTGGTGTTTGCGACCCCAGGAATGCTGCACGCTGGGCAGTCTCTGCAAATATTCAAGAAATGGGCAGGCAATGAGAAGAACATGGTGAGATATCCAGCTACTGAGGGCTCACTGGCGGTCAGTGTGCACCCTCTTCACCGTCTGAGCCTCGACCAGGAACGATAGGCATTTAATGTTCGTTTACCTGTAGAATGACAGTTGTGTAGCTTATAGAATTATATGTGAAAAAGCATGTCTGCTAAATTTGTATGTATCCTTGAATTTGACTCAAACTAAAGCGGTATTTCAATAGGATTTGTTTCACATGGTGAGATTGGGTAATGTAATGACTAGACAGTTTGGTTGCCCGCAACCAATGGGTGGAGCCCCCGATTGCCCACGTTCCTTTTTATTCTCATTTTGTGTAAGTTTTTGACCCACAATATATCACTACATCACAAAAGCCTGCTGCTCATCAAAAGGTAGAGTTGCATAAATTGCCAGTTCTACAACTGTACGAGACACACTGAAGGGTTCAGGTGGAGAGCTCCGGTTATCTCCTGTGTTAATTTTGGCTTATTTTTGACACAAAATTGTCTATTATTTAGTGAATTATGTTACCATGGCAACCAAAATCAATTGGTGCCGTGTCCTAACCACTGCCCATACACAGACCAAATACAAAAGAAATGGCTTTGAATTTGTGGCCTGTAGAGCGTCCACAAGGAAATCTCTATGGCGGCGGCGGACGCGTGACAAGGCCAAATCCACAGTAGCCCCGCCTTTGTCTGTGGGCTACAATGAACGTGGTTCCTTTACCACTTTAATTTTGTCTAAATTGGTAAAGTTAGTCACTTTTTACAGACTCTTGAATTTGGCATCTTCAGTTCTACCCAATTTTGGAGTGTCCTATTGAAGCACTATGTACAAACATGCTTGTACTCATACGTCACATACACCATCATGGGAGAGCGGATAGTTTGCAGTTCTCCTCTGCAACATGCATGTTAACCTCCACCTCCTTTTATATACAGTCACAGTCTTTGCGTGCAGAGAACACAGAGGCGGAGGAAATCTCTGCATGCTTTTATCGAGAGCAACTGGCATGCACTTGGGTGACCAACAAACACTGCAGGGCCCGACTGACTGTTTTCCTCTAAATCCCTGAGCACTGGCAAACCAGTCATGAGCTGCTCCTTTGACACTGCCGGCCGCAATAGGCCTGTGGCGCAGTCCGCTCTGGCGCAGTCAGGTTCGGTCAGAGAGTGCGGTGGTCACTCATCTGACTGTAAGGAGCTCGTTTACCAAGCAAACCACCCAAGCAGCTTGAGTTTTGCTGAATTTATTGGAGACACAATCATGAGATGCCTTCCTATTGTTAACTCGGTTTTGTATTGACAATTCACGGATGGGTGTCGGCACCCAGGGACATTTCAACATGTTGATATTCTGCTTGGCCTATGACAACAAACGATCAATATGATCCGGACCTATGAAAAAACAGTGCACTCTGGTGGCTACCTGCAGTCATGACAGGGTTGTTCATTACGTGTTAAAGTTAATGGCATGTAATACAGATGGGTTTTGCAGTATGCTGATTTGCTGTGGGTTAGCAGAACCGCCTGGTCTCACTTGACCCTGCTTGACAGTCCATCCTGTGGGCTACAGCACCTGACTTGATATTCAGGGCAGTATGGGTCGAGCACATCTGGTGTTTTGCTTGCATCTCCCATGGTTCTCCCTGTGGTTCAGACCACAGGAATTATGCAGTTTTGTACAATATGGGACCCTCAAGTTGCTGGTAGAAGTGGTTCTTGTTTGGCCAGCAGGTGGCAGCCAAGGACCCAATGCAGTAATGGGAACACAGTGCTGTTGGGGGAGCTGCGATTTGGATGTGACCTGATGCCAATATCCTGACTCAGTGTGAGTCAATAAAGCGCCCATGACACTCATCAAGGAGAGTAGGGGCTTCCCCAGTGTCCTGGCTGAATTTCCAGCCTGTCACTTACAACCTGCCACCTAATCATCCCCTGGTGTAATGGGCTGTGAAATATGTTCTCTCCCTCGCTACCTCAGTTGATGTGTGGTGAGCACTCTGGTGTAAAATGGCTGGCGGTCGAGGTGTGATTCCCCCATATCGCTGTGATGCACTTTCAGTCCCTTAGAGAAAAATGTTCACTTACAGTAACTTCACTATGTGTTTAGTGTTACACGGCTTGTAAGCATGTACACAGGAAGGATTTCTCACCTTTTACTATGTGTGACGTATTTACTCACTGGTGCTTAACTGCGTCAGTTGTCCTGGGAAGATAATGTCATTGGTTATTTGTTCATACAGTTCTAGTACTGGATTGGCAGGAGTCTGTCTCTCACTCTTCTGTGCATTTAAGTTAAAGGAATTTAGCTCAATCATGCGTTCATTTAGAGTAACTTGTGCAGCTGGGTTTTTTATGCAGTATATCTGTCATTCACACCATTTATTAACCCTTAGAGCGCTACAGGCCACTATATTTGCCCAGTGATGTAAGATATCAAAGTCCGATGCTGCTGAAAATCGATCATGTGGCAATTTGTTTGAAAGAGCTCCCGCAGGGGAGCTCTTTTAAACAAGTTGCCACATGATCGATTTTCAACAGCTCAGGATGATTACATTTTTAATTCCTTGAAAATGTGTTCAGTGCTCTTAGGGCTAACAGTACTGAATTCTTCTCTGTCACTGATATGACAAAGTGCCAAGTGGGCTCTTTTGCACATGGTGTAATGTTTCTTCTTCTGGTTTTCTTCTGTGCTAGCTCATAATGCCGGGCTACTGCGTTCAAGGCACCGTGGGATACAAAATCTTGAATGGTCAGAAGAAGCTGGAGATGGAAGGACGGACTACGGTAAGGCGTTCGGTGGACCGGTGTCTGACGTGGAAAGGCTATAATAAATTCCAGTTAATCTGTGGTAACTATCAGCCACTGGAATGTGCAGTATTCGAGGTCACTGTTTCCTCACCCTGTCCTCGGGGCTCAGGTGCCAGATCCTGGTGTTCGCTGTGTTCCACCTTAACCCCTTTGCGCAGACCTAGACGCCGGCATCTGTAAATTCCAAAATTTAATTCCCAAATAATTTCGTAATTGAATTTCCAAATGTCTTGCTTCACTGGAATAATTTTCCAGAGTCTCTGTGACAGAAATCCTGAGTCATAAAGCCTAAATAGGCTCGTGCACAACAGGAAAAACTTGGCAATATTTGTATTCTGCGCAAAGGGGTTAAGCACACCTGATGCAGTTAATGATGGATTTGATCAGTAACATCAGGTGTGTTTTCGGAGGAACACTACAAATACCTGCATCTGACTGCAGTGCCCCAGGACGGTGTAGGGAAACACTGTTCTAGCATCTACACCAGTTTGAGTCATCATTGACTTCAGAATGGGTGGAATTCCTGCCATGAACCAGAGGTATCATTGGTTGACGTCAATAATTGGCAGCACTCATCCATGTATAATCTTTCACTGAATTCATTCATTCATTCATTCATTCATTTTATTTGTTCCGCTCATGGCATTGGAGACAAAAAGAAATTCACAAAATATATTCAGCTCTGAGCAGTTTACATAACCCATGACGGAAAGGAGCAGGGAGAAGAAAATCTTATTTTACCTGCCCCTTATTCAAATATACAATCAGAAATAGAAAAGAAAAGATGGCCTGCCGATCACAGTTGCTTAGCAACCACTACGTATAGTAGTAAACAAACACAAAGGTCAAAACACAATAATTTACAATCTGAGAAACAAATTATCTAACACCATCATATTGTCTAATTATTCTTTCTTTATACATTTTCTTAAATCTAAAGATATTCATACAGCCCTTTAAATCATTTGGCAAGGAATTCCACAGTTTTACCCCAGTTACAGAGATACACATCTGCTTCAACGTAGTCCGTGCAAACGGATGCTTAATGTTAAATTTCCTTCTATGTTGCTCATCTCCTAAATGTAAAACAAATAATTTCTGTATATTTTCTGGTAGTGTTCGGTTTTTTGCCCGGTACACAACTAATAAAGTCTGCAGTTCAATTAAGTCTTTAAATTTTAACAGCCCTGATTCAATAAACAGTGCATTTGTGTGTTCTCCTGGATGTACCTTAAAAATAATTCTCATTGCCTTTTTCTGTAAAATAAATAATGATTCTAAATTACTCTTATATGTGTTGCCCCACACTTCAACACAGTAATGCAAATACGGCAAAATTAAAGAACAATACAAAATCCGCATTGACTTATAATCCAACAACTACTTTGCTTTGTTGAGCACAAAAACATTTTTAGATACTTTAGTTTTCACATGTGATACATGATATTTCCATGTCAATTTATCATCCATTATAACACCCAAAAATCTGATTTCAGACACTCTTTCTATACTTATTTCATCTATACACAGTGAAACATTCTCTTTTCTCCGATTTGCAAAAACCATAAATTTTGTTTTGTTCAAGTTTAGTGATAACTTATTGTCATCAAACCATTTTTTGAGCTTGACCATTTCATTTGCAATAGTTTCTGTCAACATACGCAAATCTTCTCCTGAACAAAAAAAATTTGTGTCGTCAGCAAACAACACAAATCGTAATAATTTTGATGTGTCACAGATGTCATTAATATATAAAATAAAGAGTTTAGGTCCCAAAACCGAACCTTGTGGGACTCCACATTTAATCTTCATATGATTAGATGTAATACCAGCAAAATGTACATATTGTTGCCTATTATCCAAATAACTGCTGATCCAGTTCTGAGCTATTCCTCTTATACCATAAGTATGCAATTTAGATATGAGGATATTATGATCTATTGTATCAAAGGCTTTTTTTAAATCAATGAAAACCCCTATTGTGTATTTCTTACTTTCTAATGCTGATGCAATTTCTTCCACTATGTTCATTAATGCTAATGATGTGGATCTGTTTGCCCGAAAGCCATACTGACTGTCACTCAGTAATTTATTATTTTCAATAAAAGTATCAAATTTTTGTATGAACAGTTTTTCAAGTATTTTTGAAAATTGTGAAAGCAAGGACACTGGCCTGTAATTATTAAAGCTGTGTTTATCTCCTGTTTTAAAAAGTGGAATAACCTTTGCTATCTTCATTCTGTCTGGAAATACCCCAGAACAAAAAGAAAGATTGAAAATATAACTTAACGGTTTACTTATACAATCAATAGTTTTTTTCACAATAATCATGTCAATCCCATCATTATCAGTTGATGTCTTATTTTTAGATAATGCAACAATAGATTTGATTTCAGTTTCACTCACTTCTCCAAGAAAGAAGGAGTGCAACACTTTGCTTCTCCATGCCAGTTAGCCTCTATTTGTCCATCACCATGTTTTTTTATAGAATAGGCAAGATTAGGTCCGACATTTACAAAAAAAGCATTAAATTAGTTTACCGCCTCATTCATATTTTTTCAACAGTTGATTATTATCATTAATAAAATAACCAGGTTGGGCTATGGCCGCAGGTTTGTTCCCAATAATACCATTAAGAATTTTCCAAGTGTGTCGAATATCATTTCTATTATCAATTAATATTTTATTATAATATTCTTTTTTTGGCTAGTCTCATAATAGTTGTCAGCCTGTTTTTATATACCTTGTATTTCCTTTCAGCAATACTTGTTCTGAATTTTATAAAATCTCTATAAAGATTGTTTTTCTTTTTTACAAGAATTTTGTAAGCCCTTTGTTATCCAAGGCTTTTTATGAAAATTGCATTTATGATTAATAATCTTTAATGGACACTGTTTATCATAAAGTGATAAGTAGGTATTCAAAAATGAATCATAAGCTGCATTTACATCTTCAACATAAACCCCTTTCCATTCTTCTTTCAGAAGCTCATTCCTAAACTGGTTTATTGCTTCATCACTTCTAACTCTAACATATCTTTTGAAACTCTGCATATCGTTTTTCTTTATATGACAATCATATATTACAAAAACAGGTAAATGATCACTTATGTCATTTATCATAAGCCCACTTTTAACAGTGTTCTCCAAAACATTAGTGAAAATATTATCGATTAGTGATGAGCAGTTAGAGGTGATTCTGCTGGGTTTTGTGATCAGTGGGTATAGCCCTCTGCTATATAGTGCATCTACAAAGTCTGACGTTATTTTATGTTTAGATGCATTTCGGAGGTCGATGTTGAAATCTCCACATATTATAAACGTTTTATTTTCTTTTTTGTAGTGAATGGAAAATGCTATACATTTTTTTCTGCAACGTGTGGATACTGGGGTCAGAATTTGATAGAAAAAGCCAGAATATATGGACCTGTCTGTTGGTGTCAATAGTGCATGCTCCAGGCTGTGATGCAATCCTGTGCGCATTCATTACCTCCAGATTTTCAAGAAAAATGTGCTACTTTTTGTTGTTTGTAAAAGCATTACATTATGGTATTTGTTCTGTTCCTAAGCTGAGAGGGAATTGTGGATCTTATTTGTTGGTTTTAACTATATTATACTGCATCATAGCTTCTGTATCGACATGGGTAGATTTTACAGTATGTATAACGCCAAAGGTTGTAATTACATGGAACAAAAATTTTCAGAATAGAAGTTGATAGGCCAATATAGTATATTCTGTATATCATCCCACCAACAGCCCAGCAGAGTCAAACCTTTCACCCCTGCCCTGCAAACATACACACGTGTGCACACGCTAAACATCTTGAGTCATGTTGCAAACTGTGGCGTGATATTCACCTTGAACGGCTTCTCCGGTTGAAGCAGAGCGTTTTCAAGCGGTTATGAGAAGCCCGCAGTGCCTTGTTTGACCTCTGACCCCTGACCCCACACAGCTGGAGGTGAAGCTGCAGGTGGAGTACATGTCTTTCAGCGCTCACGCCGACGCCAAGGGCATCATGCAGCTGATCCGCATGGCGGAGCCGCGGAACGTGCTGCTGGTGCACGGCGAAGCCAAGAAGATGGAGTTCCTCAAGGACAAGATCGAGCAGGAGTTCAGTGAGTCAATCGCTGCAAATGCGGCGTAAGCAGGCCGAGTTTCGTATCGATGCAGTTTTTAGGAAAGCCAGTGAACGGGGTGCACAGTTTCTGCAGGTTTCACTGACCGACTTCTGGAGTGACGTCTACCCAATAGATGTATGAAAATCACAAAAATAATTTGACAGATTAGTAGAGTAGGTCCTTAAAGGTGAGGACAGTGTTCATGATGTTATAAGATTAATACTGTAAATTTGTGATAAGCCAGCATCCCTGTATAACCGTGATGATCACTTTTTGGAGGGGGTGCTCATGGATAAACCGATAATGAAGAATACTCTGGTCCTCAAAAGACGCTTGCTTAAACAGAATTAGATGGCATGATGTCGCAGACTGTGGGTTATGGAGAAGTAAACAGCCTGAATGTATTGGCGATGTGTCATGATCTGTTAGCACTGCACCAGTGAGCTGACTGAATTTAATGCTGTGATGTCATCATTGGTGGGCGGTACCGCCATGATTGGACTACTCTTAATTTTGTGATTTCATCATTGCTGAACACGTAATCAGGCTGACAGGCTAGGCTATTCTCCCTGTGCTTGGCAGGCCTCAGCTGCTTCATGCCAGCCAATGGAGAAACCGCAACCGTGACGACCAACCCGTGCGTGCCTGTGGACATCTCCCTCAGCCTGCTCAAACGGGAGGCTGCCCTCGGAGGTAAACTTCAGAATATTTCAGGGGGAACCAATGGGCCCGTGAAGGCCTCTACGGCTGGACTTAGGGACTTTTCCCGAGGTCGCGGTCATTTCGCTGTATAGGGGCCCGTTCACATAGGAGGGGTGTGTCTGTTTTTCTGAGCGTTGTTTTTTGATTATTCACCAGTGGTAACACGCGCAAAACGCACGTCTTTTAACCTCGCGTCTCCTCTACCGTGTTCAAACGGCGAGTGCTCGCGTTTTTACGATGGAATGCTGTCATAGCAACGCTTCGACGTTTCTGCTGTTCTCCTCGCTTTTAAAAGACACAAATGTATTGTCGCGTCTCGCGTTTTTCACATGCAAGCACGTCTCCTGTTTGATCGGCTCTTTATCAGGTTATTCTGATGTTTTTTCTCTGAACATCTCATGCTCACAAGCTCTTGGATTCACAGCTGAGCGGTCTTTCGTGATGACGGTTATAGACCACGGTATATAGATGCTCTTATAGTGCAGATATGGGCCTCCGACGCACCCTGGTCCACTCTGTAGATACTTTGAACTTTGCAGTTCACTATGAATAGAAGTAGTTGAAAACTGAAAGTGCTTGCTCACAAAGCCAATTTTCCATTTCCTCCCTCCTCTGCACGTCACACCAACTACGAGATCATTTGTCCTGTATCTGATCAGGCGCAGCTCTGAATATACGGAGAATCTGAGGTTTGTTGTGCCTCATGGTGCCCATATATTTATTTATTTAGATTTATTTAAGCAGGGGGCCTGACTGAGACCATGTCTCCTTTTCAGCAGGGCCCTGCATTACAGACAATTAAAACAACAGTTTTCAAGGACATTTGTAGAACAAAAAAAAAAGCCATTATTAAAGGGAAAACATTAACTAAAACAACAACATTTCTCTTGACAAAATAATTTGATCAGTTTTAAAATGTCCGAAAGGAACCAATTCTTTCAATTTCAATTCAGCGTGCAACTGGTTCCAGGTGTGTGGGACATTATAATAAAAAGCTCTCTTACCGAGCTCCGTTCTAACATGAGGAACATTCAGACACAATAAGTCCTGTGACCGTGTCCCATGGCAACCCATTCGCCGCATAAGTAGACTAGCTAAATAAAGAGGGATTTTCATTAAAACATATTTATGAACAAATAAAAACCAGTGGTAGTCTCGTCTAGCTTTCAATGACCCCCACCCTACTGACTATTTATATTATATATATTCATGAAATTTAGATTGAAGACAGGGAAGCCATTCTATTTTTTTTCCAAATCTGTTTATTGGTTTATATCAGCATGACACTGACAATATTTTCATAGTCGATGTGACAGATTGTCTTAACCACATTTAGGAAAACACATAATACTCGCCCACCCTCCCTTGTTTCCCCATGTTGGTCATGGTCACTTAAAACCCAGACGTTAACTAAAATACAATACTACAAAATAAAACTAAAAATAACCAAACAGACAGACAAACGCAAACGGACAAAGATAAAGCGAAGCCAAAACAGTGCATATTTAAGCTCGCTCTCTCTCCAATAGGCTTACCTTAGAATCAAGATCAGCATCAGGAGTGATAGTAAGGTCTTTGATACACCTCAGTAAAGGACTCCAAGTTTTGTGAAAAGAATTCGGACTTCTTTTCAGTGAGAATCTTAAGACGGGGAAGCCATTTGCTAAATTATAATGTGTCAGTTTTTGAGTGTGTGATAATTCTTCAGAATAACGAATGAAATTACTTGGTTTTACCTAGTTTTTTTTTTTTTTTTATTTCATCATAACGCATCATCAGTTTAATTGACTAATTAGATCAATTATCACTAAAACCAAGCTGGTCAAATTCATTGTCTGTGGCTCTGTTGTACAACTTAATCTTATCTGCACTGAGTTCTCAGAAGCAGGTCTGTTTTGCTCTGTGAGGAAATTATGTGGTTAAGATAATGTATAACTGTGCTTTTTTCAATAAACCGCACATTGTGCTTGAGCACTTATGGCGAGGTTCTTTATCAAAGTGTGTAACGGAAGGAAGTTGGAGACTGTGCAAAGCTATAACCATAATTGGGATTTTAATTTTGCATTTCTAATATGTGCTCGCTTCTGACCTTGGACCTGTTCCTTTTGAATTAAGCCAAAATTAGGAAATTAATTAAAAGGCAATATTTGGAATATAGTGAGTGTGCTAATTTTGAAGTCATGGAGTGAAGTAAAACAGAATTGATGGCGGCCCTTGGTTCTTCCATGCAGGACCCTTGCCTGACCCAAAGAAGCCGCGGACGATGCATGGGACCCTTATCATTAAGGACAATGTAAGGACTCACTGATGCCTCAAAACTGTCTGTTTATCGAGCGAAGACCTCAGCTGTGGGTTTAGGTCAGCTGTGCAAAGCGTGAGCTAAGTTGATGGGGCAGTTCCTGGAGGTCAGCAGGTTTGGGGCACATATGAGTTTATGTGGGACTGAGGAGTGGTGGGCGGGATACTGGGCAGCGCATGTGAGACCAGTGGGCGGAAATGCAAGTTGTACTTTTGGGGGGGGTTTTGCCATCATTTTTGAGCGTGATTTGGAAATGCCAGGAATTTACGAGCAAGAACTGAAGTGCACAAAATTACATGTTTTGGTCTTGCTTTGTTCAGCATGTGAAAATCCCAAAGTCAAGTATTTCTTGTTGAAAAAGAATTTTTTAAAAATCTTATGGAAGAAAATAGCTATATTTGTGTAATATTTTTTCACATTAATGTTTCTATTTATTTTGCATTCTCAGTACTTGTGCATATGAACAGTGCGGTGGAAAAGTGTTTGCCCTTCCCTGATTTCTTCTATTTTTGCTTACTTGTCATACTTAAATGTTTCACATCATCCAACTAATTTTAATATAAGACCAAGACAACATGGGTAAACCCAAAATGCATCTTTCAAATTATCATTTCATTTACTGTCAAAAATGTGTCATTCAAAACCTATATTACCCATGTGAAAAAATAATTACACTGCAAGCACAAGTTTGCCATACTGGCTGTGAGTCTTTTACATCACTGTAGAGAAATTTTGGCGTGCTCTTTTTTGAAGAATTGTTTTACTTCAGCCAGATTCGTGGGTTTTTGAAAATGAAATGCCAGTTTGTTTATGCCACAGTATCTCAATTTGATTAAAGTCAGGACTATGACTTGGCCACTCCAGAACATTCATTTTATTTCTTTTGAACCATTCAGAGATGGACTTGCTTGTGGTTAATTCCATTGTAACTTACAGGACATTTCAATATATCATTTCCGCCATGGACAAAATTATGGAGAAATGGTTTCAAACAGGGTGTTTTGCTCTGTCAGATGTCAAAACATAATTATCAGGCTTGTTACAGCTCGCAACAAACCAACGATGACTGAACTTATTTGGCTCGGATGCCATCACGAACATCACCATGACTAGTGAGACAATGGACTTGAGTTGTGATTACTAACTCAGTTTTTGGAATATTATTTTGGCTTGCATTTCTTGAACTAACTGCTGAACAGACCTGAGGTGGATTGCGCATAATCAGTGTGATTACGATTACGATGATTATGAGACATTTTTTAAAGATTAAGATTACGATTACGATTACAGTCCACCAAAAATTTTTGATTACGATTACATGGGTTTAGAATTTATGATTACGAATACAATCTAGATTACAATCATGATTACGACTGGTTAGACTAAGGTTTCTTTGTGGAGATATCTTTATAATGGTACATGTATATTGAAGCATTTATATGTTAATAAAATTGCATGTGAAATGATTAAACATTGTTTTTGTATTGTAGAATTACTTGTGAAATAATTACAACTTGTACAACAACAAATAATAACAACAGTCCCCGCAAAATTAGAGATTACGATTACGGGCCCATCGAAATTAGTGATTACGATTACATTCATAATCGTAATCATAATCGAAATCCGGATTACAATCTGATCCTGGGTCTGCTGCTGAACGTGGCTGTGTTAAAACACCTTTAGTAAGAACATTTTTGTTCACTTTTAATTAGTCACTAATTACTCAGTGTGACTGATGGGACAAATTAATGGGAGAAATTAAAGGTCACATGAGTGCAAGTTTTCATAATGGCATCCATTGATACAACGTAGTATGTTGGTAGAGTGATGTTCAAAGGACACATGGTTGTGAAATCAATGATCTGAACTTGGGCTAATGAAAAGGAGTTGAAATTAAAAAATGAAAATATAATGAGTGATAATTCATGAGTGGAAAAAAGAAGTTTAACTTGTTTTAGGAATAAGTAGAAACAGATCCTATTATATTGTACAAGGTTTTAAGAACTATTGAAAATACAGCCTTGACCGTGAAAGCTCATTGTCCTGTTGTGTAACCTAACTGAGCTGGAGCTTTTGTTCCAAACTGATGGCTGGACATTCTCCTTCAGGATTTTCTATTGGAGCTTTGAATTCGTGGTTCCACCAATCATGGCAAGTTGACAAGATCTGGAGCAGTAAAGCAGGCCCAGACCATCACACTACCATCACCATGTTTGACTGTTAATGCAATGTTCTCATTGTGGACTGCTGTGATAGCTTTACGCCGGATGTAACGGGAGTCATCTCCACCAAAAAGTTCCACTTTTGACTCCTCAGTTCACTGAAAATGATCCCAAAAATATTGGCGGTCATCAATTACTTATTCGCATAGGGCCAGGTGGGGTTGAATAGCTTTTCTCCTTCAGTAATTGACTTCATTATTTAAAAACACTATTTTCAGTTTACTGGGGTTATTTTTGTGAAATACTACGTTTAGTTTGATGATCTGAAACAATTAAGCATGACCAATATGCAAAAATAGAAGGCGGGAAGGGGTAAACACTTTTTCACACCGTTGTTCTTGCTTGCAAAAGGAAAAATAGTTAAATATCATTGAAAAGTATTGCTTTGTGGATATTTTTACCGCCAACTTTGAAACTGGTTCTTAAATGCTTATATCTTCAGTGAAGTTTTTGAAAAAAAAAAAAATTTTTTCAATGAGCGCTACATGCTCAGATCTGCATCCATCCATCATTACTTGAAGGATGTAAATATCTATTAATCTAAATTGTATATCCTGTGGCAACACAATAAATCATGAGAGCATTTGGGTGACTGTTAATACTACTGAGGTAAGCCGCGTTCCTCGTTTTTGTGTCCTCGCCCCAATATCCCTGTATCTTCTCCTCATGCTCCCGTTCGTGCGTCTGCGCCTCCCGCGGTGGTCGATACGCAGTCCCTGCGGCTGGTCTCCCCGGAGCAGGCCCTGAAGGAGCTGGGACTGAACGAGCACCAGCTGCGCTTCACCTGCCGCCTGCAGCTGCAGGACCCCCACAGCGACGCCGAGACTCTTGCCAGGGTCTGTGCACACCTCAAGAGGTACTCCACAGAGGGGAAAAAAGAGAGCAGCGATGCGCCAGTCATTGTTTATCTGTATCAACCCCTTAGATAAATTTAATTATCTTGTGCTGTTGAAAACCTATCATGTGGCGGCTTGTTTAAAAGAGCTCCCCTGCGGGAGCTCTTTTAAACAAGTCGCCACATGATAGGTGATCAGCAGATTCAATTTTGATATCTTACATCACTGAGTAACAATACCTGCATTTAGCGCTCAAAGGGTTATATTGAAAACTTCAAGACGAAATATTTCATGTTTTTTTGATCAGCTTCTTTGTTTTTTTGTTTTTTTTTTGGATATTCTTGCTCATACTGAATTTGACGCCAGAAACTCCCTCAAAAAACGCAGCGCTATAAGGGGCTATGCAAGACCCAGAAAGTGTTGAAAGGCTAAAAAAAAAAAAAAAAAAAACAGAAAGGGGCCCAGTGGTTTACAAGAACTGAGTGATTGAGGCTCACAACTTCTCAGAAGATAGCCACGCAAAGCCTGGCAATACGCCCACACGGCAGCATTGTCAATGACATGTTATTTGACAAATGGAGTGTAAAATTGAATGTGGTCCATAAAAATTAATAAAGACCTCATTATAATATTGCTATTGCCCCACAAAACAAAAACAAAAATGAGTCGTACAAAAACTGTACCGTGAGTTGGGAACAATATAATGTAGAAGCCGTTCTCTCCGTGAATTTTAACTTGTCCATCTGTGAGCCATGTATAGGGTTGAGGTAAGTTTGTTGTCACAGCTCAGTGAAAAATTATCGCCACGAAAATCAACAGGAATCCCTGAGACCCCGGTCTGAAGAGTGTGAGCTGACAAATGGATACGACCTCCGCTCTATTAGCTTAGCCAGGGCGTCTACAGCGCAAAAACAAAACAAGTGTGAGGGGGAAAAGCGTGTCCACGGAGGGCTTGTTTTCCCCTCCAAGTTTTGTGCTGCCAGGGCCTTGGAGGTCCACAGATCAGAAAAACAACCTTAACTCGTACTATGGACCGGAGTCGATCCAAATACATTTTCTGCTACAAGGCACTATTAGTGTAGTGCTTTTTTCAGATGATGACGTTGAATTAGCCTGTAATACTGTCCAAATTTCAACATGGAAAGAAATGTTCTCTGTGATTGTTTGTGGACAAACTATGATAGTGCTTCTTTGAAGACCTAACAAGCAGTCTGTGAAGAATCTGTCACTGAAGTAACGCAAGTGAAGTTACTGTGTTGAAACTTTTAAATTGTGTTGATTAATTCACAATGTCCATCCGTAAATACAGCCATAGCAAAGATGAACGTTCCTCCTTAAACACCTGCTGTAGTTGCACTGTGGCACAGCATTACACCTCTGCTTGGGACACTTTTGTTCATGCAAGTGAGCATGCTCAGAACGCCAAAGTAGGGAGTGACAGGATTTCCCTCCAAAACAGCACAACTATAGTCCCCCACACAGAACGGCCAAACTACAGAGCCAGATGCAAAATTCTAGCCTCAGTGAACCTATCACTGTGAAGCCAAGGTACCAGGCGCTGTGATGCCGTTCCGTGGAGGCCAATTCCGCAGTAACTGACGTAACATTTTGAACAACTTTAACTTCAGTTACTCAGTTACTCTACTCAAAATATCACAGGGATTCAAACATTTGTTGGTGCTTGAGAACCCATGGAATAGATGTTATTTTGCGTATTGTACTATTCCACAGTTTGTCATTTTACACGGTAACTGACATAACATGAAAAAATACCTCAATTTTTACATGCTTTTTTTAATTGAAGATTTCTCTGAATTCTTTCCTTCAATCATCTTAGTCTCTCCGTCAAAAGAAGGGTGACAGTCACTTCTCCAGCAATCAGAATGAAAAAAGTGTCTTTGTTGGCTGAATTATATTTTCTGAGTCAACAAGTAGAGTAACTGACGTAACATGTCCGGGACTAAATAGGAAAACTGAGCTTCGTTGACTTTTCTGTGGCATATAATTCTGAAGAAGGAAAGAAGGAGCGCAAGCATGTTTCACTGACAAAAAAAAACACGTTTTCAGTGCAGAAAGAAGTTCAATCCTATAGAAGTCTATGAGAAAATGACCCTACTTTTCCACCTGATTTATTATTTAAATAATGATTTTCTATATTACTTTATTGTATCTATCACAAGTTTAAAGTCTCCTTCGATATATCATGATGTTCATTTTGGTAAATTATGGTCCCAAATAGACTAGAATAAAGGATAAAGCCAGAATATGCTTTAGGGGTGTGGCTATCCTCTGGTCCTGTGTCTGATACGGTCAGATCTGCCTGTAGACCCACCCCTCGCTCCTCCCTGGACATTCAATTCACGCTCTCGCCCAATACGAATCACATCCGGTTTCAAAATGACAAAATGGCGCAATTCAAATAGCCAAAATCGAGGCTTCCTAAATGGTACCCTGAAACCAATTGGTGACGTCACGGTTGCTTCGTCCATCTTTTTATACAGTCTATGGTACTAATAGTGGTAAATTATTGCAAAACAAAAATTATTCAAAATATATGACAAAAAAAAAATTGCTCTTGGGGTATCATTTTGCATGGAATTGACCTGGAGGAATATTCTTTCTCGCTGTGGGCAGTGTTAACTAGCAGCAGGCAAGTGTGATGCAGCAGCAGAGCGATGCTGTGCAGTACCAGGCAGAGGCATATTACGGTGTAAAAGCAGAGCCAGAATGCAGCTTATATAGTACTTCCCAAGAGGTGGAGTAGTGAGTGATGTGCATTGGAGAGGGTATGGGTATGTGGGCATGTCTCGAGTTGTCTGCCAGAACTAGCTCCGCAAGCCACACCCCACTATTGGCCTCAGCTATTGAAATACCCTTATCAGTCATTCACTAGTAAACACACCCCTGGTCTGGAACATGTTGCTGGCATAAAATTGTTTATTTCCCAAAAAAAGAATGAAGTACAGAAGTCTTGCCTTTGCGCTGTTTTCAGTTCAATGCAGCTCAATGATGATTCACAGATCTTGGTTTTAGTTTGTTATTTTAATTTCCCATGAAGTATATTGTCCCACCTTTACCGAAAATTTGGTTTGTTATTCAAATGCTCTTTAATGATATCGGGGGGGAATTGGCATCGGTTCCTCAATGCCGGGGGAGGGACACCTGCAGTGTCCAAAACATCCTCAGAACATTAGATGCTGTATATCCCTTTTAAATTGTTCATAAGAATTAATTTTTCTTTGGAACCACATTTGCCATTACAATAACTATTCAAAAAGGCAATTACTTATCTCACCGTGAGAACTTACAAGTTCTAAGAAAAGCACCGCCTAGAGCATGGAAAAGGGGTTGGACTTAATGAAGCACCCAGAATCAGTGGAGAAATGTGATGCTCAGAAATAGACAAATATTCAAGATGGCAGACACTATAAGAAATGCCTGAAGGCTGATTGCTCAGACTTGCAGTGTCGGACTCCTCTGTTGGTCATATCACTCTGTCATGCGGATGCTGTCTGCCGCAATGCAGAAAGAGAGACATTGCAGGAAGGGCACTAACCCTGTATTCACACCGCTAGCGACAAGTTTCCGGAAGTCTCTTCATTCTCTGTGGCGCTGAGCCGCAACCTGCAGTCACGTGATCTGCTGACTGAGTAACGGAAGTTGTTTGATTTATGGTCCCTTCGCTTTTATTCTGCCTTGTTTTACTACCAGTATGACACTTCAGTGGCGTAATTATTTGTGAGCAGTTGTTCAACCCAATATCCATCCATTCAGAAAACTGGAGGAATATGACTCTATTCCTCTCCATTTAGCGAGGCAGAAGGAACAATTGCTTGTTAACCAAAAAACTAAACGGTTAATGTCAATATTTATCATCAGTCTGCACAGTTTAGCGTTATGGTAATAATGGTAATCAAAATGAGCTGCATGCCAACGGTGCCAATTTATGCTCAGTATTAGCAAAGGCTAACAGTTCTTTATAATTGAAGACCCTGGTGCTAGAAGTACTTGCGTCACAAACTGTCCATTTTGAGAGAATCGACTTATGTAACTGTTGAAGCCATTTTTCCATCCTTACCTCACGGTGTGTGAAAAGCGAATGAAGTACTTTCTGCACGAGGCTCCTCAATTATCAACATGAACACAAATCTTCGTGAAATGTAGCAACAGTGACATGGAGAATACTTTCCCTCCATTGCTGGAAAGAAAACAGTTTTATGCTCACAACATTTTGCTTTTTAGGAGGTCGAAGTTTGTTTTAGCATTCTTTTCCTCAAGATGTTCTAATATAACTAATTCATCAATAATGTTATAAATGATAAACTTGAGGCAATTTGGTTTCCTGGCAGGTAATTTATGAAGCCACTAAGTGTATATTTTTGAAAATGGTTTTTGTTCAACTTGAATTTATCAACGAAAGTACATTGTCACAAATATGTTGAAGTGAAATATGAAATATGTTGGGTCGTTGAAGTCTTCCTCATTTGTAAGACCGGAGAATGACCAAAACAAGACAGTCGATTCCTGTTTCTCAGTTCTCTCTGTTAGTAAACTTGTGATCACCAAGTTCACAAGTTAATGATTTCCAGGATTGTTTAGTTTCCTCCAAAGTGAAGGAGCTAAATGGTCACAACAGCTTTTCTCCCATTTTCCCCTTTTGTTGCCAGCGTTTTGAAAGGGTACACCGTCCAGCACCTGCCTGATGGCACAGTCATGGTGGAGTCCATCGTCATCAAGGTGACCTCATCTTCTGAAGACTCCAATAACAAAGTTCTTTTGCTCTCCTGGAGCTATCAGGTACTGCCCCCCCCCCCACATCCTTCCTGGTTCACCCTCACTTTGCCAGGGATGGGATATTAGACATTGATATAGAGGCTCTGTATGGCAAATTCCATTGAGGCGCTGTAGATGAGCCTCATTTCCAATCAGGACTTTGCCACTGCTGACTGCATCCAGTAGTCCCTGAGGGGAGTGTTCAGCTTTGACTGCTAATTGGTGGTGTACCCTTAAATTGAATGCTGATACATTTTAAATTAATTCTTCTGACTCAATCTTGGGGTCCTCAGTCTTATCCAGAAGGGCTGGTGGGGGAGCAGGATTTCATTCCAACTCCGCAGTTACACACCAGATTATCCTCATCAAGGTCTTCAGCAAAGATTCAAATTCAAACTGATCATGTATCTCTGAATACTGTATATGACTAAATAATCGCCCGCGTGCAAATACGCGCCTGTGTGCAAAAAGCCGCTGGGGGTCCGACCTCATTTTGCGTATTAAACGCCGGTTCAATTAAACACCCGGGGTTTAATTAAACCCGGGCGATTATTTGCACTATTGTAATGTAACGTCTGTGTTACCCCATGTTGTGGTAATACAGAAGCTAACACAAAGTTCGGTTTGTCTTTCTATGTATATCTGATGTCAATAAAGATGTGGGGGAAAAAAAATGTGTCTTTGGTACAGAGATATAAAAAAACTAGAGTGGACAACGTCACCTAAGCGCACACGGCAGAATAGCTCTGCCATCTTATGTATGTATAAAAGTCCAATGAGACGCATGTAAACAGTAAAAATGGGTGTCGACAATTATTATTTTTTTGGGTGGGGGACTCGTTTTCCGTGTTCTTTTTTATCTTTTTGTACTCAAAAATGTACACGAATAAGGAATTGTGTATCAACAATATTTATGCTCTATTATTTGGCAAAGCTAAAGAATAAGCGCTACAATTGCCTTACCCTTTATATAATCGCTCAGTTACCTACGTTTTTGTTTCGTTCAAAGAAAAAGCGTTCGCATCCAGCTGTGCCTGCGAGTCTGACTCAGGTCCATACCTGGAAGAAACTAGTCGTTATATGCATATATGAATATATATGTATTCTTTGTTTATTAAGATCGGAACAACTTCATTCTGAAATGTTCATACCCACTTGTTGTCTTCATTTAGTCAGTCTTTGCCCTGACACGATGGATAACAGGATGATATTGCGTGTTGCCCCAACTGGGATCAACGTAGAAGTCTCAAAACTAAAGTATGTAAATGAAACTGCGTCAGTTTCAGTTTCCGCGAATACACTGTTAATAATAAACGAATAAACTGAAGCCTTTTTCGCCAGGTAATTTAACTGGCACCTTTTAGCCAGTTATTTTAACTAATTTTACAATAAGTTTACCACGGTTCAGTGCATGTTCAGTGTAAACCACGGTTAAATGCGCGCAGGACTCCTCTTACAGTTGAAATGACAAGGAGACAATGCGTTAATTTAACGGTTAAATTCAGTCAGTTTATAACCGTGTAGGAAAGCCGAACTGGCCTGGTGCAGGTCGGTGCAAAAATAAATAATGGCCTGTTGCAAATACCCGCCTGGTTCTTATAAACGCCTGGGGTCCGAGTCGATTTTGCGAAATAAACGCGCGGGCTACTAAATGGTCATATACGGTATTTGCTCCCAATACATAAAATCTGCTACATTTTGTTGTAAATAAATGCATCCAACTTGTGCTGAAATGTATTAGCAACATTTAATTTTTTTATTTCATACCATAAAATGCTATAGTTAACTCAGAATTTAATAAAAACTTCAAGCATATCTGATATCTGGTCTTAACTTGGGCAGAGCCGTCATTTTCAGTTTTGTAAAAGCTGGGTGTCAAAGGGTTAAATTAAACTGGTTTAACAGATTTTATTCAAACTATGCAAACATGGCATCACACTATCCTTAGCTGGTCCTCACCAGATCTACCTGAGAGATTTTCATTTTATCAAATTTTGACTCCACAGTGCATAAAAATATGTGACGTTAAAGGCTACTGTCCACTTGCATTGTAATTTCTCACTTCATAAAAAGTCCAGTCTTACTCAAAATACAGGACAATATTCTGGAATGATAATTTGCTTGTAGTTTCAGATTTCAAAATTTTATCTCAAAAACTGGATTTTCTTCAGAATTAGAATTTTGCTCTCATGCAGTACATTGCCCCCAATGCAAAATGGAGCATTTACAAACATCGGTTTTTCCAAAAGAGAGTGATTAATGTCAATATAAATAATACACAGAAATGTTCAATATATCTAGTGTGTTTTTGCCTAATATCAGATATATATATATATATATATATATATATTTTATTTTACCTTTTACATCAATTTTTTTCCACGCTAATATGAGGCTGTTGAACCACAAAGTTGTCAACAGCCACTGCAGCTGATTGCCCAGGTAGCACTTCTTGTTTGAAATCTGCCTTTGGAACTGATAGTAACAGGTTCAAGGCCCAGGCGGTGCTGTAATGATGTAAAGATGCATTTGCAAGTCTTCCAAATGAAGTAGGATTCATTTTGCTGGAACTAACTGAGGAATGTGCTGTTAGCGCTACTGCTTTAGCTCCAAAGAATCCAAGTCCAAAGACATGAAGAACAAAATTTTCCTCATAAACATGTTCAATTTTAGAGTTCTGTACAAATCTCCTTCCTTGTCATCGTGTCATTTTTTCCTCTTCATCTTCTAATTCTACCACCTCCTTCTATCTACCACTTCTTCTCTACTGCCCATCCCATTTTTAATTCATTGATTTGCGAATAACTAGCTTAAATATCCCAGTACAAAAGTCTGTAAATTGAGGAAACTTTAAACAACATTTGAAATGAAATTAAAAAAAAAAAAAAACAACTTATTTAATTACTCTTCTTTTTGGCCAAATCATTCATATTAATTCACCTTTTTTAGCAGCTGTAACTGGTTTTTAGTAGTTGACCTAGTTTATGTGTGGAAAGTCAATACTGCTCTGAATTGGAGGTAAAAACAGTAAAGACCACTTGACATTCATCACTGGAAAATATAAAGGTGAAAATTTGTCACCATACATTTGAAGAACCTCAGACCTCCCCGCCCATGCTGGCTTTTAAGTTTCCAGCAGCACAATAAATGAGTCACTGGTTTTCTTTTTTTTTGTTTAAATTCTAAAATTAAAATGCCTTCTCTGTGGCGAGCTTACCTGTAGGGCCTTTTCGGTGAAACCACTGAATGTTCTTGTTCCACTTAGTGTGGAACTACTGTACGTGTAAAACCGCTTATACTCCTGTATATCAGTGAGTTTTACATACATGAATATCAGCGGTGGCTTGTCCATTCAAGCATATTACACCCTGGGTTATAAAAATGTATTAAAAAAGTTACAAACTTCGGAATCAATCGTAAATCAATTATATTTTTTTGGACAGTGTCATTGGCTGTCTTTTGGCACTTTTTTCGATAAATGCTACTTTTTTTCTGTCTTTGGACAGTCCCTTTACTGTCCAAGAAAATAACTACACAACGGTGGGCAAAGTTCTGCGTTAACTGGAGAGATGGATGTAATGAACAGCATAATTCACAGCAATGTAAAGCTTATAATGACTCCAAACAGTGGGAACTTTGCACCCACTGCTTTCTATGATAAGCGTACCAGTGTTAATTCAGTTGTGCACATTCATGCTCGAGATTATAGACAAGAAATCCAGTGAGACACTGTGAATAGATTTAGCTCTTGTCGCTCAGCCAAGTTGACCATCATGCTCTCAACTATTTTCTCACAGGGAGGAATGTGATACCTGTCAGCGCATGGTAGTTTTTAAATTATGTGGATTAGTCAATATTGAGCAAAACAGGTTGTGAAAAAATGTCTGCCATTTATCCTTTTGGCCTTTCGGTCAAGATATTCTCAAAAATTTAACCTTTTCATTGAAACAAAACTATTGAAAGGAAGAAAAAAGTTGAAATTAAATATTTTTCTCCAAATCGTGTTTGCCTCAATTATTGACACTCCTAGAAAATTATACGGTCAAAATCTAATCAAAGCATATTTTGAGGTATACAGTATTTTATACTTTTAAGTTGATTTGTTTGATTATGAACTCTTAAATGGTCAACCATGACTTCTTGTTTCACTAGGAAATAAGTATGAGGTGACATAGGCCATACTCCCTCGGTCACTCATTACTATGGGACTGATCAGAGAATACAGTGACCATATGCAACACAAAAAAAAAAAAAAAAAAAGTTAAGCTGAGCTAATCATTAAATCATTTTCACAAAATTTCAGCGTTAAATAGAATCAGCACTAATGTAGAATTGATTTTAGTTGTCGGTGATTTGGATAATATTCTAGCGAATCCAGAACCAATAATACTGACATAAGGTGTGGTGGAGATATGTGCTCTACAGAGTGCCCTAGTAGTATTGGGACTGTTTTCTTCCAAAGGCCCTGGACATCTTGTTAGGATACAGGATATCATGGACTTCATTAAATACCAGCAGATATTAAAAGAAAATCTAACCGCCTCTGATAGGAAGCTTAAAACTGGCCATGGTTGGACTTTCTAGCAGGACAATGATCTGATGCACTGAACGTGCACATTAAAGGTTTTGTCATAGCCTTCAATGTAGCTTGACATTGACAAGTGTGAAAATTATTTGACACAGACGGCATCATGGCTAGAAGATGAGTCTGGTATCAAAATGTAGATCAAAATGAGATCTTTCATATGCCGTAACTTGATTTGATCATCATCCTATCCCACATGGTGATATGACCCCTTTAAGTTTTCCTAAAATGCACTTTTTGCTGGTGAATTACAGGAAAACATGGCATATCCATGGTTCCAATACTTGTTTTTACTACACTATATCATGGTTATTACTGTAAATTGGTGCAGTGTTGCAATTGAAACCTCCATAGTTCCCATGATATTGAAGCTTGAAGTTGGTTACAGAACAAATTTCATTGAAGAAAATCCTGATTTTGTCTTTAATTGCAGTTTTTAACACTGCTGCAAATATGTCTTTCAGCTCTGAAAATTTCATTTAGCTATCTGTAATGCACATGAAGTTATAAGGGCTTAAAAATGCTAGAAAAAATGACCAGAGAAATTCCAACCTAACCCTGCGTTCTTTTAGAGCCTGTTACTCAGAAAGATATTCACAAGATCAAAGTAAAATTTGGCAAGGATTCATTAAATATACTGATGTTATTGTACTATAAAAATCAGCTGATTCCAAGGGGATCAGATGGGAACATTTTTCAGATTTGGTTGATTTTAAATGGAATGACCTCATTGGCCCCAAGCCTTTGGAATGTGCTGGAGAAGACTTAACACAGTGGTCTGAATCTACCGTTGCCAATATAAGATCTTGGCCAAAAAGTAGTGCAACTCTGGATGGAAATAAATGTTATGAGGTGGCTTAAAGTTGTCGAATTAATGCCATGAGAAATGTGCGCCGTGATGGAAGCTAAAGGTGTTTCACAGAAATGTGTGGGGTTTTTTTGGCCAGACAGTGTACTTTCAAATGACCCCAAGCTGCCACTCATGCATAGAATCCTAAGGATGTGGGTGATCTGCAAAAATAGACATTTCTGTTTCTTTATTCACACAGAACTTTTCCTCATAGTAAGTCAGTAATATTACCTTCACGTAAATTAAGTGCACATAATTATTGAAGGGAGTACAAAAGCAAGCAAATTATTTTCTTCATGTTACTGTTGACTGACATTAAGTATTAATTATTTATTGTGATAAATTTTGGGCGTGTCATTCCAAGTAAAACAGAAATCATAAATGTCATCTTAAGACTTGTGTGAGTTGTGTTTGAAGCTTGCTGATTTCCTGTAATCTACGTATATGGACGTGTCCTGGAAATATTGCTTCAACAGAACTGCACAAGATATATAAACATACAGAAGAGCTTATCAACATTTGCGTTTCCTGTCTCAGGATGAAGAGCTCGGGAGCTTCCTGTCGACTCTGTTGAGGAAAGGTCTTCCCTCCACACTGTGCTGACCGGCTTCCCACGTGCTCTTCAAAAACCCAGCGTATCTCTGAATAGAGAGTGTGAAGTTTTTCTATGATAATTTTATAAATAAAATCTGTTGCGTTTAATTTGCATTCATGATTGTATATCTCACTCATTCAAAGTGTGATTGCAGAAGTGAGTTGTAGGGTGCATGCTCGTGCATTACAATATGGGAAGCATGATGGTTACTGAGAGTTTCATCGGAGAAATCCAGAAAATGTTTGCCTCCATTATGGTTCCATCACCTCTGTTTGATTTCAGAATTTAATATGGAAATAACACATTCTAAACAGAACATTGCATCATTCATTTGCAAAGCATGTAGTCATTTGCTTATCCCGGGTGGCACAGCAGCCATTCTCACAGCAAGATCATATTTAAGAGAAGCTTTTTGGATGAAGAATGTTGCTCAGAAGAAAAGTGGCAGAGTCTCTCTCGAAGAAAATGGATTACCAGTGCTCTGAAAATTAAAGCCTCGTTTCCACCAAACACTTGCAGTACAGTACCCTCACAACCAGTGTGTAACCTGTATGGTCCGGCCCCTAAACCTTTAGACCCGATTTGTGTTTCCACCGCAGACGTAATTCTTAAATGTAAGCGGGGTTGTTACTTGATGGTATTTATTACAAACACCCGCTACTTGCATAGTTGACACGGCCATTAAATGGGTGGGTGTTTAGTCGTCTTCGAGCAGGAGTGACAATTAATTCTTGGCTAATCAATGGACGACACTGTTTGTAGCTCCACCCTTAGCACTGGATCAGTGTGCTCGGTGCCTGAGAAAACAGCACAGATTGGAAAAATTGTTTTGGTTCCATCTACAACTTCCGACAATGGAAACACAAAAATATTTCCTATGTGTTATGAATGAAAATTAATTGAACGGGACTGCTTGGCTGAAATGAGGCATAAATGGATGAAGGCATTTTCCTATCAGATAGTGAATTGCAAGGTGTGAAATATGGTCCATAAATTCATGCTAAATGAACAGCCTGACAAGGTCATGAATGAACTTAGAGGCTCGGTTCAGTGATTTCCTTTCTTCCTTGTGGACCCCCCCCCCGGTCCAGTTGATGTTTAAAAGAAAAAGTATTCCAATGGCTAAACCTTGCCAAACGGTAGTGTTTGAGATAAAGTTATTGTTTTGCCTGTTCAGAGCAATTCGGACATTGATCATAATATATGGAGAAACTGAGCGACGCTGACTTTCAGTAGAACAGTTTCACTTGACCCAGTTCCATTTCTCTACTCGTACTTCTTTTTCTGGACCTCCGTTCAGTTTCAGAAGCTCATTGTTTTTACATCTTTGATGCCCTTGGTCCTCATTGGACGTGTTCAGATCAAGGCACATGATTTTGGTCAAATGGTCAAAGAGAGAACTAGCATGTAGGTTGTTTTCTGAGTGCAGAAATTAGCTGCTATCTGAAGTTGTATCATGAAGTTGTTGCACGGCAACAGTAGATGACTGTAGCACCATCAAAGCAGAGCAATGACCAATAAGAAAGGACCAGCAGTCTTGAGTCTGTGGCTTGAAGATCCATTTGTGTGATTAGTCTTGGCAGGAAATGTGCCTTAGATTTTTGAAACTGGGAGCGGTAACATGACTTTTGAGGCCAACTTCTTGTCAGGAACACATCTAGTAGCCCTTCCTTGTACTTGGAATGGAAAGGCATTGTGCTGAAGAGGCTCCAGTGTTAGTCAGTACCCTTTAAGTAATGGTGTACTCATTGATGTTGTGCTGAAGAGGCTTCTAGGTTAGTCCGTTCTCTTTGGTAATGGTGTACACATTCCAATTTTTCCGTATCCTCAGCTTCTTCAAGAAAGTCCACTTGCAGTGACTGGTGGTGAAGTAGTAAAGCACAGGATCCAGGCAGCTATTGAGGCTAACCAGAGCCATGGTGAGCCTCCGGGCCTTGTATATCGCATTAACATAGGCGCAGTCCTTAATGATATCACGGCGCATGAGCACATGCAGGAGGTGGACTACAGCATAGGGTAGGAAGCAAATGATTGTGATGGCCAGAATGGCGTAGACGATGCGCAGTGCTCGCCTCCCGAGGCTCGTCTGGATGCGGGCGAGCCGACGCGCCACCAGCGGGTAGCAGACCATGATGACGGCGAGGGGCAGGATGGAGCCGAACACCAGGCCACATACGTTGTAGGCCGTCATGCGCTGGGCCCACTCGCGCTCTGAGAAGTTCTCGAAGCAGCTGCGATGAGACTCACCTGGCTTGGGCGTCGCACTGTCCAGTGGGCCGGTGAGAACCAAGGCCAGCATGGCCCCTCCAGTGACCGTCCATACAGTCAAGCTTACCACGAGTGTACACCTGGTGGCACGCAGTCGTAGGTAGGTGTGCGGATGAACCGTGGCGATATATCGATCAATACAAATGCAGGTCAGGAAGACCACACTGATGTAGATATTCGAGAAGAAGAGGGTTCCGATGACCAAACACGCCAGAGAGCCGAAGGCCCAGTCGTTCCCCTTCAGGTGGTAGTGGATGCGGAAGGGCAGTGTGCAGAGGAAGAGTGTGTCCGCCAACGCCAGGTTGATGACAAGGATGTTCGAGGAGGAGCGTGGGGTGATTTTGAAGATGAACACATAAAGAGCACCCACATTTCCCAGAAGCCCCATCACAAACACGAAGCTGTACACTGCTGGGAAAAGGTAAATTTGGAAGTCAGCCCTGGGATCGCAGTTCTCAGTAGAGTTCCTCATCTTGTGATTCAAATGAACTATCCTGGAAAAAAAGGAAAAACATTTCAACCACAATTCAACCTTCATTTGACCCTCATTGCGTGTTCAAATATGCCATTACAGGAGGGAGTAGCAATACGAATAAGACCCTTTTCTATGCATCGTTCGTCTTATCTTTTTTGTATTCTAACGTTACTGGCATGACATGGAAAACACGTTTAATCGCCTTTATTTAATTCCGCTTAACGTCCGGGGGTCGGGAAGGGTTCTGATTGGACAGGGGGCGCACGTGTTTACGTATTTACGTCTACCGGAAGAAGACAAACTCCACTCCCTGCTTCTTTTTTATCTCTGCTTACTTCATGGAAGAACACATAATAAAAACTGTTTTTGCAGTTTGTTTACCATGGTCTGGGTGAATACTCCTTTCTAATTGGCTGGCAGGTGTTGATTAAAACCGTGGAACCGCACAGGTAGTTCAGCCTGCGGTAGTTTCACCGTTTGAAGTTCGAAATTCATCCGCTAGCCAACCTATAACCATAGCAACGTTAGAGCACTGGCATTTGACTGAGTATAACAGAAACCAAGCTACTCATTTATCTCCAGTAAATTTTGCGGCATTAAGTTACGTTCTGCGGGCGGTTAACAATAGGTGCTCAAGCGATAATGACCGTAAACATTAAAGCAGCGAAATAATCACGCTTTATTCATTAAACGATAGTAACCGTGTACAGTTAAGGAAGCTAACATGTCCACTTCATGTATCAACAACTGCTGACAGTTCGCTAGTTACGTGCTGTGACAACAGACTGATTTCAGCTCGCTGGCTCTACGGAAACCGTCATAAGTTCATTGTAATTGCAGGTAGGAAGTTAGCAACAGTCTGCATAATTGCGCAGAATGTTGTGTCATGCATAATCTCCATTTCAGATGGAATCAGATACCAAATAATTAGCTGGTAAAAGGATGATAGATTTTTTTGCGCACGCTTTCTCCATGAAGGTAAGCTGAACTAAGTTAGCTGGTTCAGTTTAGCTTGGCATAGGCTATAGTATTGGCTATGAGAAGGCGCGGCGCCTATTTATTGATTACCGGCTCGTTTTTTAAGTGCAAAACTTTCACCAAAAATTTCTGATTGCTTTGATTTGATATTGCTGGCAAATGACCATGGTATAAGTGGGATAATCTACTCGTAGGTGTGCATGCGCAGAACGACAGGAATTAATTTTAAAAGGAATAAACGCTTACATGATCGAGGAATTAATTCGGATTTAAGATCGGAATAAACCAGCCACTTACACTACCGTTCAAAAGTTTGGGATCACTTGGAAATTTCATTGTTTTCCATGGAAACACACATGAAATTAGTCTAAATAGGGAATATAGCAAATGAACAGAACATGCTGACATTGTCTGAGTTAGAAATAATGATTTTAATGGAAAATGATGAATATGTACTTTGCCTTCAACTTTGCCTTCATCAAAAAAAAAACCACCTTCACTGTTGATACCGAAACTGGTGTTTGACGGGAACTATTTAGCACAGTTGCTAGTTGACAAACTGTGAGGCGTCTTTGTCTTAAACTACATAATCTCAGATATTTGTCTTCTTGCACAGTTGTGCATCGGGGCCTCCCACTCCTTTTTTCTGTCCTTGTTAGTGCCAGTTTGTGCTGCTCTTTGAAGAGAGTAGTTGACAGCATGGTAAGAGATTTTAAGTTTTCAATTTCTTGCATTGAATAGCCTTCTTTACTTAGCACAACAATAGACTAACGGGCCTCTAAAGGAAGTTCTTTCTTTCTGGCCATTTTGAGCCTGTAAACAAACAACTGCTGATGCTTCAGGTACTAAACCAACCTCAAGAATGCCATGCTCCCTTTTGCGCTCCCGGTTTTCAGCTGTGCAACACATTTGCAGAAGGGTTTTCTAATAATCAATTCGCCTTATAAAATGCTCAACTTGAATTAGCTGCCATACCAGGAGATTGATGAAGAGGACTGACAGTTGCTGATAATAGGCCTCTATGCAAAAATGTAGATCATTCTTTGAAAATCATCTGATTAATTTTAATCGTTTGTGAAATGGATAAAAATGTTTGTGAAATGGAAAAAAATGTTTGTGAAATGCATGAAAATGTATTTTTCTTTGGAAAACAAAGAAATTTGCAAGTGATCCCAAACTTTTGAGCGGTAGTGTACTTTGGAATTAAGTTTAATTCAGAATAATATTTTTATTCGGAATTAGGTGTTTACATGGTCTTTTTAAAGCGGAATAAATTTTTATTCGGAATTATATTATTTTTATTCAGAATTAAAGCTCTCATGTAAATGTGGCCAATGAGTTGGCAAGGCGTTACCATGTTTCAATCTAAAGATTTAGCATTTTTAGAAAAGTGTGTGTGTGTGTGTGTGTGTGTGTGTGTGGCGTGTGTGGGGGGGGGAATGTGTTTCTGTGTATAACCCACCTCAGAAATAGCTAGGGTGGAATGGAAAAAACACACACACAAAAAAAAAAATCTAATTTCTCAATATAACTTGTGTTTTATTGCAGACAGTATGAACACGATATTTAAAATTTTAGTCTTTTTTTTCCAAGTCAACTTCATCCATCCATCCATTATCTACACTGGTGCTACATCACTAGGGTTGTGGGGGAGCTGGAGCCTGTGCCAGCTGACTATGGGCGAACGGCAGGGACCCACCCTGCACAGCTCACCAATCCATCACTGAGCACACACACCTTTCACTCATTCCTGTGGGCAATTTAGACTCCAATTGGCCTGACATGCATTTCTTAGAACTGTGGGAGGAAACCAGATTATCCAGAGGAAACCGACATGGAGAGAACATACGAATTCCACACAGAAAGGTCCGAGGCCGGATTCAAACCCACAACCCGAGGGACTCTGTACCGCCCTAGTCAACATCACTTTGCTTGCAAATACGCATCCATTCCCGCTGTTCAAGCCTGAAACGTTTTCCAAAAAAAAGTTGGGACGGGGGCAGTTTAGAACCAATATTTAAAAAAAAAAAAAAAAATTACAATTTTTTTTTTTTTTTTTTTTGAATAATGAAATATATCGGATCTACATAATCAAAGTAGAGCCAGGCACAAGATACCCTGCCTGCGATTCACCTGTTTTTATTACCTTGACCCAATTAGGCCCAAAATTTCATCAGGTGATCCTCGGACCACTGAACACCTTTCCTGAAAATTTTGTTGCATTTGATCAAACCATTTCTGCGCTAGACTACTGACAGGCAGGCAGACAGACAAACAAATGCCACTGAAAACTATACACTCGCCTTTCAGGTGGGGTGATAAGTGTTTATTTTGAGAAATCAAAGAAATTTATGCAGTGAAACATCAAATAATGTGCTGTTGTGTTGTTTTCAGCATAATACAGGTCAAAGAATTTACTAATCACTGCTTTCAGTTTTTTTTGTTTAATGTAGCTACTGTCCCAACCTTTTCTGATTTGGAGTTGCATATTAAGATGTCAAATATCACTGTTTTGCATCCATTAATGCGTTGTGTGGTTCAGTTAAGAAGCTTTGAGGCGAGTGCAACAATGAGAATAGAGATAAAATCAGATATCATTCATCAAACATGAAAAGCATACAGTGCTGTGATAAAGTATCTGCCCCCCTACTGATTTCTTCTATTCTTGCTTATTTGGCACACTTAATAGTTTCAGATCATCAAACTAATTTTAATATTATCCAGCGATAACCCAAGTAAAAACAAAATGCAGCTTTGAAATGATGATTTCATTTTTTGATGGAAAAAACTATCCTATCATACCTGGCCCGAACTAAAAAAAGTAATTTCTTTCCAAGTCATTAAATTAATCATAGAAACAAATTTAATTGATAATCGAGTTCAATTTCACTGGACACATCCACGCATAATTACTGCCAGCCCTGCTGGATCTTAACATCACTTAAAAAGAACCCATCTGGAAATGTGAAGCTGGCAAAAAACAGCACACGATGCCGCGATATAAAGAAATTCAGGAACAGAAGAGAAACAAAGTTTCTGACAAGTGTAAGTCTGGAAGGAGTTACAAAGCCATCTCCCAGGCTCTGGGACTCCAGTGAACCATGGTGAGAACCACTCTCCACAAATGGTGAAAACTTGGAGCAGTAGTGAACCTTCCCAGGAGTGGCTGGTCAACCAGAATTCCTCCAAGAGCGCATCAACAACTCATCCAGGAGGTCACAAAAAAAACTCAGGTTTATATCTAATGAGCTGCAGCCTTCACTTGCCTCTGCTAAGGCCAGTGTTTACAATTCCACAATAAAGAGGAGACTGAGCAAAAACGGTGCTGCAAGATGTAAACCACTACTAACCAAGAAGAACACAAAGGCTCCTCTCATATCGGCCAAAAAACATCTTCATGACCTTCAAGACTTTTGGGATGATATTCTGTGGACTTGTGAGTCATTAGTGAAACTTTTTGGAAGACATGGGTCCAGTTACCGCTTGCATAAAGCTAACAGTAATCCACAATAAGAACAACATACTGTCATGGATCTGACCATTCTACTTAATTGCACCTGGTCAGTCAATTAAGTTTGAAGCTTCAAGTGAGCGCTACACCTGATTGCACTCACCTGTTGAGACTTGGGGGGAAAAAGCCTCAAATACGGGAGATTAAAAGCAAGCGAAAGAAAACAAGACTGGGGATGAGTTGGTGACAAGCAGTGGTACACTGCATGGTTTCTCGGGGGCAACAGGCCCTCCAAAGGCCACCCGGGGGGGAGGGGGGGCTTTTTAATCATTTACAATCGATCTGTGCGATTTTTCTCCTTGCAACCCCGTTACCGTGCAACAGTGAATGTTTGGGGGGAGGACAGTGTGGGGAGCAATCTTAATTCATGGGTGTGGTATGTCTTTTTTTAAGCTTGTAGGGGTGTAATTGGATTGGTTCATAAATCTGATATTGAGCCTCCAGATTTGCACTATTGTGCGTAAGTGTGTGTGTGTTGCATTCCTCTCCGTGCTTTTGAATTTTAGGGTGAGTGAGGTATTGATGGGTTTTTTAAATAATTGAATAAATCTGACTTAATTGTCTATGAATGTAGTTCGTGTTTTCTGTTCTGACATTTCTCTAGCATTTTTGCGAGTGCACACCAAATCTTAGGGTTCCTAAAATACCACAGTCAAACATGGTGGTGGTAATAATATGATTACTTGGGGTTGCTTTGCCGCTTCAGGACCTGGGCGACTTGCTATAATTGATGGAAACATGAATTACGCTCTTAACCTGAAAATCCTGAGGAACACTACCCAGCCATCAGTTTGTCACCTAAAGCTCAAGTGCCGTTGGGTTATGCAGCAAGACAATGATCCACGACATGGGCAAATCTACCTCAGAGTGATTCAAAAGAAACAAAAAGAAAGTTTTTCGGAGTCATCGTCAAAGTTCTGACTTGAATCCAAATGAGATGCTGTGGTACTACCAACAGGTAATTATTGTTCTAAAACCCTCTAATGTGGCTGAATTAAAACAATTCTACACCCCCACAGTGATGGAAAAGACTCATAGCCAGTAATCACAACAGTGGCATAGCCAGTAATTAGGTTTTGGGGGGGCAATTTTTTTTTTTTTTAATTTACATGGGTGATAAAGATTTTGAATTATGCTTTACATTTAATAAAGGAAATGATCATTTAAAAGCTCAATTTAGTGTTAGCACACACTGGCTTCGTCACATATTAAAGTTAGCTGGATGATCTGAAACATTTAAACGTGACAAATATGTAAAAATAAATGAAATCGGGCAAATACTTTTTCAAAGCACGGTACTAATTAACACTGGAGATCTTATAAGAGATACACACCCGAAAAAATAAGAGTACAGAGAAAAATACAACGTCCTACGGTATGCAGGCATACGGAACATACCCACATCTTCTCCTGTCAATTTATTACACCAATAAGTAATCTATCCATCCACATTCCCATGGACCACTGCACCACTGACTATGTATAGTTTATACGCAGGTGGATTGTAACACAGCCTATTTACAGAATTAGTTCAAATAACACCATGAGTTCCAGAATCAAACCTCGAAGCGGTGCATATACAGTAGTGCATTGCATGCGTTTTACAATTAAGCCTACTAGGACTTCATTCATCGCTACAGACACGGGACAAGCATGAAGGCTTCCACAAAGAGCCAGTGTTCTTATTGAGAGCGCATTACCTACAACATACCATGAAGTAGGTTATCCGCGCTTAGAGAGACATTGATGAGACCCCGCGCAACAACGTAGCTGGAACATAAAATTCTAAGCTTCAAACACCCTTCTTAATGCATTTAAGTGGCTTTGATGATTAGTAATGCATTTTTGTATTACTAATCGACGATAATTTCATGATTTAAAAAAAGCTTATGCCTTTCACAGGATGATATTGTATTTTTCAGATAAATAAAGTAAAAATAGAAACTTACGGATTGTTGACGGCATCCAAAGCAGTGCTAGAAAACACTGGAAGATAGGGCCTTCGTGACGACCACTCATGAGTGAATCCGAAAGCACCCAACAACAAAACACGTCGGATTTAGTTTCTCACACTATTTTCATTTCCACCGAGGAAAACGTGTCGAACTGTACTCTGCAGTGCGTGCAGCCGTAACCACAGCCTTTTGTAGCCCACTGCGCGCCATCCTCCAGTTTCTCTGTCACATACAGAGCCAAATTCACACCCACATAGGCCTAAGAGAGGTAGAAAGAGCGGAGAAAACTAGTTTCGTGTCTGCAACCAACACGCGAAACTGAACAGTGTGCATGATGCAGGTTAAGTGTACTGTCAGGACTGAGACAGGAATCAGCATTATGTTGTAATGGGTTAATCTAGAGTAGGCTCTCATCAGATAACAAGCCGAGGTGACTTTACTGAAATCCTACCACACTGCCAAAATGTGCGACCTCTGAGTGCAGTACACACTCATATACACCGTACGATAAGCAAGCCTAGCTTTAGCCCACCTTCTGTGACAAAAATACTGATTAAGAGTCAGCCATGCGCGATGTATTTTCCTGACCTTTTTCGAGAAGCCTTCTTAACTGTAGAGACGGGAATTAATCCTTTTTGCAATCGAGATTAAATAAATAGTCTTAATGACTTTTTTTCACTAAGAATGTCTTTAAAGTGTCGCAAATATAAAAAAAGAAAGTATTTCACAGTGTGATATTTTGGTTCCACAAGGTTAGTCTTATAGTCTACTATAAGAATTCCATGCTGGTCAGAGCTGGTTTATGCAGGTTTTCCGGGTAAAAAAAAAAAAAAAACAACATGCCGGTCAATGTTAGTTTTGCTGATAACCAGCATGTGTTGTGTTTTGGACATATCTATACTTTTTTTTGTTAATATTTTTTTATTTCATATATTTTTCTACTGAGTAACTGGCACTAATAAGCGCGTCCATGGCTGACCAGCACAAACCAGCATGGCCGGCATAAATCAGCTCTGACCAGCTTTGATATCATGCTGATCAGTGCTGGGTTTTTCAGCAGGGATGTGTGCATAAAAAAATGAGGAAACCTATCAGTATGGGTTAATCAATTCACATCTAGTGCATGAAATACACCATAATTATAATAGCTTTTTGTGAGATAACAAGATTGCATTAATGCACACAGCACTGGTAATTTTACGCACAAAATTAGGACACACATTTTCGAAACAATGCAGATCAAAGCACAAAGTAGGTTTATGGGAAGTATTATAGTAAAACCCAAAACACGTCATGCTACTCTAAACATATAGCATAATGTTACTGCAGTACAAAATGTATTTAAACCTGAAAAATGTTTATTTTTGACACTTACCTGAAACTTACCTTGTGATAACATGTTTGCTAACGCTCTCGTGTGCATCCTGCCCTTTCGCAACAATCAGTAGCCAACAGAAAACACAAATCTGTCAGAATTGGCAAATATTGCAAATCACCATTATTGGGCATAAAATAAATATTTCTCATTTAATAATTTAATTATCCACTGTTTAAATGAAGTGCTGTCGATTAGGCTATTTACCAAACCGCATGCAAATATGTTGAAAGTGACATCAGCCGCATAACGTTTTTACCTGCTTCAACTTGGCCAATCCCATGTGAGGGTTTGTCAAATGCACCTCAGGGACATTAGGCCAATTTCAAATTATAATGGTGATCCGAAGGTTTCCAAAGATCCCAACTATGTCCAGTTGAATTTCAGGAAATTGTGCATAAACTGATTCCCAAACTATATATTTTCTATATGCTATGCACATAAAAACATGGCATCGTGGATTTGAATATTTCTTTCATTTTTAATTCAATCAATCAATCAATCAGACTTTATTGTCATTGTAACCAGTACAACGAAAGTATAGAGCACCACACATAAGGAGACAGAAAAGACAACAAAAGGACCAACATTTAGCACATGGACATAATTAAAGTGCAAGTGCTTTAAAAAAAAAAAAAAAAAAAAGGCATAGTGCATATTTAGTGCATGTTTGTAATTTTATGTAGCTTCAATAAAGCATGACAAGGATAAAAAAGCCTTTTCTAACTTTAAACCAATTTAAGGGGAAATTCAAGCAAAGATCCTGGACGCAATGGAGCAGAAGTTTATGAGGCACTGGAACTACTTCTAGGACAGGGGTGACCTGTTCAAGCCAAATGGGCTAGACCTGAACCAAAGGGGTACCTTTGCACTGGGTCAGCGTATGTTGAGGGTTGCACAGAGTTATTTAAACTAGGGACTTGGGGGGCAGGGTGGTTAGAGAGTGTTATACAGAGGGAAATGCAGACTGCCCTGATGGAAGCTGACAGCGTTACATACACTATTGATGATATATTTTTAAACCAACAAAGCGTAGTGAGGGGCTTGGAGCAGCGGGCGCATGGGAAATCGAAGGGGAAGAGCACTCGTGATAACCTGAAATGTTTTTATCTAAATGCAAGAAGCATAAAAAATAAATTTCCAGAATTTGAGGCTGTTATGATTAGTGAGGGCTAAGACATAGTTGGGATTACAGAGACATCTCAGTGAAGAGGCTGGAGATGAATATAATATAGAAGGTTATAAGCTCTTTAGGAAGGATGGATGCAATAGGCGAGGAGTGGATGTAGCACTCTATGTGAATGAAAACATAAATGTGCAGGAAATTCTTGAAAATGAACATTCCTCGACCTGTGAAGATATCTGGGTCAGGCTCATTGGCAAACACGAGACTGGTTTAAACATAGGAGTATGCTATCGACCGCCAGCTTTAGACAGTATTGTCAATGAAATGCTCTTTAAGAGGATTATGCAAGCTTGTAGAGGAGGAGGGACTATTATTATGGGAGACTTAAATTATCCTGGTATCGATTGGGAAATGATGAAAGGACAGGGTAGGGGGGAGGAAGAATTTCTAGATGTAATAAGTGATCATTTTTTGGTGCAGTATGTTAATAAACCTACAAGAGTGAAGGCAATTTTAGACTTAGTGCTCTGTAATGACCCGGATAGAATTAGCAATGTTGAAGTACTGGAGCCACTTGGGACAAGTGATCACTGTACTGTTAATTTTGATGTTTAATGGTCTTCAAAAACAAGTGTCCAGTGTCTTCAAAAACAAACATTTTCAATTTTAGGCAAGCAAACTTTGACAGGATGCGCTCATATCTAAGTGAAATAAAATGGGAGACACTCCTGGACTGTGAGTCTGTAAATGAAATGTGGGAAAGATTTAGGGGGGTTTTACTTGATTCACAATGCAAATTCATTCCAAAGGTGTCCAAAAGTAAGCTGAAAAAGCAGAATCCTCAGTGGATGACCACAGCTATTCGTAGGAGTTTGAGGGAAAAGAGGAATCTTTATAAGACGTACATAAAGGATAACAATGAGAACAATGAGCTGAATTCTGTAAAATGCGGGCTGTGGTCAAAAAAGAGCTGAGGAATGCTAGAAGACTGTATGAAAGACAAATTGCAGAGGGGGCAAAAACTAACCCTAAGCGTTTCTTTCAGTACTGTAGCAGAATATGAAAGTCAAAGAGGAGGTTAAGTGCATAAAGAATAAATATGGATCGCTGCTATATAATAACAAGGATTCTTCTGGAATTTTTGAAGAGGCCACCAAGACTTAGGACCAGAGCAGGGCTTATGGCATCACATACTTGGATTTTCAGAAAGCATTTGATACTGTACCACATAAGAGACTAATTTTTAAAATGAGCTCCATTGGAGTTACAGGAGGTATTTTGAAGTGGATTCAAAACTGGTAACAGGACAGAACACAAAGAGCGGTGGTCAGTGGTATCTCATCTTAGCTAGGTATGGTGGGGAGTGGCGTCCCCCAGGGATCGGTGTTGGGACCCCTGCTGTTCCTCATCTACATTAATGACATTGATAGGAATATTGAGAGCAAATTAGTTAAATTTGCAGATGATACTAAATTTGGAGGTTTGGCAAATAGTTTAGAGTCCACTAAAGTGATTCAGGATGATTTGGATAGAATCCAGAATTGGGCAGAAATGTGGCAAATGAAATTTAATGTAGCGAAATGTAAAGTTGTACATGTAGGTAATAAAAACATTAGACGGGATTACTTCATGGGAGGTTTAAAACTGGAATGTGCTCCACATGAAAAAGATCTGGGAGTGATTGTTGACCAAACCCTCACAGGCTCTAGCCATTGTGCCGTAGCAGTTAAAAAAGCCAATTGGATGCTGGGATACGTTGCCAAAAGTATTGAGTACAAATCCAAGGAGGTCATGCTTCTTTTGTACAACACATTCGTCAGACCACATCTGGAGTATTGTGTACAGTTATGGGGACCATACTTTAAGAAAGCTATAGAGGCTCCAGAAAAAGTTCAGAGAAGAGCCACTAAGCTAATTCCAGGTGTAAAAGATGAAAGCTATGAGAAGAGGCTGAAGATCCTTAATCTCTTTAGTCTTAGGAAAAGGAGACTTAGGGGTGATCTGATTGAGGTCTTTTAATATGTTAAAGGGATCAACAAAGTGAATTATGTAGGATTCCTTCGACCAAGTGTTGTTAGTAGAACTCGGGGTCACAAATGGAAGTTGACCAAAGGTAAATTTAGCACTGATATTCGGAAATATTTCTTCACCCAAAGAGTAATTTCGATGTGGAATAGCTTGCCTGACCATATTGTTGAGGCAGAGACCTTGGGAGTTTTCAAGAGCAGGCTTGACTTAAAGCTAGATACCATTGAGTCATTGAGTATCTGAAGTGATATATTCACAATAGTATAAAGAAACTGGCGAGCCTAGTTGGGCTGAAAGGCCTGTTCTCGCCATTCATGTTATGTTATGTTATGTTAGAAGTAAGTCGACAGGACCTACTCCGAAGGTTGGCGTGCCAAGACGCAGCAAGGAGTCGACAACTTGGTGGCACAACTGAGGAGCCTGGTTATGGATAACTGTCAGTCCCAGACCAGGCTCAGGACGAAGAAGGTGTGAGTGGTGGCAGATTATCAAGAACTGGATCTAGAAGAGCAACACGGACATGATAAAGAAGCTGTCGGAGGTTGAGGAGATGTCTGGCTGGCATGCGCAGGAGGAGGTGTCTAGACAGGAAAAGCTTAGTGACATTATGGAAGTGAAGAGAAGTCACATGAAGGATCAGAGAGGGCTGTCCTCTGGGCAGCAAGAAGTAGATCTGACAGTCATTTATGATGAGAAGATACAGCAGGGGAAATAAGTATTGAACGCGTTGACATTTTTCTCCGTAAATATATTTCTAATGGGGCTATTAATGTGAAATTTTTACCAGACAACAACCTCATACAAAGAAATCAAAACAAATAAGTCTATAAATAATGTGTAATAACGTGGAATGCAAAAAAGTAATAAACGTGCTTACTGAAATTGATTTAATACTTAGTAGAAAAGCAGCTTCTAGACGCCTCCTGTATAGAGAAACTAGTCGCATGTATTGCTCAGGTGGGATTTTGGCCCATTCTTCCAAACAAACTGTCTTCAAATCTTGAAGGTTCCGGAGGCCTCTGATCTTCAATTCTTTTCATGGATTTTCAGTTGGATTCAAGTCGGGTGATTGACTGGGCCATTCTAGCAGCTTTATTTTCTTTCTCTGAAACCAATTGAGAGTTTCCTTGGCTGTGTGTTTGGGATCATTGTTTTGCTGAAATGTCCCCCTCATTTCATCTTCAGCATCCTGGTAGATGGCAGCAGATTCTTAACAAGAATGTCTCGGTACATTTCTCCATTCATCTTTCATTCAATTGTATGAAATCTGCCAGTCCCATATACTGAAATACAGCCCCACGCCATGATGTTCCCGCCTCCAAACTTCACTGTCGGTATGGTGTTTTGAGGGTGATGTGCAGTGCCATTTGTCCTCTAATGTGCTATGACATCCAAAGAGTTCAATTTTGGTCTCATCTGACCAGCCTATATTCACGCAGTATTTCAAAGGCTTGTCCTAATGTTGCACAGCAAACTTTAAACGAGTTCCAACATGCTTTTTCTTCAGCAATGGAGTCTTGCGCGGTGAGTGTGCATAGAGGCCAAGGCGATTAAGTGCATTATTTATTGTTTTCTTTGAAACAACTGTACCTGCTAATTCCAGACATTTCTGAAGCTCTCCACGAGTATTCCTTGGCTCTTGGACGGCTCTGCTGATTATTCTTTTGACTCCTCTGTCAGAAATCTTGCAAGAGGCATCTGGTCATGGCCAGTTTATGGTGAAATGATGTTCTTTCTACTTCTGGATTATGGCCCCAATGGTTCTCACTGGAACATTCAGAAGTTTAGAAACACGTTTGTAACCAATGCCATCAGTATGTTTTGCAACAATAAGGTTGCAAAGGTCTTGAGAGAGCTCTTTGCTTTTACCCATCATGAAATGCTTCTTGTGTGACACCTTGATAATGCGAAACCTTTTTATAGCCATGAATTAGGACTAAACCAGCTGATATTAATTTGCTCTGATAGGCGGCAGGATTGCTTTCTAAATACAGACAGATTTCAGCTGGTTTCTTGGCTTTCCATACTTTTTTGCATCTCCTTTTCTTCACGTGTCCAATACTTATTCCCTGTTTCATCCTACTTTATTGCACATAACTTAATTTATGGACTTATTTGCTTTGATTTCTTTGTATGTGTGGATTACTTCAGTTGTTACTGACATCTGGTGAAAATTTAATGTCAATAGCCCCATTAGAAATGTATTTACTGAAAAAAAAAATGTTCACACGTTCAATGCTTATTTTCCCTGCTATATATAAGTGGTTTATTTCCAGGGTGAAGTAAACAACCGTCATCAGAAGATGACATATCCCCTCAGCCCCCGCAATCTAATCTAAGAAATCCCAAAATATCAAAAGGCACCAGCCTAGGACCTGATTAATTTGCACAGTAAGTTCCATTAAAAAATATTTAAGGGAATTCAAGTTCTGCTATGGAAATGAAATGACCACATACAGAAGGACACACAGACGACCGCACTGATGACTACATCCCCCCACATCATTATGCCAAAGGGATAATAAGGCCCTATTTAGGAAGGTTACATTTCTGAAAACAAAATGTACCTGTTTTTGCGTATTGCAAGGGATGGGCATGTCAGAATCTTTTCAACCGCAGTGCTCACTTCAATAGTAAGGTTTGTCTTGACATATTCTAAAAAGCTAATTACATGACAAAAAGACCATGAAATGTATTCATGTGCAGAGTGTAGCCTAACTTGCAGTGGTCCATTCCACTTCATTACTCCTGAGTTCAGTCATAAATTTCTATTGACAAATAGTTTTTAGCATAAGGTACAAATAACATAGTGCTAATTACGTTGAAATGTCTAACTAAATCCATCATTATGCACATTTATCGTATTTTTATAGGACTTTGTTTAGGTAGAACTGCTCATGAAAAGCTCTATTGACTTGATGTTATGACTCTTTTGAAGATTATATTTCAATATTTCTCATCATATTCATCAGTAGATCAATTGCCTTGTTGAACAACCATAATCATAATTAGTATCCATATTATGTATGCAGCAGTAACACACACACACACACACACACACGCATACGCACACACATACACATACAAGCAGTTCACACACACGAGCAGTGCATACAGACACATACACATAACACACACACATACAAGCAGTTCACACACACATGAGCAGTGCACACAGATACATACACATAACACACACACATACAAGCAGTTCACACACAGACACATGTAGTTCACACATGCACAGGGAGCACACGTACACCTGCACACACACACGCACACCGACGCATAAATACAAGCAGTTCAAACACACACACACACACACACATAACACAAACACACATACAAGTAGTTCACATACGCATAGGGAGGGGATGAGCAGCGCACACAGACAAATGCGCGCACACACACACACACACACACACACACATACAAGCAATTCAATTCCCACATGCATGAGCAGCTCACACACATAAGAAGCAGGCTTCTGTAGCTTTGATTAGTAAGCAGGCTTCTGTTTAGTTGACTCAAAAACATAATCAGGTGATGCATTTGATTTCTGTAGCTTTGATCAATATTTGTTCAGTAAAATCATTAGTTGTTACTGAAAAAAAAAACACAATCAATTGAATCATTTATGTATCTACTTGTATCCTATTCCTTTGGCTGTATTTTTCCTCTCTTGACTGTAATTTTCCAGTCCATTTTAGTATATATTCCTTTTATTTTTTTAAAATCCTATACTTCTATATTCCACCATGGTTTAACAAAACAAAGTTGGAGAGAAAAAAAAAGTTAAAGATAAGATGGTTACAACCCATGAATTGTGACTGGAGCAAAGTTTGTTAGAGATAAGATGGTTACAACCCATGTATTTTGACTGGATTAAAGTTGGTTGAGTTTTTCCCATAAATATTGCTCTGTAAAGGACGCCGAGTTAGCACTGCCTGGCCAGGGACTGCTCACTGTGGGAATAAAGATGGCTTCTGAAGATTTTGTCTCTCTCTCCAATTATTCACGAACAAGGCAACCTCAAAAATATGTAAACATCTAGTTGGGAAACCACAACAACTCCTATCAAGGATATTAGCAACAGGGCTGTTTTCTCCAACCTATAAAAAAAAGTGACAAAAAAAAAAAACCACAGCACACAAACCTTTTAATTAGCTTCCGTTATGGAGCTTATGAAGCCAGTTATTAATTGCCTGCTGGTATTTAATGATACTTCTGTTACTCAATGGCATTTAGTATCACATTTATCACATTTGAACATACTGATTGCATTGAACACCAAAAAGTGTGGGACAGATGTACAGTAGATCGACAAAGGGTTTACTTGAGGATGTAATTTTGTATGACTTTCAAAATATCAAAACCAACAACACCAATGCAAGTATCACAGAGTGGAAATTTCTGACAGATAGCAAGAGGAAATAGAACACACCTAGCAGTAGCACGGGTATTTCCAGGCATTGTGGAGATTTGCTCAAACAAACTGAGCTGACAGCATGTGTCACATTCTACTTGTAAGAGCACAAACTAAAAAAATTACAATTTCAATTAAAAACCAGTATTTAAAGGCCTCTTATCCCCGATGTCGTACACATTTCAAGCTGCAATTGATAGCCGATGTGTTGAGATTGCATTAGAAAAGGTACTTCAGGGAGATAACGTAAGACTGTAACAAAATGGGAAGCAGATGGTAGACAGAAAATACTCGTAAACGTAACATTCAGTCACGTGACAGGTGAAGTTACACACCGCACTGTCAGGTGACAGGATCCGAATGTGTCTCGTATCTGAGCTGATCTTCGCCCCCGATCACAAGCCATGTTTTATTCAATATCAGAAGAGGAAACAACATTCTGTATACTTTTGACATTGCATTTCTTTTGGTGGCTGCACAACATTCTTTTTCCAATTCAAATTTAAAATCTAGCCATCAGAACAAGCATCACATGAAAAATGCCAACTGAGATTCTCACGCTCTGGTGATCTGACAAAACAGAACTAAGTTAACATCGAAGCAAAACGTTTCCATCTCTCAGGTTTATGAAGTCATTCCTTCAGAAGAGAGCATTCGGAAAACCACATTGTACGCTTCAGGCGCAAGGATGAAATTCCAACATAGGTGAAAAACCTTAAATTCAAGAATATTCTGTGCATGTGCAATGAGATCTAAGGCAGTGGTTCTCAACGTCAGTCCTGGGGACCCCATGTGTGTGCTGGCTTTTGTTCCAACCACAATTGCAATCATAGGATTTTAACAAGCTGCTAATTTGTCTTAATTATGTGCATTTAATGTTTAGAGCAGTTATTTGCCCTCTTAACCCACAACTTAACAGACATATCTATTTGCCATCAAGAATTTCAAAAATACCATTCGCACATTGCAGTATATCGGAAATAACAGCATAAAAGGAGAGAAAACAATGTAACCAATCAAATTAATGATGTAGTTGGCTCCTAATTAGTGAAAACTACTTGGCTCATCATGACAAATGTTGTCCACAAACAAACCAGTTTTGTGTTATGTTGATCTGATTAAGTTCACCTGAAGCTTTTTGAAAGAACTTGAAACAGTTGTGTCCAGCAGCCTAATCTGGGGTTTATTGATTTCCTCAGTGTATAATTTGATCTGACATGTTACTTGACATTACTTGCAGTATTGCAATAAACACACTATCTTCAAGGGTGTTTTATTCTTCATTGCATGCATGGATGTTCCTATGTAACATTTGACTAAAGAGATATATTGACCACTCTGAACATGAAAAGCACCTAATTAAGACAGTCACAGCTTGTTAAAGTTCTACAATTGCAATTGTGGTAGGAACAAAAGCCAGCACACACATGGGGTCCCCAGGACCGACGTTGAGAACCACTGCTCTAAGGTTTAATTTTAGCCATCTTGTGGCGAAAACAGAAATTGACTGAGCTCAATTAACTAAGCAGAATGCCCAGTTGGAAGAGAAATAGTGTTTCATATAATTAAACAATGCATCGCACATTGATTGGAAGAGTGGCCAGAGATTTACTTCATTTCTTTTGGTACTCTCACAGATGCATCATTATGGATGTTCCGGTAAGATGATCCTTTTACTTAATGTCATTTCACAGTAGGCTTCTTGTTGTACTGCTCTGCTCCTCAAAAGCTCAGTGAAACCTTGAAAATGGTGATCTACATTTTTCATAATCCCATTAACCAAACAGTCTCTGTCCTTGCCCAGCATGCCCTAAATTCCAAGTTCAGTCAACATTTTCATGAAGTAACCCCTCTAATCACAAGCACACTTGACTCCAGGACCACTTCCTGCCCCCATTTGCTAGTGTCACAGTAAGAGTAGCCAATTGGGAGATCTACTATGCAACCACAAAGATATGATTAAAGTGAAGAATAGGCTGTTGTGGTTATCAAGTTATAATACAGAGAAATATCTGCAATGATCAACTGCTGCTGTTGGTTGCCTAATGATCGTAATCCCCCCCACATTCCTAATATTAATCTACTGAACAGGACCAATACACGCAGCCCAAAGAATATTACCAAAACCCTGGCTTGCACAGAATGACGCTCGAGTGTCATTGTCCTAGTTTCTATACGCCAACAAGCCAAAATTTGTATCTTACGGATTTCAGTCAAATTAACTACGACAGTGGGGAGAGATCTTTAGCGTGCAAATTCATACAGTTGCAAATTTACCAAACCATTCTGGGGCTAAATTTATCATCACCAATGGCAAATTCCTCACCAAATTTAGACCATCATGGGAAAATTTACATGAAATGTCGATAATACTTTAAACATGTTTCACCCCTTTATCTTCAGCAAACACTTACTGCATTTTTAAACAGTACATACAATATCTTACATGTTCCAGGCAGGTGTAACTCCAAAGTCTGAAACTTCAAAAATTCACTCCAATATTTTTTCTAAAATTAGGCGGTATTTATGCTTAAGAAAGAACACGTGCATTCAAGAATCATTCACTAATAAAACAGTTGTTCACTTTTACCTCGAGGTTCCTGATTATTTGTAGTTTTTTTAATTCAATTTTGTACCAGTGAGGTCTTCTTAGTAACTTTGGAAGAAGTGGGTGATTGAGAGTGAATGACACTGGGGCTTGAGGTTCTGTTTCAAGGTTCTGCATCCAGAGGACCCCAGCCCAAGAACCAAAACCAAAGAATGAGAGGAAGCAGGAGATGTGGAATGTAAACGGGCCACATATCTACACACAGCAGCACAATGCTTATGGGTCTGAACAAACTCAACGTCTCATGGATGGATATCAGAAAAAAATCTTTCATTGCACCAAAAATTACATGAAAACATTTATGTACACCGACTGAGACAAGGTGGACCTTACACAAACACACAGGCAAACCAGGGATGTCACCATCACTACAGTCAACACCTTCATTACTTCATAAAATGCCGGGCGTTTCACAGTTACAAGTTTTAAATTTATCAGGAGTCATCCACACATCACAAGTAAGCACACAGATACAGTACAGAACCACTGCATTTCTGCGGCAAATGAAAAACAGCAAGTTTTGTCAGTTATCCATTAAAATATATATATACATATATATACACACATTTTTTTTTTTTTTTTTTTTTACAGAGCTGTAAAATTCAATGGCAAAAACAAGTTAAAATAATAAAGTAATCAATATTAGCAATTTAAAAGTTAAGTGACGGTAAAATAAGGACGAAATGAGTTCCTTTCAGGATGGAAGAAAAAAAAAAAAAAGCCTAGTCCTTGAATTTTTCTTTAAACTGATACTTCTGGGCAGCTTGTGCAGGTGTTCACGTTTGGTCGTCCGGGAGACGACGGTGTGGGCGGGTCTTTGTTCCAGTGGGCGTGGTTTCCTGTCAGCACGCCTCATAAGTAGGGGTGCTGGTTGAGCTTGCGGGGGCTGAAGGGGTAACAGCCGTGAGCCCCAGTGGGGCGCCCGTAAGGCTGAGCAGTGAAGTGGTGCTGGTAGCGCCCTCGGTCCGGCCCCGCGACCCGCAGGCTGCTGTCCGAGTGCATGATGCCCAGGGAGGAGTACGCCGCCCTGCTGGCCGAGTGGAGGGAGGAGGAAGAGGAGGGGGTGGAGCTGTGCGCCTGGTTCGCGGCCTGGGAGGGAGGATAGGCGTACAGGTTGGGGGCGGAGCTGAAAAACTGTGCCTCCTGCAAACGGTAAGGGGCGGCGCTGCACTGCTGACGTAGGGAGCCGACGCCCGATCGGTCTTTAGACTGTGATGTCACAGAGGGGTGTACCTGCAGAGGACACAAACAGAGGATCTTATTCGGTCTTCTCATAGGAAAGTTATGAAATGAGTAAATTTTGGGTTTTTTGCAAGCTTTAGCCAGCATCAAACCCAAAATTTACTCAGCGAGTTACATAACTTTATTATGAGAGGACCAAGAGTATAGGGTTCTGTTTCTCACATAACTGAATCGCAGAATTTAATAGAAAACTAATTTAATCTCATTAGCACCTTAATTCTAATTCCCACTCTGTTGGCATTGAGCCAACTCCATCACTCTGCTTCTCAGTCAGTCAGTGAGTCACAGACATTCGCGTTTGAACTAGCACTAATTATCGGAATTCACAGTCAACAAAGTAGCTAGCAAACATTAGGTCGTCCGCAAGCTAGCCAGCACATAAAATAATGCTACATAATAGTTATAGAAAGGTACTGCGTACACACTAGCTAGCTAAGTAACGTTAACTTTGTTATGACCGTGGCGCTTAGCAAGCTTGTTACAATGGTAAGCCATGCCGATTTAACTAACACTACACTTGGTACTCAGTCTGGCTAAATATTAACAGTTTGAAAAATGCGGGGTGATTTTTTTCCCCACGCACTCAACCAATGAAATTTTCGCAATAGCATTACGTAGCTAGGGTAACTTCAAAAATATGTAATGAGCTGGGTTGAATGAAAACTAAACTAGAGTTATGTGATAAAAGCAGTTTTGCGATGCAGGGGATTTCCAGTTCATGAGCCATTTTCAGTTTGACAATATCACACGAGGCACTGGCCCTGGTTTACCTTTCAGGTCAAGAAAACGATGGCTTAACTGCATTGTCAAAATTTCAGAGAGCTCATGGGCGCTGCGGGGCTCATCTTCGGGGCTTTACCTGGCTGAGGTTGAGAGGCTGGGAGGGAGTGGGAGCTGCGTGGTGGTGACGATCGCTACCGGACGACCCCGAGCTACAGGCCTGGTTCGCCGAGGCCTTCTTTGGCAGAGCGTACACATGTGCCAGCTGCCCTAAAGTATTCAATGAGACAAGATCCACACTCGTGAAGAAGTGCTGTGACACTGCAGCGAATTAAAGCTGTGGCAACCAAAACACACTTCCTAGAGGTCCACCATTCAATAGGTAACCATCTCAACCCGAATTGGAAACCACTGACTACTAACTGGCAGCCGAAAAAGATCTCTAGGTGCTGAATGAGGTGTACTTTCTTATGGTTGGAGCCAAAAGTTGATGAATGGTGGATGTCCAGGAACAGGGTTTGGTTGCCATGGACCTGAAGTCTTGTGAACGTAGCTTCCAGGGTTGGTGAACTCCAGTCAATGCATAACACTCCAAAAATGCAGAGGTGTAGTTGTGGGCCAGACCAATGCACAATATAACACAGGCCCAGAATGCTCAGCCATTTATTCCAATACAGAATTTTAAACAAAATCCAAGTCATACTCCTCTACTGGGGTGAAAGGTGAAGGACATGTTTTCACTTTTGAATTAACCTTTCAAACGGCAGTCCAAATTTTTGAGCGTACAGCTTATGACAAAAATTATGATTTAATGAGGCACTGAGTGCATATGTTTCACTGACTGCACCTAATGCATGATGATGATCCTCATAGTGACCCAAATCATGCGCTATACAAGGGTCAGCGATTCCCCCCAACCTTCGTCCCAGGTAAACCCAGGAAATGCTTGGCTAATGATCAGAGGGGGGCACCAAACCCTCATATGAGATAAGATTGGGTCGTCCCCATAATATTGAACCCCAGTGCTGTGGTTAAATAATACAAGAATCGAGCCCGATGTGCAGTCTCTGCTGACCTGTTGCCATGGCTTCAGCGCCCTCCGCGGGCTGGGTCTTCACCGAGGACATGATCACATCCAGGTGTTTGGGTTCAGCCGCGACGCGAGAGCGCTTCGGCATCGGGGAACCGCTGGGGGAGGAGTCTGAATCGTGCGAGTCGTGGATGGTCACGCAGCTGATGACGTTGCCGCGCGGCTCCAGGCCGCAGTTACTGCCGCAAAAAAAAAAAAAAAAAAAAAAAAAAGGTCAGTTTCATCAACTGAACACCAATGACTTCATTTTACACGACTGGTCTGTGAAACAAGTGCTTCCAACCAATAGGTGACACTCGGAGGTCGCCCATGCCTTGACATACATCTATAGAATGTATTTTTTTAAATTCATCCGAGAAAAGAAGACCATAGTAGAAGTAAGGGCACCTGGCGGGAGGGAACTTCCTGTCGTCCTCATCCTCAGAATCGCTGAGGATGGTGATGATGCTGACGGCGGGGCTGGGCGTGTCGGAGATGACGATTGGCTGCGACTGCTGAGTTTTGTAGACAGGCGAGTCGAGCACTGGGCTCCGGTGCTCTGCAGTAGTGCCAGTTGGCAGCAGAGACAAGTGCCTGCGGGAGGTGACATCATCAATGACCATCGAGTATCGACGTTTATAATTAATGACCATCAACAAGGAAACTTCAAACCTTAAAAAAAGAAAGAAACTGTCGAGGGAAGCTAAGTGACTCCATGTTAAAGGCTGTCACTTAATGGCCGCAACCAAGATGGCTTACGCCCCACTCAAGATCCGCTGCCAGCCACATCCAGGCAGTGCACTATTCTTTAACATCAGGTCAGTTCCACCAAATGACCCACTTAAGGTTTCAGTGGGACGAGGGCATCAATTACTCCTACAAGTTCATTTCAGTGCTGATATATGAACATAATTTCCATTCCGCAACTTCAAGCATACCATTTTTTTATTTTTTTTCATCAGTTGATGCTGAGCAGAACTTACATTTCATTTCAATTTGACCTGCTTGGTTCTATGGTACAATCCATGTTCCAGATTTCAGGAGATTCTCGGCACAGTTACCCACTCATCGCAATAATCATGCTTTGGCAGACCGGCCCAACTTTGAATTAATTTATGAATAATGCGCTCCTTACAACGACATCAAATAAAATGTCCCAATCCCTGCGCGATTCATGTCCTACATTTGCTTCGGCTGAATAGCGCTAGTTTGCCGCATGTGGTGATACCTGGCCCTGCAGTCAGTGTGACGGTTCTTGCCCTTCTTTCCGGACGGTGCCGGCTGCTGGCCTCTGGTGTGAGCCGCACCTGAGTGGGCAGTTTGAGCCGACCCCAGGGCAGTCTGGCCAGCGAGACTTGAGCTCTGCTGTGCGCCGCCGCTGTACTGCCCCCCCTGGCAGCCCCGGCTATAAAAGAACACACACCTGCACTGTGAACTTCACAATCACGTTCAGAAATGGCACAGAGAGCTTTACTGTGGTTTTGCTACTTTAGCTTTTTGCTACTGCACTTTCGCTACTATATCCAAGTCTGTTCGCTACTATATATCAACGCAAGTTAAGAACATAAATATTACTTAAAAATCAGTGGTAAAACTTTATAAAAACTGAAACCTGAAGCTGATGTGTTACAATCGATTTACTTCAGAGAATTACTCAGCAACCTTCAATCTGACCTTTGTTTGATTATAGCAGCGAACGGACTTGGACATAGTAGCGAAAGTGCAGTAGCGACAAGCCAAAGTAGCGAAACAAGGTGGCTTGACGTCTGGCTTCTTCACAAAACCTTTTACTTGCACAACCATCTACATCACTGCAGATGCATTCTGGGGGAGTCATTTTTACATTTTCGACCATCCCACAATAAAGGATTGCTCTCCACTCCTCCAACATGGCTCTGATCCAAAGAGAGGAGCAGAAAATGTTGTGCAGCGTTGCTCCTCCCACTCCCAGATATCACACCTACCTCCAGCCAGAGGCTTGGGAGGCGCTGTCCGAGTGCAGCGAATCAGCGATGATGGGCTGGGCGGGGTTATGGATGGCCACGCCCGGTATCTGTTGCCAGGTTGATGGGATGAGGATCTGCTGGGTGCCTGTGGGCCAAGTCTGCTGAACACAAGTGGATGTACAAAGCAAATCACCATTACATCACAAACAGCGCCGCCAGCAGTGTGAAAGTTTTACCGAATAAAAAGCAGCAACAGTATAGAATTAAAGTCACGCAGTGGGCTGCGCATTTCTTCTTTCGGAGAGAAGGATATTCCTTTTGCAGTCTTTAGATGGCCATTTTAATGAAAGCACATCCATACAAATGGTTTATAAAACCTTAGAGCGCTAAATAAAAATAGGGTTGCTCAATGACGCAGGAGATCAAATTCAAGGCAGATGAAAATCCATCATGTGGTGACTTGCTTGAAAGAGCTCCCGCAGGGGAGGTCTTTTAAACAAGTCATCACATGATAGATTTTCAACAGCACAAGATAATTTAATTTATAATTTTTTGAAAATTTATTTCAGCGGTCTAAGGGTTAACAGTGTAAAAATTGCTTGGGAGGGTACTGGATTGGTATAACTATCGGCCCGAGGTACCCAAGGTCCCGGTGTCGGCACTAAAGATGAAATAGTGGGACCGTGCCATCCCTAGAGCAGGGGTTGGGAAGGCCACGCGCCATGCGCAAATGGCCATAAAATCAAAATATGGCGCATTATAAAGCCACTGAGCGGGCCTAGAATGCGCCCGTGTGCCAATTAAATCTTTATTTTTTTTCTATTATACAGAACCAAAATTCTTCAGAAAAAAAAACTCCACTGATGGCAGTTGGTCGAGCGGATTCTGATGCTGGATCGATTCATTTTAATTCCAGGCCCTTGCGCGGTCCATCACCATTGCGAGGCTGTGAAAATGCCCATCGGGGACTGATTTGGAGTGTATTTTCTCAGCGGAATGAGTCCTTTGATATCACGTCCGATTCACATCAGGATGCAGTATCAAATAACACTGTCCAGGAACCGAGTGTTGCAATACTGATTGGGTATGTAATTTGACAATTATTTCTTAATTGTCTTTCAGAGACTGTTTACTTTGTTCTCATGACGGGAAACGTTCATGGTTCACTTTCAATCATCATGTACGGGTTTCTGACAAAAGAAAGCAGGTGAGATTAATTTGGCAGTGGCTATATTTACGGCGCTGCAAACGGTGATTCGGGGCTATATTTACGGCAAGTCGAAGCGGGCATGCGCGGAGGCGTCCCCGGGCAAATCCAAGATGACGGACTCGCGTCTGACAGTTGTAGGGAGCAATTTTGATGATTTAGCTACTGAAATTCAGCCACAAAAATTTCGAGTTTAATTTGTTGTGCTGCTAGACGTGGTAATCCATGTTACTGAGTGATGACACACCGGGTTGCAAGGGCACGCGCAGCATGCATTTGCGATATTAATATTCTAAACCCCCTTCTCAATAATAAGATCCCCCAAAACATACTGGCGCCTCCTTTTAAAAATAGTACTGGCAAATAAAAAGCCAGAAAAAAGCGGAGATTGGATACGGGATTCTTTCTACGTAAGAGTTAACTATTTCCCCATTAAAAACTACCTAGGTGCATACTGCAACACGCTGTATTGGAATTTTGGCATATGTGTACCGGGTATGAAACAATACTACTAGTGAGAAAGCCGACCAGCGGGGAGAGGGGACAATCGCACATGGCACAGCACCGAACAGTTGTGCAAAAGCGGTCTGAGAGTTTGTATTAAAAACAAACACTCCGCCGTAGACCGCAGTTCAGCGTGCTGAACTTGGAAGCTGCCAACAAAAGTGAAGAAAATCAGTGCGCACGCGTGTCGTAAATATAGCCCCGAATCACCGCGTAATGCCATATATAACACATATATGAATATATTTTTTCATGTGCCTTCATTTTTGTATTTAATTTATTTTGTTTTAGTAAAAGGGGTATCGTTTAAAATACAGGAATTTGAAGATTATTATTTTGATTGATTGATCATATTCATGTTCTTATTTGACAAATAAATCAGTTACTCAGTACTTGAGTAGTTTTTTCACCGAATACTTTTACTCTTACTCAAGTAATTATTTGGATGACTACTTTTTACTTCTACTTGAGTAACATTGTTCTGAAGTAACGATGCTCTGACCTGAGTACAATTTTTGGCTACTCTACCCATCTCTGCACAGCCTACCTGCAACACAGCGCTGCTGCCACTGCTACTGCTGATGTTGCCGTCTCTGCTTTCCTCTCCCTGCAGCACTACTTCAACCTCATCTGAGCTCTGATATGAAAGCAGTTGACATGAACAAGGTAACGTTATGCAACAGTGCTGAGCAGACGTCGTTATTATGCTAACTAAATATTGCTAACATATTAGTTAGCTAGCTACAATAGCATATAGAGTAACGTTAGAAATTACAGCCTACTGTTAGTTTTCAAACTGTAAAAAGTGGGGGGGGGACAAAAACATGATTTTGAAAAATGGGGGGGACATGTCCCCCCTGTCCCCAGTGGAAATTGCACCCTTGCAAGTTTTTCATTTTGAGAAAAAAATTGGGTGAATTTGTGCACAGCAAAGTGTTGTAATTTGACAGTACAGTAGTGCTGGGATATCACCATCACTGAGATATCACTGAGATACCCCGTTAATCTTAGAATGGAAAAAAATCCACTTTGTCCACTTAAAATTACTTTGATTTTGTGAACATTTCTTGAGTTACAGGCTCTAAGAGTACACCGGAGTAGGTCGAAATTTCATGCTTACTATCTCGCATCATTTTTCCCAGCATTTTTGATCCCTCATAACTGTATTTTAGTATTAGAGATGGCTAGAACTGAAAGACACATCAGAGCACTATTAAAAACTGCAATGAAATCAATTGTACGCCAATTCTAGGTGTCACAGTCCTAAGCCGAAATCTGTATTTTCTTCAACGAGATTTGTTCTGTAACCAACTTCAAGCTTCAATATCATGAGAACAGTGGAAATTTCAATGGCAACACTGCACCAATTTAATAATTATGATATAGTATAATAAGAACAAGTACTGGAACCATGGACTTGTCATGTGTTTTCTCGTAATTCACCAGAAAAAACTTGAAAAAATACGTGTTAGGAAAACTTCATACATATATATATATATACTTTTTTTTTTGTTGTGCCTTTATTTTTGGATTTAATTTATTTTGTATTAGTAAAAGGGGTATCGTTTAAAATACATGGATTTGCAGATTATCATTTTGATTCATTGATCATATTCATGTTCCCATTTGACAAATAAATCAGATGTTACTCAACAGTTACTCAGTACTTGAGTAGTTTTTTCACCAAATACTTTATTCTTACTCAAGTAATTATTTGGATGACTACTTTTTACTTCTACTTGAGTAACATTGTTCTGAAGTAACGATGCTCTGACCTGAGTACAATTTCTGGCTACTCTACCCATCTCTGCACAGCCTACCTGCAACACAGCGCTGCTGCTACTGCTACTGCTGATGTTGCTGTCTCTGCTTTCCTCTCCCTGCAGCACTGCTTCAACCTCATCTGAGCTCTGATATGAAAGCAGTTGACATGAACAAGGTAACGTTATGCAACAGTGCTGAGCAGACGTCGTTATTATGCTAACTAGATGTTGCTAACATATTAGTTAGCTAGCTACAATAGCGTATAGAGTAACGTTAGAAATACCAGGAATGACTAATCAACCCTCATTTTCTTTCTTTCTTTTTAGTCCCATTCCAAATAACAACTTTAAGTTGAGCTGTTGCCTCCTTTTCATCTTTTTGCTGCTGCGCCGCGTCCTGTCTGTGTCTGTGATTGAGCACGTAGCATAGCTCTGAGTGGGGGGGGGGGGGACGCTTCTGCATGGTCCTAGAGCGCACACTGTTTCTTGTTGTTTTGCAATTACAGCCTACTGTTAGTTTTCAAAATGTAAAAAGTGGGGGGGAGGACAAAAACATGATTTTGAAAAATGGGGGGGACATGTTCCCCCTGTCCCCAGTGGAAATTGCGCCCTTGCAAGTTTTTCATTTTGAGAAAAAAATTGGGTGAATTTGTGCACAGCAAAGTGTTGTCATTTGACAGTACAGTAGTGCTGGGATATCACCATCACTGAGATATCACTGAGATACCCCGTTAATCTTAGAATGGAAAAAAATCCCAAGTGACCCCTCTTCCTAGTCCTGCACACATATATAAAATCTACCAGTGCATACCATCTGACCTCTTCGGAACCAGCAGATTGTTACAGTACAATAACTTCAGTATATTAAATGAATGCTTGCCGAATATTACTTTGATTTTGTGAACATTTCTCGAGTTACAGGCTCTAAGAGTACACCGGAGTAGGTCGAAATTTCATGCTTACTATCTCGCATCATTTTTTCCCAGCATTTTTGATCCCTCATGACTGTATTTTAGTATTAGAGATGGCTAGAACTGAAAGACATATCACAGCACTATTAAAAACTGCAATGAAATCAATTGCACGCCCATCCTAGGTGTCACAGTCCCAAACCGAAATCTGTATTTTCTTCAACGAGATTTGTTCTGTAACCAACTTCAAGCTTCAATATCATGAGAACAGTGGAAATTTCAATGGCAACACTGCACCAATTTAATAATTATGATATAGTGTACTAAGAACAAGTATTGGAACCATGGACTTGTCATGTGTTTTCTCGTAATTCACCAGAAAAAACTTGAAAAAATGCGCGTTAGGAAAACTTCATATATATATATATATATATATATATATATATATATATATATATTTTTTTTTTTTTTTCGTTTGTGCCTTTATTTTTGGATTTAATTCATTTTGTATTAGTAAAAGGGGTATCGTTTAAAACACATGGATTTGCAGATTATCATTTTGATTCATTGATCATATTCATGTTCTCATTTGACAAATAAATCAGATGTTACTCAACAGTTACTCAGTACTTGAGTAGTATTTTCACCAAATACTTTACTCTTACTCAAGTAATTATTTGGATGACTACTTTTTACTTCTACTTGAGTAACATTGTTCTGAAGTAACGATGCTCTGACCTGAGTACAATTTCTGGCTACTCTACCCATCTCTGCACAGCCTACCTGCAACACAGCGCTGCTGCTACTGCTACTGCTGATGTTGCTGTCTCTGCTTTCCTCTCCCTGCAGCACTGCTTCAACCTCATCTGAGCTCTGATATGAAAGCAGTTGACATGAACAAGGTAACGTTATGCAACAGTGCTGAGCAGACGTCGTTATTATGCTAACTAGATGTTGCGAACATATTAGTTAGCTAGCTACAATAGCGTATAGAGTAACGTTAGAAATACCAGTAATGACAAATCAACCCTCATTTTCTTTCTTTCTTTTTAGTCCCATTCCAAATAACAACTTTCAGTTGAGCTGTCGCCTCCTTTTCATCTTTTTGCTGCTGCGCCGTGTCCTGTCTGTGTCTGTGATTGAGCACGTAGCATAGCTCTGAGTGAGGGGGGGGGGGGGGAGAACGCTTCTGCGTGGTCCTAGAGCGCACACTGTTTCTTGTCGTTTTGCAATTACAGCCTACTGTTAGTTTTCAAACTGTAAAAAGTGGGGGGGACAAAAACATGATTTTTGAAAAATGGGGGGGGACATGTTCCCCCCTGTCCCCAGTGGAAATTGCACCCTTGCAAGTTTTTCATTTTGAGAAAAAAATTGGGTGAATTTGTGCGCAGCAAAGTGTTGTAAATTGACAGTACAGTAGTGCTGGGATATCACTGAGATACCCAGTTAATCTTAGAATGAAAAAAATCCACTTTGTCCACTTAAAATTACTTTGATTTTGTGAACATTTCTTGAGTTACAGGCTCTAAGAGTACACCGGAGTAGGTCGAAATTTCATGCTTACTATCTCGCATCATTTTTTCCCAGCATTTTTGATCCCTCATAACTGTATTTTAGTATTAGAGATGGCTAGAACTGAAATACATATCACAGCACTATTAAAAACTGCAATGAAATCAATTGTACGCCCATTCTAGGTGTCACAGTCCTAAGCCAAAATCTGTATTTTCTTCAACGAGATTTGTTCCGTAACCAACTTCAAGCTTCAATATCATGAGAACAGTGGAAATTTCAATGGCAACACTGCACCAATTTAATAATTATGATATAGTGTACTAAGAACAAGCATTGGAACCATGGACTTGTCACGTGTTTTCTCGTAATTCACCAGAAAAAACTTGAAAAAATGCGTGTTAGGAAAACTTCATATATATATATATATATATATATTTTTTTTTTTTTTTTTTCTTGTGCCTTTATTTTTGGATTGAATTTATTTTGTATTAGTAAAAGGGGTATCGTTTAAAATACATGGATTTGCAGATTATTATTTTGATTCATTGATCATATTCATGTTCTCATTTGACAAATAAATCAGATGTTACTCAACAGTTACTCAGTACTTGAGTAGTTTTTTCACCAAATACTTTTACTCTTACTCAAGAAATTATTTGGATGACTACTTTTTACTTCTACTTGAGTAACTTTGTTCTGAAGTAACGATGCTCAGACCTGAGTACAATTTCTGGCTACTCTACCCATCTCTGCACAGCCTACCTGCAACACAGCGCTGCTGCCACTGCTACTGCTGATGTTGCCGTCTCTGCTTTCCTCTCCCTGCAGCACTACTTCAACCTCATCTGAGCTCTGATATGAAAGCAGTTGACATGAACAAGGTAACGTTATGCAACAGTGCTGAGCAGACGTCGTTATTATGCTAACTAAATGTTGCTAACATATTAGTTAGCTAGCTACAATAGCATATAGAGTAACGTTAGAAATGCCAGTAATGACTAATCAACCCTCATTTTCTTTCTTTCTTTTAAGTCCAATTTCAAATAACGACTTTAAGTTGAGCTGTCGCCTCCTTTTCATCTTTTTGCTGCTGCGCCGCGTCCTGTCTGTGTCTGTGATTAAGCACGTAGCGTAGCTTTGAGTGAGGGGGGGACGCTTCTGCATGGTCCTAGAGCGCACACGGTTTCTTGTCGTTTTGCAATTACAGCCTACTGTTAGTTTTCAAACTGTAAAAAGTGGGGGGGGGGGGGGACAAAAACATGATTTTGAAAAATGGGGGGGGACATGTCCCCCCTGTCCCCAGTGGAAATTGCACCCTTGCAAGTTTTTCATTTTGAGAAAAAAATTGGGTGAATTTGTGCACAGCAAAGTGTTGTAATTTGACAGTACAGTAGTGCTGGGATATCACCATCGCTGAGATATCACTGAGATACCCCGTTAATCTTAGAATGGAAAAAAATCCCAAGTGACCCCTCTTCCTAGTCCTGCACACATATATAAAATCTACCAGTGCATACCATCTGACCTCTTCGGAACCAGCAGATTGTTACAGTACAATAACTTTAGTATATTAAATGAATGCTTGCCGAATATTACTTTGATTTTGTGAACATTTCTCGAGTTACAGGCTCTAAGAGTACACCGGAGTAGGTCGAAATTTCATGCTTACTATCTCGCATCATTTTTTCCCAGCATTTTTGATCCCTCATGACTGTATTTTAGTATTAGAGATGGCTAGAACTGAAAGACATATCACAGCACTATTAAAAACTGCAATGAAATCAATTGTACGCCCATCCTAGGTGTCACAGTCCCAAACCGAAATCTGCATTTTCTTCAACGAGATTTGTTCTGTAACCAACTTCAAGCTTCGATATCATGAGAACAGTGGAAATTTCAATGGCAACACTGCACCAATTTAATAATTATGATATAGTGTACTAAGAACAAGTATTGGAACCATGGACTTGTCATGTGTTTTCTCGTAATTCACCAGAAAAAAACTTGAAAAAAAATGCGCCGTTAAAAACTTCATATATATATATATATATATATATATATATATATATATATTTTTTTTTTTTGTGCCTTTATTTTTGGATTTAATTCATTTTGTATTCGTAAAAGGGGTATCGTTTAAAATACATGGATTTGCAGATTATCATTTTGATTCATTGATCATATTCATGTTCTCATTTGACAAATAAATCAGATGTTACTCAACAGTTACTCAGTACTTGAGTAGTTTTTTCAAAAAATACTTTATTCTTACTCAAGTAATTATTTGGATGACTACTTTTTACTTCTACTTGAGTAACATTGTTCTGAAGTAACGATGCTCTGACCTGAGTACAATTTCTGGCTACTCTACCCATCTCTGCACAGCCTACCTGCAACACAGCGCTGCTGCTACTGCTACTGCTGATGTTGCTGTCTCTGCTTTCCTCTCCCTGCAGCACTGCTTCAACCTCATCTGAGCTCTGATATGAAAGCAGTTGACATGAACAAGGTAACGTTATGCAACAGTGCTGAGCAGACGTCGTTATTATGCTAACTAAATGTTGCTAACATATTAGTTAGCTAGCTACAATAGCATATAGAGTAACGTTAGAAATGCCAGTAATGACTAATCAACCCTCATTTTCTTTCTTTCTTTTAAGTCCAATTTCAAATAACGACTTTAAGTTGAGCTGTCGCCTCCTTTTCATCTTTTTGCTGCTGCGCCGCGTCCTGTCTGTGTCTGTGATTAAGCACGTAGCGTAGCTTTGAGTGAGGGGGGGACGCTTCTGCATGGTCCTAGAGAGCGCACTGTTTCTTGTCGTTTTGCAATTACAGCCTACTGTTAGTTTTCAAACTGTAAAAAGTGGGGGGACAAAAACATGATTTTGAAAAATGGGGGGGGACATGTCCCCCCTGTCCCCAGTGGAAATTGCACCCTTGCAAGTTTTTCATTTTGAGAAAAAAATTGGGTGAATTTGTGCACAGCAAAGTGTTGTAATTTGACAGTACAGTAGTGCTGGGATATCACCATCGCTGAGATATCACTGAGATACCCAGTTAATCTTAGAATGGAAAAAAAATCCACTTCCTAGTCCTGCACACATATAAAAATCTACCAGTTTCTGATTTTGTTGTTAACAATTTTAGTATATTAAATGAATGCTTAATATTACTTTGATTTTGTGAACATTTCTCGAGTTACAGGCTCTAAGAGTACACCGGAGTAGGTCGAAATTTCATGCTTACTATCTCGCATCATTTTTTTCCCAGCATTTTTGATCCCTCATGACTGTATTTTAGTATTAGAGATGGCTAGAACTGAAAGACATATCACAGCACTATTAAAAACTGCAATGAAATCAATTGTACGCCCATCCTAGGTGTCACAGTCCCAAACCAAAATCTGCATTTTCTTCAACGAGATTTGTTCTGTAACCAACTTCAAGCTTCAATATCATGAGAACAGTGGAAATTTCAATGGCAACACTGCACCAATTTAATAATTATGATATAGTGTACTAAGAACAAGTATTGGAACCATGGACTTGTCATGTGTTTTCTCGTAATTCACCAGAAAAAAAAAAAATGCTTGCTTGAAAAAAAAATCATATATATATAAATATATATATATATATATATATTTTTTTTTTTTCCTTTTGCCTTTATTTTTGGATTTAATTCATTTTGTATTAGTAAAAGGGGTATCGTTTAAAATACATGGATTTGCAGATTATTATTTTGATTCATTGATCATATTCATGTTCTCATTTGACAAATAAATCAGATGTTACTCAACAGTTACTCAGTACTTGAGTAGTTTTTTCAACAAATACTTTACTCTTACTCAAGTAATTATTTGGATGACTACTTTTTACTTCTACTTGAGTAACATTGTTCTGAAGTAACGATGCTCTGACCTGAGTACAATTTCTGGCTACTCTACCCATCTCTGCACAGCCTACCTGCAACACAGCGCTGCTGCTACTGCTACTGCTGATGTTGCTGTCTCTGCTTTCCTCTCCCTGCAGCACTGCTTCAACCTCATCTGAGCTCTGATATGAAAGCAGTTGACATGAACAAGGTAACGTTATGCAACAGTGCTGAGCAGACGTCGTTATTATGCTAACTAAATGTTGCTAACATATTAGTTAGCTAGCTACAATAGCGTATAGAGTAACGTTAGAAATACCAGTAATGACAAATCAACCCTCATTTTCTTTCTTTCTTTTAGTCCCATTCCAAATAACGACTTTAAGTTGAGCTGTCGCCTCCTTTTCATCTTTTTGCTGCTGCGCCGCGTCCTGTCTGTGTCTGTGATTAAGCACGTAGCGTAGCTTTGAGTGAGGGGGGGACGCTTCTGCATGGTCCTAGAGCGCACACGGTTTCTTGTCGTTTTGCAATTACAGCCTACTGTTAGTTTTCAAACTGTAAAAAGTGGGGGGGGGACAAAAACATGATTTTTGAAAAATGGGGGGGACATGTCCCCCCTGTCCCCAGTGGAAATTGCACCCTTGCAAGTTTTTCATTTTGAGAAAAAAATTGGGTGAATTTGTGCACAGCAAAGTGTTGTAATTTGACAGTACAGTAGTGCCGGGATATCACCATCACTGAGATATCACTGAGATACCCCGTTAATCTTAGAATGGAAAAAAATCCACTTTGTCCACTTAAAATTACTTTGATTTTGAGAACATTTCTTGAGTTACAGGCTCTAAGAGTACACCGGAGTAGGTCGAAATTTCATGCTTACTATCTCGCATCATTTTTTCCCAGCATTTTTGATCCCTCATAACTGTATTTTAGTATTAGAGATGGCTAGAACTGAAAGACATATCACAGCACTATTAAAAACTGCAATGAAATCAATTGTACGCCCATTCTAGGTGTCACAGTCCTAAGCCGAAATCTGTGTTTTCTTCAACGAGATTTGTTCTGTAACCAACTTCAAGCTTCAATATCAGGAGAACAGTGGAAATTTCAATGGCAACACAGCACCAATTTAATAACTATGATATAGTGTACTAAGAACAAGTATTGGAACCATGGACTTGTCATGTGTTTTCTCGTAATTCACCAGAAAAAACTTGAAAAAATGCGTGTTAGGAAAACTTCATATATATATATATATTTTTTTTTTTTTTCTTGTGCCTTTATTTTTGGATTTAATTCATTTTGTATTAGTAAAAGGGGTATCGTTTAAAATACATGGATTTGCAGATTATCATTTTGATTCATTGAAAAAATGCGTGTTAGGAAAACTTCACGGGGTTGTATCACTATATGGAATAGGTTGATCATCAAATCAAGTTATGGCATATGAAAGATCTAATTTTGATCTACATTTTGACACCAGGCTGATCCTCTAGCCATGATTCCTTCAGTGTCAAATAATTTTCACACTCGTCAATGTAAAGCTGCAGCCAGTGTCACTACAAGATGGTAGTGAACTGAGTGGGTAAAGTCAAAAACCATCAACTTAGAGCTACTTACCAGTGTATCTGCAGACTAATGCTAAAGCCCGTAGTTTTACTGAACGATTGAAATCGCAATGGTCGATTTCCCTCTTGTGTATTTGAGTACATAATCTTGTCTTTTGTATCAAGTATTGATTCTTTTTGTTTTAGGCAATATTGTAATGCTAAACATTAAAAGTAAATGTATGCATCAGTATGTTTTTAGCGTTAAACACACAAAGCAAAATGTATATGTATATGTATGTGTATATGCAGTACACATTTTTATTAAAGGTCTATTATGGTTGAAATTATTGGCGCATTGAATTTTGGTAATGGCCCATACATTTTGGAAGTGGCCCAAAAAGCAAAAAGGCCTTGCTGTCCTTCCCTACCCCTGATATTCCTTTTGCAGTCTTTAGATGGCCATTTTACTGAAACCACATCCATACAAATGGTGTATAACATATAAACCTTAGAGCACTAAATAAAAATAGTGTTGCTCAATGACGTAAGAGATCAAATTCAAAGCTGTTGAAAACCTATCATGTGGTGACTTGTTTAAAAGAGCTCCCCTGCAGGGGAGCTCTTTTAAACAAGTCACCACATGATAGGTTTTCAACGGCACAAGATAATTTATAATTTTTTTGAAAACTTATTTCAGCGCTCTTAGGGTTAAAAGTGTAAAAATTGCTTGGGGGGGCAATGGATTGGTATAACTATCGGCAGATACCCAAGGTCCCGGTGTTGGCACTGAAGATGAAATAGTGGTACCGTGCCAACCCGAGAGGGAATTCTGCATGGCCACACAGGCTGCATTTGGGCCTACCTGAGTCAGCATGCTGGGCTGGATCTGCACAGACTGGGAGGACTGGTTCTGCGGGACCATGGGCACAGAGCTGTCCATCCGCACCGGGTATCCAGAGTGCTTACTGGAGGTCTGCAGTCCTGAGGGACAAACAGGGGCACCAGAATTACCTCACGAGTAACAACAAAAGGTTCAGCAGAACTTCGGCAATCCGGCAGACCAGCAAACTCTGAGAACAATGAAACAGTACAATCACAACCCAACTCTGAACTCCGACTACTACTTCCTGATAAGGCAATTAATGCATTTAGGCTAAAATAAACACGCCATTCATCACAAAATAGCAGAATGCTGAGAAATACTCCAGATATATGGACGGTGGAAACAGATGTTGACTGTTCAACGTTAAACAAACTCCAATAACAATTACTTGTAAGCTTCTAGTGAATTATAATTACAAGTAGAAGTGCCTTTCCATTTTACATTTGAATCATTCGGTATATTTTGCATTGCTTTGAAACCTATGAATAGTTTGGCGTTCCAAACACTCTGTGCTCACATTTCAGGATTTGTCTGCTGAATATGAGCTACTGAGGAAAATTAATCATTCAGGGTGTATGGTCATAAAGCAGAATATGCTGTGATAATAATTCAACATCCTAATCTTGATGTAATGATAGTTTTTACTTTTGGAGAGTAATTCTGAGGACACCCTGAGGGGTGACGATGCTCAGTAACAGGGCGACACACGTTGACAGGAGGTGAGGGGAGCTCACCCTGGATGGTGGGCGGGCACACGATCAGGGTCTGCTGAAAGGGTTCGGTCTGGGTGCAGAGCTGCGGAGGACGCACCGAGAGGGGCACGCTCTGCTGGGCCAGCCCCGGGATGTTGATGGTGGCCTGCTGGTACAGGGCCGGCTGGTAGCTGAGCAACGGGACATTGCTGCCGTGTGACAGGGACTGACTGTCGCCCCCGGTAACCTGAAAAACAAACAGCTGAATTGCATCTGCCGTCTTCTCCCTGGGAACCAATGCCGCATTTCCAGATTTAATGAAATGTTGCTGGGGATGACAGCCCGAACCTGACGGGACCCGAGGGTTGATGTCGGGCTCGTGTGGGTAACAATGCTCTTACTTGAGCACAATTTCTGGCTACTCTACCCATCTCTGCACAGCCTACCTGCAACACAGCGCTGCTGCTACTGCTACTGCTGATGTTGCTGTCTCTGCTTTCCTCTCCCTGCAGCACTGCTTCAACCTCATCTGAGCTCTGATATGAAAGCAGTTGACATGAACAAGGTAACGTTATGCAACAGTGCTGAGCAGACGTCGTTATTATGCTAACTAAATGTTGCTAACATATTAGTTAGCTAGCTACAATAGCGTATAGAGTAATGTTAGAAATACCAGTAATGACTAATCAACCCTCATTTTCTTTCTTTCTTTTTAGTCCCATTCCAAATAACGACTTTATGTTGTTGTCGCCTCCTTTTCATCTTTTTGCTGTCTGTGTCTGTGATTGAGCACGTATCGTAGCTCTGAGTGGGGGGGTGGGGCGCTTCTGCATGGTCCTAGAGCACACACGGTTTCTTATTGTTTTGCAATTACAGCCTACTGTTAGTTTTCAAACCGTTAAAAGTGGAGGGAGGACATAAACATGATTTTGAAAAATGGGGGGGGAACATGTCAAGCCCAGTTAAGCCCAGGTGTCTTGTGGTTGTCCTATATTGATCCCCATCTGCAACCCAATTAAAGTATAGTGCATTGAAAAATGTCAAGAATACCTTCCAAATGTCACACACGTAACGCGAGAATCACCCTTTTCAAAATATACGTCGGGCTTGGGTCAGGTTCAAAATTTTCATTTCAATACCATTAACTGATACAGACTTTTCTAGTTGGCTTTTCCTGAAGTCCATAATCATCAACTGATTTCCCACTCAGCACTTTTTTTTATCATTCAAATGTTTATTTTGAGGTGGGCAAACAGGTAGGCCTTAACACATCTCATGCATCAATCATGCATTATTATTTTTTTTTTTAATTAAAGATTAGTTTTTGGGATTTTCTCCTTTATTAGACAGCTGTACAGTAGAGAGTGACAGGAAGGTTGGGGAGAAAACTGGGAAGACATGCAGCAAATGACCCGAGCCGGAATCGAACCCAGGTCGCCACAGGAAGGACACAGCCTTTATGGTGCACACGCTTAGACCGATGAGCCACCGGGGCGCCCCCACTCATGCATTATTAACCACTGTTTATACCGCGGGTCATAAAGCTGTAATCTAATTAGTGGGCAAGCTGGAAGCCTGCACACTCATGTTCTTCCTACTCCTCATTTCTTTCCTTCTTTATTCTTGAACTTCATTCAAAACTTCAAAAAATTCAGCTTGTTCTGAATTTTGTTGCTTGTATTTATCTTCTTGACATCTTTCATACTTTTAGAGTAATTAATTTTATTTAAATATTTTTGTCCCATAGGAAACAATGAAACAGATTTTTCAAAATGTAGCTATTTTCAGCTATTTTTTACTCTGTCATACTTTTAGCTAGAAACGTCATTCAAACTGTAAAATTTTAAGCTACGCTTGAATAATTTATTTACCTTTCAACTTTTTTGTAGCTTTTATAATTTTCTACTTATAATTTTTTACAATATATTTTTTTTACAATTAATTCTGGGAACTTAGAGTGTGGAGACATCATGGAGGAACGGAAGCACACGGATTTGACCATAGTCGGGGTGGGCGAGCAGAAGGCATACTCGAGACTCGTCTCACCTGGCCGTGCTGGTTCAGCTGACTGCTGAAGGTGACGGTGAGGTTGGCGGCAGCACTGGGCGTGGCATTACTGGCGAAGAGGTTCTTCCCGTTGTCGAAAGCGTCACATCTCCGCTTGCAGACGTCCATGTTCTGGAAACAGGACTTCACACTGCAAAGCAAGTTATCTTATAAATAACCTCCCATTCCCCTTATTTCACACACACACACATTCTAAGTAACCACCGCTAAGCAGCACATACATCCCCTAATATCTGTGGTCCACACATGCACAACTAATCATTTAGCGAGGAAATTTTCATTAAAGAGCCTTGTATTAAGGAAGCACCAGCAGAACCTACTCAGATAATCAGCCCTGCACCAATGCCAATCGAGGTGGGTGTGGCTTACTGTGAGCTGTGGGGGAAGTGGAGCAGGTGGGCCATGGTCACAAACGGATGCGTTAAGGTCTTCATCGGGGTGATGCGCTTGTCAGCGTCCAGCGTCAGCATCCTCTTTAGCAGGTCAATGAACTCCCTCCGGTCGGCCTTCTCCGCCAACATGTCTGTCCCCTCCAGACTGGTCATGTTCACCTGAAGCCGTTCAGCAAACAATCAGATCGGACCAACCAGAAATGAGCCCTCAGCTAGCGCGTAATGGCAATTCCCATTTTGTGTTAGCATTGAGCTAACTCCCTCACTCAGCTGCTCAGTCAGTCAGTGAGTCATGGACGTTTGTGTTTGTAGCGCTGGCTCTGCTACTGCAGTCCAACCAGAAAAACAGCCACAGCACTGGCCTATCAAACAGCACTGTTTTAGGTTATGCATCTAAATTCCTCACAGCAATCATGATAGGAATTATCTACATTTTGATGATTGAAAAATACAATTAAAAAATGAAATTATTTAAAAGCCCATTCCGTCATTCGAGCTGCCACCCTCTTAGTCGTCAATCACTAGCGACGCACATTCGGTCAGAAATTTCAGCCTTGCCACTCGTACTGTTGAGTGTGTCATCCCACCCCTCCCATTTTCAGCCAAAAAGTTTCAGTAACAGACCATTTATTTTACCCCTTCATGAAACTTCAGAAGTCATAACAAGAACAGGTACAAAACAGCAACGTGGGCAAAGTTTCAGAGAGAGGGAGTCAAAGCCATAATAAGACGGTGGATTTATGATAAAAAACACAAAGTTCTGGTAAACATCACGGCTCAAAACTCCCCAACACAATCAGCGCTTAACACAATACCTGCATCATATCATCCAGGCAGTTAAAAATGTATTTCCGGGCTTCCTTAGACTTGATGCCCATCTCTGCCTCATGTTCTGATGGAGTCTGCGGGTTCGAGAGAAAAAGAACGCCATCAGGGATCTCAACATGGCTTCAGTTACAGCGCAGGTCTGACTGAGAGTCCACGCAGATCAGTCTCATTACGCTACATTCTTAGCATTGAGCAGATGCTCTTATCCAGAACAACAGGAAGTGCTTCAGCAGGATCAACAATGGCGAGACCCTGGAGAAACAAGCACTCAACCTGCAAGTGAACAATCAAAAAAAAAACCCAAAGTGGTATATGACTAAAATCGCCAGTTTCAGCTCCAGCTGTGTTGATCTGGCTTTAGCGAAGGGTGCATGTGATGCGTTAGTTAAGTACATTTAGTTCACAGCTTCCTTAGTGCAGCAAAGGAATGCAACAATACTAACCCTTAGGGTGCAGAAATAAATTTTAGAAATTATAAATGAAATTATCTTGTGCTGTAGAAAACCTATCATGCCGCGACTTGTTTAAAAGAGCTCACTGCGGGAGCTCTTTTAAACAAGTCGCCGCATGTTAGGTTTTCAACAGCTTTGAATTTGATATCTTGCATCATTGAGCAACACTATTTGTACTTAGCGCTCTAAGGGTTAATGAAATGACATGATTATAATCCCATACAGAGAGAAATGCCCCCTCACCTTCAGTCTCCACAGGGGGTAGCTGGAGGCAGCGCCTCGGTTGAAGAAATGGCTGGTCTTAGTTCCAGCGCTCAGGAGGTACTCGGCCGGTAGCCCTTGGGTCTGGGAGATGTAGCGGATCTACAACGGCACAACACAGTCAGACGGGCATTCGGTATATGCCTTTAGCCATCCCAGTTACATGTTTTTTTTTTTTCTAACTGCGTGTACATTCACTTCTGAACAAAAGCCTAGTGTACATATGAATCCTTGAGTTTCCAAAGCGCCCGACCCTGAGGAACACTGTTTTCCAGCAAAGGGGGAAAAAAAAACTAGGCCTGTGCTGTCAGCGGCCGACAGCAAGGGGTATATCCCTGAAATTCCCCAATCCTCAAAGCTCCCTTCATTAGATTCCCCTTTACTAGACCTACCATATGAGGCAAACTTGAGGTCTGTGTAAGTAATTGTTCCAGAGATATGGTTAAAAAAAACTGATTTTTTCAATATATATAGCGCCACCTGGTGGCAAACCTAGGAGTGCATACCTGCCCAAAATCTAATCAGTTCATCCTCTCTACCATACCTACCCATATGCTAAAAATGAGACGCCAATGTAAAGTATTTTGTGAGTTATCGCGCTAACGGCTAAAATCTGCGGACGCTGCGGGTGGGGCGAAACCATGATATCCCCGAAACTCGTATTTCGGGGATATGGAAACCATAATATCCCTGAAACTCGTATTTCGGGGATATAAATATATATATATATTTTTTTTTTTTTTACTCGTATATTATAACCCATGTATTTCTTTATTTCCTTTCAAGAGGGTGTCATTGGGATACTTTTGGCTGAAATTACAAGACAGTTACCCTCTTTGTTATAAGATACGCAGACCTCTCAGTCACTGGAGTTGGGCCCTTTGGAAGCTCAATGATTCATATGAGCACGTGCGACAACCATACAAAAACATGTTCAAGCCAATTTTTTTCCCATGAGCTTTAAAAGCTATGTTCAATACACTTGCATTCAAGGCATCCCCATTTCCCCAGCAGCTGTTGACTGTTAAAGCACACAGAGAGATGCAGCAGGTCGCACCTGGTCGTACTCGGAGGCTCCGGGATACAGGGGCCAGCCCAGGAAAAGCTCGGCGATGACGCAGCCCAGAGACCACATGTCTATGGCCTCGCAGAAGGGCAGGCCCAGAATGATCTCCGGCGCCCTGTGTACAGCGGAGTAAAGAGAGGGAGTTCAGCGAGACGCGGGGGGAGGGATGTGCGACACTCACAGCTCAATGTGTTCCGATGAACACGCCAACATTAATGTACTACAGTTCACATGAGGGCTTCCATCAGCTACAGCCCCCGATATAAGAGGGGTACATCGGAGACCCAGCGTTCACCAGCAGTATATTCTGGAGCACATTCATTTTTGTGTCTCTTCTTCTTTGCTGTACTTTCTATTTTCCTTCATTTATAGGATTCATATTTATCAGATTTTACGGTGCAATTACCTGGTCAAATGACCAACAGAAAAAAAAAACCCCTCTCCTCACCTTTCATACAAAATACAGAATCACACTCTCCTTTCATTATGGTTTTAAGAACGCCATGTCGATTTATTGCGAGGCCTAATTTAAAATTTAAAACCAATTTAAATTCAAAGGTAGTCAAGCCCAAGGGTCTTCAGCTGTAAATAAAGCAAACGACTAACCATCACCCAGAGACCCAACACAATTTTCAACTCTGTCAGTGCAGAACGGACACTCGTAATGTGGGAGGGTGCGGGTCCCGCAGCTCACCGGTAGTATCTGGACTGCAGGTAGGTGGAGCAGACAGCCTTGGAGACGTGGCTGGCCGAGCCGAAGTCAATGACCTTGACCCGGTAGGGCTGGCGGATGGGGTCCACCAGCATGATGTTCTCGGGCTTGAGGTCGGCGTGGATGAGGCCGAGGCTCTTCAGCTTCATCAGGGCGGTGGCCACCTGCTGCAGCACGGGCCGAATGCACTTCAGCAGCAGCGGACTGAACTTGCTGTGCTTCAGGAAGTCGTACAGGTTCTGGCCCAGCATCTCGAACACCAGGCACGTGTGGCTCTTGTGCTGGAAGCACTCGTACGAGCGCACGAAGTTAAACTCATCGGCGTTCTCCGCACTCAACTGGTTCAGTATGCTCACCTGAGGAATCAATGCCAGATCAGCAATTATAAAAAGGAGACACACTCAACTTGTATTTCCACGATAATTCTGATATAACACAAATCCCAGCAATATTCTCTGCAAAAAACACTTCTCCTTGGGATTTGGTCCCGTAATTTCAAATATGCAGGTAAGCAGTACAAATGTATTGTTGATGAGCAGATTATTAGCAATATAAAGTCCTTTAATACATTTTGGGTTTACCCAGTTAATACGACAACACAGCTTCTAGAAAGTGCATCAACTTTCTCGGCACTATAATGTTTGGGAAAAACTGCGGCACAGGCGTTCTCGATTAGTCAGGAAAGACCCAGATTGACCATTGATGCGAAAGGTAGGCCCTGGTAAACTTATCCCTCAAATTTATCAGGGAAAGATAGTTGGTTACAATCAAAGATGCTAACTTTTACTATATAAAACCAAGGGACTCATATATGCATCCCATAAATGCTGCTGTTGTATTCAAACTGTGGAACTTCAGGCCTATTTTACATTCAAGAGGAGATCATAAGGTTTCCAATGATCCCAAATATCTCCTGCTGAATTACAGGGAAATGTGTACAAAATGATGCACAAAATTTGGATATTTTCCATATTGTTTAATGCTGTGGCCATAAAAACGTGGTGTCCTGGTTTTAAATATATCAAGCCAAGCAATTAATAACTGCAGTCTGCAGCAACAAACTTAAACCGATCACCCATTTTAAAGAGTCTCATTATTGTTACTGACTCCCACCACAATTTAGCCGCATTAGCCACGATTTTACCTACACAAAAAAAAAATATATATATAAAAAAAAAAAAAAAAAACAGCAGATAAGACACCCTTAACCCTTTCGCAGGCACAGCGACATTTTTGTCGTTTTAACCAACGTGTTTTATAAAGTCTTCTTTAAATTCCCCGATTGCGGGAATTCCCTTGTTAGTTACACTCATTACCATTGGCTGTCTCTCAGGTCACCCAGCACTGTATTTTTTTAGCCGTGAACGAGGCATGGGATTTCCTAAAAACGCTAAATCTGAGACTACTTCCGGTCAAATTGTGGGACATGTGAACATGGCATCGACGAGTACAAATAGCCGGCATTCTAGCCGTGTTTCTAAATGTAAATACAACGTGGATGAAGTTTTTGCTTTATTGAATGACTCTGACGATGAGTTTGAATATCCAGAGAGCGGGAGTGACTTGGATCCAAACGATTTTAGCGATTCTGGAGAGGATTAAAACATAAAAACATCAGTTATGGGAAACTTATTATGAGATTTGGTGTTATTTTATTGTTATTTTGAATAACAATCATATTTTGGTAAAAACCCAAAATTAATCCGTCCGTGGGGGTATGCATCTGGGCCAAAATTTGCCTGCGAAAGGGTTAAATCCTGTTCAGCTGAGACATTGACAGAATCTAACTGGATGACTCAGGTCTTCTGTGATCAGAAACAACCCAGGACTTTCTCGATCCCATTGTGGCTTTATGACAAGAATATGAAAATGACTACTTTTTCATTCACAAATCAAGTAAAACTGGACATTTCATGACACTAGGGCTTAGACTTTTTGCTATGGTTTGTTGTATGTACCTATGAAGCATTTGATGTCAAAAAATGAGAGCGATTCAGACATTAGTTTCAATGGAATCATATAAGAAGTAAACCGCTATCGCAGATAGCGAAGGAAAAAGTACCCAGCTTTAACAGTCTTCATCTCAAAATCGCAAAATGTCACAAAATTTCAGTTTTTACTTGATGCATTCACATGTACGAAGAGCGCTAGAATCTCATGGCAAAGCCAAATCATATAAAAATGCTAGTCATTAGAAGGCAAAGGTGTGCTCACTGCCCACGAGGGAATTGTTTGCCAACAAATGGGCCAACAATGAAACAAAGAAAATTAATCACGTTTTTAGCTGAGCCACAATAGAGCTCATACTCATTGTACGTATAACTCCTTAGCTACGCATTCCAAAGTCAACGGTGCACTCAACAAAGCCTCTATGGCGACACCTGCTGTGCATGAAGCGACATGACAAGCACAGTATCAGCACTATGACCACTGTGCAGAGCTCTCTCACAATCTCAAGCAAGTGATGACTTCAGCTCCACCCACGAACACCCATATTAGGTCATTTGCCTGCTGTTTACTCCAAATGTGGCCTAAATGTGACTCCAAATGAAAGCGGAAATCTTGATCCCAAAACATGTTGCTGTAACATCATCTGTAAGCCATTATCACGTGACTTTGGGGGGAGTTTCATCTTAGCATCCGGAAGACAGTGCCTTCAACAGTGTTAATGAAAATATATTTATCAAACTGCAGAGGCGTTTTGTCGCATCTCCATTCACAGTTATTACTGCAATAATATGCCAAATTGGAACCACATTCCAGCCATCATTCTCATACACAATGTCAATACATCCAGTTAAAACTTTCACGAATAAATTAATTTTAATTCTCTCAAACAGCATTACTTCATTGACTGCATTCCTACCTCGATCTGCCCCTGACGTGCGTACGAGGGGTGGTTCTTCAGGATTTTGATGGCTACGATCTCGTTGGTGCCACGCTTCCAGCACTTGGCGACCTGACCGAAGGTGCCGCGACCCAGGAACTCCAGCACCTCGTAGCTGTTCGACAAGGAGCAGAGGATTTCGTGCTGCACCAGCTGGTAGTCGCCCTCGCTGTGCGAGTTGCTGCTCTTGGCGGTGGAGGCAGAGTGAGCGATGGACTGGGTGGTGGCCCCGCCCCCTCCGCCCCGATTGGAGGGCACGGGGGCTGAGAGCTCCTCCAGGATCTGAACGCTATCGCTGCTCTCCACTTCCTCGCGCTTGCGTTTCCGGCTGCTCTCAGTCCCGTAGAGCCCCTGCTGCTTCGGGGAGGAGTCATTCACCCGGCAACTGGACGAAGATGAGGACGAGGAGGAAGAGGAGGATGGCCCCAGCACACTGCCTGTACTGTCTGCGATGCGGGCCACCACATCTCCCCTGGACCCCCCTGCTGGACGGAAATTCACATTTGCAGGGCCATAGGCAGGATTGAAGCCAGAGGCTGTGGACGGAGCAGGGTTTCCCTGAGATGGGCAAGGCAGGAAGTATTTCCTCTCGCCCGATTGGTTAGTCACATCCCACATGCAATTCTCCACCTTGACTCTCTTCACGCGGCAAAAAGCGCTGGAGGATACCGACGGGGAAGAGAAAGGCTGACGCTGGGAGGCCATAGCTTACAAACTAGGGGGGGAAGAGACAGGAGATGTCACACACGGGCAAGTGTTCATTATCCAACAAATATTCACTATATTCAAAATATTCGCAAGACAGTAAAAGCATTACTTGGAAAAGGGCCAAACAATTTGTCAACAGTAAACCGTCAATTATCTGTAGGTAGAATATAAGCAGGCAGACTGTTGAATTCCAAAGCTGTGACGTCAACGGCCAGCAACCGTGGTTGCGTCCTATGCGGGGGAGTTTAAAACTAAATGTAAACAACACTTCAAATAATGCTTGTTTTAAAAAACAACAAAATAACAATAAAATGGATAAACAAAATATTTTATTCTAAATAATTTGAACAAATAGACAATCATTCGCTCGCAGCGGTAAATGACACAAAAAAAAAACTTGATAGCTACTGGTTAAGACTGGAATCGTCAGGTGAAACCCAACCCTCACAGCGCACACGCACTTTTCTAAAAATGCTAAATCTTCAGATTGAGACGTGGTAAAGCCTTGCCAACTCATTTTCGATCAGCAGCAAATGTGTCAATCTAGTTTTTGTCATGCCAGTAACGTTATAATACAAAAAAGATAAGATGAACGATGCAGAGAAAAGGGTCTTATTCGTATTGCTGCTCCCTCCTGTAATGGCAAAGACAGCCGCTACCAGAGTCTAAAGCTGCTTTCACTCTGGACGCGAAACGAATATTTCGCACGACAGATTACATTCAAAGTCAATGTTTGCATTGACTTTGAATGTAATCCGTCGTGCGAAATATTCGTTTCGCGTCCAGAGTGAAAGCGGCTTAATAGCGCAACCAGCCTAATCAGACTGCACGGGAAATAATTACTTGTCCGATTTCAGCATCCAATATTAACTTTCTAAATGCCATTCAGTTTACTTGCAACTGCCAACACATGCCGGTCGGACTTGCCATTACAGTAACTCCCATTTAACATTAGCTCACTGGGTTTAGCTGTGTAGCAGGCAGTTAAATTAGCGAGCAAACATTCCTTACCGACTGTATTTGTATGGTCAACTCCGGATTGACGATGTGCTGTAAACTGCAACTGACATCTTTTCATCAAAATATATCACATCCTGAAAAGTATGAAAATAACATTCATCTCAGCGGCAAGCCATTTCGCGGAAATTAGCAACCCAATAATGATTGAAATAAAACAAACAACTCAAGTCACCAGGGAAACCATTCACATTTAACGACCTAGCCAGCTAGCTAACGCAGCTAATCATTTGACTACTCGGCTCACCAGCTTAGCTCGAAGTAAAAAGATTGCCCGAGAAAACGTTCTCCGCCTTTTTTCCTATAGTGTTACTCCAGCCAGACAGCAAACATTAAGCCATTTCACAGCCGAGAAAAGCCACACAGCAGCACGGCTTTATGCGCCAGCTAACAGTGCGAGCAGCTCTGTCGAGTATCGCTAGCGGGATAACTGTAGCACGGCTAACATTACGGCTAGTTGAAGGCAGTATAGCCTATGATCGGTCTGTGCACCGATGCTAGCTGGCTAGCTGACATTTTCCCCAAGCTATTTCGCTAACGAGCAAGCTAAGCGAGCCACTTACCTAAGCTTCGTGTAACCTCGAAGGTTCTGACTTCTGTAAGCGGGGTTCGGCTACAAAAGCGATTTCCATTGTTTCCCTCACGACGCATTTTTCAAAAATAAATGCGACATAATCGAACCTCGAGGCGTCACAGAGCCGATCAGCAGATTTACGGAGCTGATTACGCGAAAAACAGTTAGTCGTTCCAAAAATAAACAAGGATGAGGCTTTCTCCTGTAATCGGCATTTTCGCCGGAACAACCCACATCCCCAGGCTGAAGTCGTATTTCCGCTACCGTAAAAATAGTAAAGTCGCGCATTAAAAATCCCTGCAATTAAATTTCTTTATTCATTCATTTGTTACTGTGAGGGCGTTTAACGCTAAAGCTGCTTTCACATCAGACGCGAAACGAATTTTTCGCACGACAGATTACATCCAAAGTCAATGCAAAGACGCGTCTTTCCATTGACTTTGAACGTAATCTGTCGTGCGAAAAATTCTTATTGCCCGTACCTTATGAAATTTACGGTAAAGAAAAAAATCACGCGCTTGGACCTTTAAATGCTTACGCATTTAACGTTAACCCGATTTCTAACTTTAAAGCCTTATGTTTGTCCATTCTTCTGTATTGTTTTTACGATCGTCTTGCTGTATGCATTCTTATTCTTCTTAATAATAATAATAATAATAATAATAATAATTTGTTCTATTAAAAGTCAAATATCACACATTTGTCCATCATCCACAACAGTATGAAGCATTTTCACAGAAGAAATGGGAAGCATCGGGTGTGCTGCACAGACAGGAGAATAATTCTGGAGCTTCTTGGTGGTACAATTTATAAGACTTGATTTTTGCGAGTTTTTTTTCCCGCATTTTTTTTTAATTCAACTGATCACACATCTGTCTTTCAGCCAGAGCAATAAGTTATATTTTCTTGGCCCAAATATCGAACATCAAATATCGAAATAAATTGTTAAAAACATTGCAGATGCTGATAGTTTATTCATTGACACTTGCTCAATAACCTATATGAGAAACACATCAAATGAAAATAATAAACATAAGAATGCTGTGTGTGCCTGTTATTCATTTAGGCTAATCATTAGACTTGTCCATCTCTTCAATATAATTCACTATGTAAACATATGTGAAAAGATAGTCTGCTGTAAATATATAGCAAAATAAATAATGCGAGTATGAGAGAGCTGTAAGAACATAAAAACAAATGAGAAGCAAATCTTCAGGTCAGAACCATTCTTCATTTTAATTCCATAAAGGCCAAGCCAATGGCTTTAAATTCACATAAAAACATTGTCCATTTCTGATATATTAGCAGTTTGCATCTAAAAAGTTTATTTACATTATTTCACTTTATATTATAATTTTAGTGCATCTTTACATAGTTGTTACAGGAAACATTGAGACTACACCAGCATAGTCATTGCATAAAATAATTTCTTCATGAACAATTTAATGTAAAAAAGGGATTGACAAATATATGCAAACCAATTACATTTTATGCTCTGCTTTGAAACTTATAAAGAAATAAAGGAAACTTGATTGGATGTACTACGCAAAAATGGATGCAGTGGACACATTTTTTAAGCTGAAAATAACTGACCAACAGATTGTACCGAGTGATGTGTGTAAAGGAACGCTGGCTAAATAAAGTAAGATTTTCAATAAAATTTCAACATACTACAGCCCCAATTCTCCAATGCTCTTGTAGTGTTTATGATAGAGGATGAGGGTAAATGAGCATTTCAAATCTCCCCCTGTAGATTTTTTTGCATTTTCCGCAATTTGCTGACTTTACCGGAATTGGGGTTGTACACAAGAGAGAGTCAGACGTGCAGAGTTGAAACAAAATCAACACATTACAGCAACAAGATAACTGGCAACAAGCAAGTATTTAAGATGTACACTGAAACCATAGGCAGTAAAATGTATGGTTCCACTCAAAGGTTTGAGCAAACTTCATCCATGCCTTAGAACTGTTTCAGATAATATTTAACCTCGTATGATGGTGTCCTAAATTTTAGAGTTTAAGGAGCCATATTTGCCTAAATAAACATGAAAACATGCTCTCTTATTCCATTTTCCACTAATTGTAGTAAAATCAGCATTGCTTTTGATTAACTTGACAGAATGGCAAAAAAAGCAATCCTAAATTGATGAAGATCTGAGAGGACTGCCGTGTAAATGCGAACTTTCAAAGCACTATGACAGCCCTAAAAGAAGAGACAACATACATATTGGCCAGTAATTTTTACTGTAATAGGTGGCTATTTTGATTAATTTGAGTGTCATCTTATTTGTAAGATTGAAGGTGTTTTTAGTTTTTAATCGCTGAATACTTGCTAATTGTTGGTGCACCCAAACTCCAGGAAAGTACAGCAGGGCAGTAATACAACTTCATTCCTTCACTTGGGCATTGCTGCCAATTAACTGTCCCTTCAAACAAATAAAAAAATTCATTTTGAACAGCGCTAGCAGTTGAAAAGCCCAGACTGGGAGTTGGGATCAAAATCTTAAAAAGTAAAAAGTGACAAAAAAAAAAAAAACCAAGAAATTGGAGTGAGCTAAGAGGAAGAGACCTGCAATTCCCCGAAAAGGTTGCGCTGAATCACTTGAGGCAAACATCAGAAGGAATGTTTAAGGCTGCTTTCACACCGGACGCGAAACGAATTTTTCGCACGACAGATTACATTCAAAATCAATGCAATGAGGCGAATCCACTCACGCGTGTATTCGCGTCTTTGCACTGACTTTGAATGTAGACTGTCGTGCGAAAAATTCGTTTCGCGTCCAGTGTGAAAGCGGCTTAAAGATATGATCAATTGGAAATTTCTACCTTCCATAGTCTCCACAATGTCGTGGCATTGTATATAATACTCCTATGCCTCCTACAAATCATTGAAGGCAAATGATTTACAACTTTCAAAATCATATTATAATTTTTAGGGTTAAAATAGTAGTTGGATTTTTAACTAGGATGAACAGGCACCTCAAACGACTATCCATGTATCACAGTTAAACAGGACCTTGACTATAATGGTGTGTTTTTCAATACTGGTATGAATTTCATATGGGGCCATATTCAAGAAAGCACTTAGACATGGAATGCTGATCCAGAAGTTTTCCCCAGTATGTAACCTGACTTCACCCAGGCTGTACCCAGGTGACTTATTATAATGAATGCAGCATATTCAGAATTAGATTTCTCATAATACATTTAAACCAGATGAAGGCAACAGTATATTTCAAAACAAACTCTATGTGCCGTGAACCAGACTCTCGGCCCTATTCCCTCGGGTCTCTCACTGGACGAGACTGAGGAATGAAAGCATGACAGATGGACAAGAATGCTTTGTGTGCTGTGGCAGGTATCCTCCAGTAGAGGGCGACAGTTCTCCTCCTGAGCAAGGAGTAATGCTCCTACAATGCAGCAGTGGTCGGAGGTCCTTCAGCACAGGGGGATGGGAGGCTGATTTGTCGGAGGCTACCTGAGGGAGTGGCCAAAATGCACACTCCTTCGTTTCAACTTCTCAGGGTCGTGGGACGCCATATGCGAAAACTCCCGAAAGATGTCGAGATAAGTCGTATCACCTGGAAGCAGAACAGCAGGTGGTCACCAGGGGGCAGGACTGTTCTCATATCTAAGATATTCAGATGGATATTTTGGCTAAATGTATGCAGTGATGCAGGTAAGTGCTCTTTAAAAAGTGATATTGGTTCTCTTTCACTTAATCTGGAATATTCCGTCAGTTTCACTGGCTGTATACTGCTACTAGCTTTAAAGCACAGTGCTCCACTCCTCAATAAAGACTGTAAACCTGATGCTTCTGTTGCCGACCTAAGTCCGCAAATTTGGCTAGCATAGAGAGGAGAAAGAGCAACACACTTCAAGAGTGACTCAAGCAAACAGGCCACAGTTGTCCCAGTATATCATAGTACGTTATGTATGTCATAGAAGACAATCTCAGCACTTAAGTAACAGCCACTTGTGGTCCACGCAATTCCTACAATTCCCAGCCCCCAAACTTCATCGTTATCTAGGGCCATCAAAATCCAACAACCGGATCCAGTCATTGTGACAACACCTTAGACATGAAGCTATTTTAACATGTCAAACTATGCTGCCCCAAAAATTGGTTGACTTGACCAGAGAAAACCTAATCATAACCAGAAAAAAAGCGTGATTTTGAATACTACACCTGAACAGAATATATGAATAATGCAAGCTGTGATGCATAAGTATATTAGATCACGTATATATTTGAGAAGGACACAGTTTGCGAACACTCAACTGCCATAATTGCCTCATTAATTAGCAAGAATTGACAGTGATATCCCCTACACTACTAGAAAACATCAGCACCATCCCGATCTAGTTTGACCCAACACTTACGGAAGACAACGACATATAAAACCACACACTGTCAGAGAGAGTATGACCTGGATGAGAGTATGACGTCTTCTCCACTGGATCACTCATTTACACTGGTTTACATTCTGGCTTGGCCTAACAGAATTCATACAGGAAATGGTGCAGGACTCTTCTGACCGCCCATTGCTATAACATGGCGGCGAATATAAACAAGGCCCAAAGAAGAACCTTGGCAACTTTTACTGTCAATTTTTTCAGAGAGAAATTAAAAAAAAAAAAAGTACAGTACAGTGCAAAAGTTTGAGACACCCTGTATTTTTTTTAAATTCAAATCTGCTTCAGATGTTTATTTTGTTTTCTACATTAGAGGTGCTGAAGATAAAAATTATTTTACACGTTTAATTTCATCATTTTTGCAAGCATATTTGCCAAACGAAATTGCTTTACATGTGCCTAAGACTTTTGCATAGTACAGTATATTTTGGAAAGCAGTAAGTCTGCTCTTTCTCTTCAGTGCATGACCTGTAAACCTCGCCTTTTTCTTTACTACAACAGCATTGAACACCGAGGCTAATGCAGTTAGCCCTACTGGCAGAATCTGAATGTTAAACCTCGTCATGGACAGAAAATTCACAGTCAGAAAGCAGAAGACAAGAACTGGTTAGGAGATTGTTCAGAGAGTTTTATTTTAGTTTTTACAGTGATTTAAAAGACAAGCAGAAAAGAAAAAAAGACATGGAATTAGGAGAAGACAGACAGCAGGAGATTGGATCAAAAGGGCCAGTCTCTGACAGAAATCAAGGATCAGTAGGGTTGCAGTGAGAAAAGCTGAAAGGATCACAGCCGCGTTTTGACAGCAAGCAGCAGAGGAGTCAATAAGCTCCAGCATATTTACAGCGCATCTGTGGTATCTGCACTCACGCGGAAACAGTTACCGAGGACACAACACCACTTCAGCTGGCGTTAAAATAAAGCAATTCCAGTCTAAACTTATCTGGCACTGAAAGACAGTCACGACTAAAAGGGGTTTTCAAAATAGTACTTCAGTACTACATCTTTCATTTTATGTGATATTTTGTTATTAATTTTTTGTTCTTTACTTCCTAACCAGCCATATTGGAATTAAACCAGTTGTATTTTCCCTTAAATGTCACTCTTTTTTCACTTTACTTCATTTTTGAAAGTTTCCTTTACATGCACAGGGAACAGGAAATAGGTGATTCAGCGGAACAGTCTGCTGCTGTCATGGTGAATGGCAGACAGCAGATTCGCCATGAGGCTTTGTGACATCGAATACGGCGCTGCTAGCTCCCCAGTCATTAGGAAATACATTTAACACCAGCACTGGGGCGTCTATCCGAAACAACCCGAATGCATTTGGTCCTTAAAATAAAAGTTGGTTCCACATATTTAAACCCCCATTAGTTTCATAAAGCTCTTATTTATTTTAGTGCCAGCTGAAGTTTCAGTGTTGTGACAGCAGATTAAAGCAAAGTTAAATAACATAGCCAGGGTTAAAGATACAATATACTACAATTGGGGTGAATTTCAGCAGTAAAAGTATGTCAGTGTGTCAAAAAAAAATGATGTGTAAAGAAATACCAATTGATACTCCATTGAACTGAAGTTAGCAAGCTGACATTTTACGCTGGCTTGCGTGTACACAGTGCGTGTGAGGGCATACGTTACCCATTGACTTAAGACCTGTATAGTGTACAAGCATTTTGATGGGCTTAAATTAGCAGCAAACTTCAGCTACGCTGTTATGTAGATTTGGCATCACATTACAGGGTTCTTATAAAGTACTAAACAAGTAATCACATATTCACATACAACCACTAGAGGAGAATGAATCAACTTGGGATAGAGGTTAGCGCGGTGCCAACCCATGCAGTGCTGTAGTAAGTCAAATAAATAGCAGCAGCGGTAACAGTATCATCATTACAAATCTGTTTGCAAGTTAGATATTTCAAACGTGGCTACAAACACACAGACATTTTCACATATTTATACATATTCAAATCAAAAGTTCTTAATTTTGCGACATTTCTTTTATAAAACCCAAACAACTATCTAATGCACTGTTTTATTGTAGATTTGTGATCTTATTCCCTAGAAACAGGCTTTGAACAAGAACGCCATGATAAACAAATGGCTAGATTTAAGAGAGTGCTCAGGAAATTATAAGCTAACAAAATATATCAAGTTTAAAAAAATACCATTTCCTCTCGTTAAAAACTAAACAGACAAAAAATAAAAGGTTAAGAAATACAGATGATCTGTATCAAAATAATCATTGCACTAGTCCTCAGGGCAGTTCAGTATAAATAAAAATCGGATGGCAATGAACTATTCACTCACAGAAAAAAGGTACAAAAAGGTACAAACATTTTACACTACGGCTGTACCCTGTCGGCACATAAAATTGTCAGCTAGCAATAATAATACAAAAATCAAATTCCTGCCACAATAATCTGCACCAATTTTGCTTGTAAGATGTACAAAAAATGGCACAAAATTATTCCTCAAAGGTAGATTTGGGAAATGTGTCCCTTAAAGAACAAAAATGTACCTCCGCTGTACCTTTATTTCTGAGAGCATTGGATATAAAATACCCAAACATAATAGATTTACAACGGTAAAATACAAGTAAATATTTAAGATAGAAAAAGTGCACAATGTCGCTGTACTCCTAGACCCCGGTATCTTATTTTAAATAAACTGCACACCTCAAACTGCCATTTTAATGGGTATATAGGCCTATATTTTTTAGGAAACTACGATTCACAGAAATATTCATGCATGCACCTGAACTAGTATGTTTACAAGTCCACCCATAGTGCACAATATACGTATCATCTCGTACCTCTTTGCTTCAGCAAGGATTGCACTGATTCCTGTAAGTCAGCTGATGGACAAGCCGACTCAATTTGGAATTTTTTGGGCTGAATGTACTAGAAAATAATGTCACAGTGCTGTCATGGCGACCTGGAGGTGTGCTCCTCAGAGACAAGGCACCGGAGGTTAGAGACTTACAGCAGTACCAGGGCTGACCAATCATCTGCTCTCGCCCCACAGTGACCCCATGTTTTTCTGGGATAATCCGACATTCTAGCAGCCAACAGTCCAAATACTTTTGCACCAGAAGCAGAATTGGAAATTCCAATCCTGGAATGCCACAGTCTTCAGGTTTTAGTGGATTTAATCCGTTGCCAGTTCAGGTGTGTGGACTCATTATCCATACATGATTGTAAGTAAACAGCCAGCAGAGAACACCCATCCGGCACTGAATGGTGACAGATCTCGTTTTGCAACATCAGAATTTTATGAGACCAAGCTTTGGTCCTAAAATTCAATCTGCATGACTCTTAATTCATGAATAAAACATTCAACAGAATCGCAGATAGACTGACCACAGTGTTTGTAAAAGCTGGCCCATTTGAGAGCTATGGTCAGAGTGAGTGCTAAGATGGCTGACATTATTTCATGTGGCCCAGCTTTCTCTCAGACCAGTGCTGTTTCACTCCACCTCCAGTGACTTGACTTCCCTGTTCTTTCTAGAAGAATCTTTCTGGACCTTCTGGTAAAAATACAGTACAGAGAGCTAACTGAGCGGGGTTTCTCGGCTGTCGTTTGTAAACACAACATCCAAAGTTTTGCCCTTCCTCACAGACTTTACGACACCAGACACACCACACAGCAGTGCAACACAATGTCCTGCCCCTCACACACGCACGCTGTTATTGGCTGGGGGCTACACATCCACTGCCACAAAGATTGACACCCAGAGATGTCCTGTACAAGGAAAAATAAGAAAATACAGGGAGACAGCAGGGTCTCTGCAGATATAGACAGCACCACTCTCCTCTAGAGAGTCATAATTGATGATTGAGAGAGATTATGTTTCTATGAGTCTATACATTGTTTTTTTAGGAAAATCCAACTCAGTACGCCTTTAAAATGGGAAACCTCATCAGCCTGTTCTCGGAAACCAACGACCTCAGAGAGGAACTGCTGACTCCTCTAGTGCAGTTCCTTTCTTAATTGACACTCGTACATATCTCAGTCTGCCCGAGCAGGTGTGGATTTACAAGGTGCGCGTTTAAAAGACGCAAAATGAAAGGACAAACGTCTGTTAGACACGGGTACAGCGGGAAGCACCACCCAATATGTAGATCTAACAGTCTTCTGCCCATGACCTGCCCAGCAAGATGGAGATCAATATCATGCCCTGATAGGTCAGGAGTAAACCCCGCCCATCTTCCCCTCCCCCAGCTCAGCGTCCAGACAGCCAAGCTCCATTGCTGGATGGCCAAGTGACTGTATTGTAGAAAGTGGAGTGTGAATACTGCAAAATAACAGTGGACTATAAGTAATGCAATAAAATCTGGGAGAGAGGAGATGGTAAGGCTGGCAAAGGAATTTGTGGGAAATTTTGATGGAGTATGGTAGTAGCAGAAGGAATATCTGTCATAGGATTTCAGTGAGTCCTCCACTACAACCTGGCCCCACATCACCCTCTAGCACTCTTCTATACTGAGGCAGATGAACTCCTGAATGCATTTCTTATACTGCTGCTCAGTCGGGCCGCTACTGGCATATTGACCTTGCTGTCCGAATGGGCCTTCAGACTCGCGCATCTCTTCATTCATTCGAGCCAGCCGCAACCTGGAGGGAGGGGTAGATTTTCACGGGGGGGTGAGGATGAGACAGGAGAAGAAGTAAAGGGAGAAAAGTATGGGCGAAGCAGGATATCAAAGTGGGTGGAAGAGAAATGCAAAATAAAGGAAGTTAGACTTGTGGATCCCAGAACAAAAATGTCAAAAATTACATACTGTATACAGAAAAACAGTGGCACAATGAAGGGGCTTGCACACCAAAGATTTGTGAACTAGGTGGTACAATGTAATTCAGCTGAGTCCTAAACCCCAAACCAGAAGGTATGTGCCATTATACCCAACCTAAACTGGACTAAACATTGTACAACCTGTCCGTTCATATGCTACTAATACAGGCACAGCGATGCTTGACGCTGTAACATCTCGACCAATGGGATCAAACCTACAGGGTTACGATGTCAGCATTGGCAGCCTGGACAGCGATGCTCAGGGGATCCTGTCCGTCGTCGTCCCCGTCTCTCTGTGTGGCCCCTCGTTTCAGGAACAGACACACCTGCCTGGAGCAAAGGGGAGGGGCACAATGCCCCATGTACTCGATCACATGACCCACAAACTGTGCCAAAACGGCACGTTGGGTAGCTTAGTTTCCATTTCATCATGAAGTCAGGTCCAAACAAAAAATTATTGTTGTTTAGACCATTTTACTTAATTTTGAGAAGATTTTATTACCTGAGAACTAGAATGACAGCTGATTGTATTCTGATATTCAGAAAGTCTATAGGTGAGTTCGAAGCTGCAGATTAGATACACCCACCTCATTGGAATTAAAACTGAACTCAGTTTGACTGACCATTTGATGTGACCCATTTCTTTGAACTAGACTTACTGCAGAAAGAGAAGTCTATAAAGTTGCAGCTATACACTAAGGTCAATGTGCGATCAACTATGCTATTCTGCTTTTCAAGTGGTTTTGCATTAAAATAAGGCAGATGTCTGGCTTAGAACAACTGACCAAGAACAAGAAGCTAATTAATAATTAATGACGTTCTTGTAACCATGCATGACGTCAGTGCTCCGAAGTTGTGTAGCGGGAATAACTGGTCAGTAAAAAGCCACCTCTCACCCCGTGTGACCCAGGTACGTGGCGTGGTGTAGCGGTCCTCGGCCCCGCATGTCTCTTTGGTTGACGTCTGCTCCGTTCTGAAGGAGGAACTCACATGCGATCAAGGAGCCCTGACAGACGGAGTGACAGATAATAAGAGAGAGGGAGGGAGGGAGGTCAGCCGAGAGACAGAGCATAGAGATATACACAGTTTACCAATCTGTCTTAACATAAATATGAAAATTAAGCTGCTCTGTTATTTGGTTGAACCCTTGTTTTCCATCAGTGGCTAGAAAACAGGAGTAATTGATCAATAAAGACTGTGCAAAGGCCCAGAAACCTAACTGAGCAGCCCCCAGTATAAGTGCGTGTCTGCTCAATCACAATAATGTGCCAGAACTAAATGCCACTAGTTCCACTAGCATTTAAAGGCAGGGTAGGTAAGATTTTCCTGAAGCATTTTTTGTTAAACCTTTGAAATTCTCTAAACAGCCCAATAGCAATCAATAAATTAAATGATTTTAAAAAAGTTGAATTAAATCCAATGCCAGTCAAAGGGCTGTAATAAGTTTGTCCAATCATTTGCTTCGGTCTGAATGAAATGTTTGGACGGCCTTCCCTCTGTTATCTAATCTATCTGACTGCGCACACCTGAGCACCCAGCCCGTGCACTCATCGCACATGCTACATATGCAACGTTTTTAAAGCTAGGGAGCTAGTCGTACGAGAATTGCTGACATGACAGAAAAACTGCAGCCAAAATTTAATTTGCAGTTCCGCCTACACCTACAACAGCTTCTGCAGTTAACAAAGCAAGAAAAGGACTAAGGACTGAGAACAATTTCGGTAGATAGCACTGCCCGTTAAAAACCCTCCACCCTGAACCTGTCTTTTTTCACCTGTTGTGCTGGGCCCGGGAGTAATGTTGTATTTGGGTCACGGCACGTTGTTCTCAGTCTAGAAGCTCTAAAATGTGCTTCATTGTACAACACACTATGAATTCTATGCAAAAGTCCAGCTCTTCAATTTGTCACCGATGAACTACAATAAAACCGTTAGGTAGCTCGCTAGTCAGCCAGGCAGGTAGCAAGTTACTAATAGTCAATTCCTGGGAGAAACTATGGGTGAAATGTGTGACAAATTCTTCCTGAGCTACTCCTTCCTGCCTTCGGACAGTTCACCTCTGGCAAAGTAAGCACTCCATCTGCCAGTCATCCAGGAAAGCCACTGGTCAGAAATAGGCTACGCCTACTCTGCTTCGCCCGTAACATTTGAACCGAACCGTGCTTCACTCTTCTGGGCTCCATCCCACTGTTACCATATTACAATCAGTAAAGCTCGCTATTGGACTGTACTCTGCCTCCGCACTTGATTCCAGGTCTGGATCATAACAGGTCTATCTATGTGAGCGTGTGCATTTGAGTATGTGTTTCTGAACGTGCACATGTGTGTGTGTATAACTGTGCACACGTGTGATTGTACCTGTAGGTTTCTGCAGGTGCATATCCGTACATGTGTGTAAGTACATGCGCATGTATGTGCATTTGCTCGCGTTCAATTGCGTATCTGCAGGTCTCCGTTGTGCGGGGACTCACCCCTATGACAGCCTGGATGAGAGGGGTCTTGTTCTCGTCCTCCCGGTTGGCCAAGTTGACGTCGGCTCCATGTGCCAGTGCCTCGGCCATGACGGGCAGGTTCCTGGCTCGGGACGCTTTGTACAACAGCGCCCCCGCGTGGAGCCCCTGCCCATCCTCTGGCTCCCACCCCTCCGCCTCCATCTCCGTCTCTCCGCTGGACTCCTCTGAAGCCTCGCATGCTGCACACGCGACAACCAGTCAGTGTCCCGCTCTAAACCTTCTACCCAAAAATGCCACTGACTGCTGCAGGAGCCACTCCAGGCTTTTATAAGTCTTTTCCTTTTTGTGTAATGTTATTGTACCTTATTGCATTCCATTATCAGTAGTGTCTGACATTAGCATTGGAATGTTAAACACATTCAAAATCATTTATTTATTCCCCATTACCTAATGCCGTAACATTAGCTAGTCTTCCAGGGGTCCGACACAGAAATAACACTTTGTATTAACAAAAACAATTATCAGCATTATATCCGTTCTGAAACCCCTGCGTCTTTCACAGCTCCATCCTTTAACAAAAACAGCATCAATTCAGAACACAGCAGAGATAACAACAATGAAACAATAAAAGAAAAGTAGAACAGTCCACAAGCAGGGTGACTGATCATGAATTTGTGATTTCACATCATCAAGGATTTGCTGCTCAACCCTTCAAAAAATCACCGACAGAACAACAAACTAAATCACAAAGTGGCTGCATGTGTATTCTGAATGAAATATCCACTTCCTGTACACACGCTGTCACCTCCTGTGCCACCCACCTTCTTCTGTAACGCGGTCCACTGCTGAACTCGTCACCAGAATGTCGATGCTGCCATCCGTGCTGCCGCCCAGCCCGCTGTCACTGCTAAGACCTGCGGGGCCAATAAGAGCCAAGCCAGGGGACAAGTTAGACACCCACACTGTCCTCCAACAGCATGAAGCCCACACTGCAGAAAAACCCGCCCACTCTGTACTTAGTCACAAACATTCTTTAAAGATGCGTACAAATTGATTCAAATCTATGAATGAATTAGCAGCAAGAAGCATATTACATTCTGTATTTGTATATTTCAAAATTTGTTAAAAAATCTGTCAAAAGATCCCTCTCTGTGGAGGAGAGAAAGGACACTTACTGCGGGGACCAGACCCAGACCCAGAGCCGGTGTCAAAGTAGGAGAAGAGGGTGTCCAGCTCATCTGGACAGAAGAGCGAATCCCGGCGAAACTTCCTCTCCAGGGCGGCAGCTGTTTGGGGAGTCATGGACAGAGAGGGAAGGGGGGCAGGGGCTCAGAAAAATCGAGAGACAGCCAAACCCAAAAAATGGTGCTGACTGTGAGGCCAACAATCAATGGCATTCAGCAGCCGTTCTGATGTAGAATGTGCTCTGCGAGTGCTTAATCACTTAACAAGCGATGTATGTCGCTGACAAGTAACACATTGTTTTTACCTGCTTCTGCTTTTACGAGCAAATAGCCAGGACAGTAGTTTCAGAATTACGACTTGACAGTCGGTTGCCCGGTGGTCGACGCATTTTGCCCAAACCCCCAAAAGTAACCAGTCCCAAAATCGATAGGCTTTGTGACGTTAGCACACGCAAGGCCCACGCCAAATATGTAACAAAAATGTGTGGGACGCAGCACCAGACACAGCCTGACGATCGCTGATCAATAGTATCCCGTACTCCTGGTCTGGCGATACAATAATACAAGAGGAAAGGCCACGTGTGCTGCTGGGAAGGAAGGGAAGACAGACTCAGGCTAACCTGCAGAAAGACTGGCGGGAGAGGCACTGCCGGGCTCCTGCCTGTGCTTACGGCGCGATTTCGGTGCCCTGCCAGAGCCGTTGAGCCGTTGGCACTTCTTGACACTCCAGCGGCTAGGTTTACGCTCTCCATTGGCCAGGGCCTCCGCACTCGCCATCTTTTTCAGAAAGCGCTTCTCCACATACTTCGCTTTTATCCACACCTCCTTCTCCTGCCTGCGACAGCAACAGGGAAAACGGTGTTGAATCAAAATGTTGCATCTCTGGTTTACTCTGGTACAGGACAGGACAGCTGACTTCAGATCAGTGCAACAAAGACAGCCCTCACCTTGAGCTAGAAGGCCCAGGTCTCTTGTGACCCAGCTCCTCACAAGTTGCCTCGTAGATATTGTTGATGACGCCATTTCCCAGCTCACACATCAGCTATGAGGGAGCAGGAACAGGATGGCATTCACAGAAACAATGAGAAAACAGGACAGCGTTAGGTACATAGGGTGAAGTACATCCGAATGATCTGCATTTTCAGAAAATTGAAATGACCTCAATCTCAAATGCATTGTTTATTTCAAAAATAAACATAGGTGCCATAAACGAAACATTTTTGGACTCCTGACACTTTCAAGATTGGAAACTGCTGATCATTTGGCCTTACTTCCAACTTCCTACTTATATAATGCCGACTAAGAGAACAAGTGAGAGGCTGTCCAATTTCATGCCTGCACTAAAACATGCGTAAAAGAAATGAAAGAGTTCCATCACTTTACACGAGGTCTGGAATGGGAACCCACCTTCAGTAACTCTGGTTCCCATGAATCCAGCGTGAGGGAGCGCACTTTAGAGCACTGAACCCCCAAACTCCTGAAACAACAAAAAGGACATGCAGAATCAGAGAGCTGAAGAACAGACTAAAACTAGCACACTACATAGCTCTAGACGGCATGACCGGAGACACGCTAAAAGATCCAGCTAACAAACTATGCTGCTCTATGATGTGTTTTATGGCTCGTCGTAGCTGCCCTGCTGGTTGCCCAGGTTAAAGCAGGGTAAGCTCCTACAGTAAGGCCTTAGCCAAACTGATGGACTTGGTGAGAACTGGATACTCCGCTGGTGGACAGGTGATCAACCAGGTAAAACCAGTTTGAAGTGTTGCAACAGTGCTTGAATGAGCATGAAACTAGATAACTCTGTTGCCACAGGGACCGAGTCGTGTATCTCCCCGATCCCCAAATTTCGGACCAAATGTCCGCCGGCAGCCATATTGGACGTCCGAAATTCGCGAAAATCGGTCTTGAGCAAACAATATCTTCGCCTGTGTGAAATTTGAAGAAATTCCTGTAATAATTGTGGCTTCCAGAGCCCGGAACAGAAAATCTCTGCGGCGGCGGCGGTGGCGGCGGCCCTGGAACTAAACCATAGTGTCTCCCGACTATCGTCGTCGGGGAGATACAAATATTCACCAGGGGTTTCGAGAAGCAATTAACTTTTACTTTATAAAAGGCACATTATCAAGCTTAATCTCCGAAAAATGTATCCTTGTCCCAAAAATCCTCTATATTCATTCTTTGGGTTGCCACTTCCATTGTTGGAAATGTAGCTAGTTTGCAGTACAAGCAAAGACAACAGGGAAGTTTTGTTTTTTACCTCAAGGGGAAGCGCTCTGGCTACCCAGAGGTAGAGACTAGAAATCGAAGCTGGAATATCTTGTAGTTCTTCCTTACCTCCAGCTACATCACTATTCATATCAAATGATGAAACGGGAGGGGGAAGTACAACAGATTTTGAAGCCGTTTCCCACAGATATACAAAATAATTGGAAAAAACAGCATAGATTTTTTCCGATAGATGGTGATAAGGTTGAAAAGTGTCCCTTTTAGAGGGAATGAACACGCTGAAGACAGTTTGAGTAGCAAAATCCTCTCATTTCATTGTCCTCCACCCAAACCACACTCCTCATCCCCCTCATAATCTTAGCCTTCTTTGATTACAGAGTTTGGGGCTCTTCTTTTTCACTGGTTACCTGTAGACCCCTTACAATAGTAACCAGCACTTTTCCTCCTGATCTACCATCCAGTATGTTTTCATTTCAAAATTCAAATTCCCAAATTTGGGCCAAGATTCAACAAGCAGCTCCACAATATTGCTAGCTATTGAATATGCTGTCCTTTGTTCGGGCTGGAATGAATGTCACAGATATAAAACAAACAATGAAACCAAAATGGTGGGTCGAGCAGCACAACTCCATGCAGTCCAAAACAACAACATTTTCACAGGCAGATGCATTTGAAGAACTGTTTGAGAAACTGCTACCACAAGCCAGCTTTCTGTCTCATTTACACTGCGCTACCATCAATCCTGGAGTGAGTAAAATCAAAAAGTTCCGGAGGGTTCTACAGCTAGATCATCCCAGTAAATAATCCACAAACTAAAGCCAAAATACTTATTCATCTAAGAAGAAACTCTCCAGTAGGACACTCTTGGCATTCAAATCAGCACGGTACCCACTGGCATCATGTCTTGACAGGTACCCAGGGAACCATAGCCCCCCCAGCCAAAAAAACAAAAAAACGGTACACCCCTCCAAGTAAATGTGGGCATGACTGAGCCTTACGTGTGAACAGTGGCTGCCTGTGTATCCATGAATAGAAAACAGATGGTGTTGGACGAAGAGGGCCCTGATTACATAACCAGCGATAATCCATTTTCCCACAACGGAATACTGCAGGGCCTCCAGAAAAACAGCAATAATTAATATTCAGGAGTGGAACACAGTCGCAGATGCAGCTGCAGGGGGCATTGGAGCACAGCTGACGGTCAGCATCAATGGTTTTCAAGCCCTTTTCTGAATAATTTTTTCAACCAATTATTGCAGGAAGTGCATGTCCTTCATCCAGAAAAGGGTTGATGATACAATGAGCGCCACCAGTTTTGTTACTTTCACTAAGAGGTCAAATAACGACGAATGAGCAGGATTTAACCCGTCCATGGATTTTCATGAGGTAATACCACACCCTGGTAAGTGGAGCTAAACTAAATCTCTTCAAGTTGATGATGATGCTGTAAAGAGATCAGCTGGATAAATTTATCTCCCTCAGTGAGTACCTGCTATTTTGTCAGTGTACCGGTAGATTCAAAGCACTTGATAAAGAGCACAATGACCAGGCTTACAAGTGGATACCAGAGCACTTGATGCAGAGCAGGGTGCCCAGGCTTACGAGTGGATACCAGAGCACTCGATGCAGAGCAGGGTGCCCAGGCTTACGAGTGGATACCAGAGCACTCGATGCAGAGCAGGGTGCCCAGGCTTACGAGTGGATACCAGAGCACTCAATACAGAGCAGGATGCCCAGGCTTACGAGTGGATACCAGAGCACTCGATGCAGAGCAGGGTGCCCAGGCTTACGAGTGGATACCAGAGCACTCGATGCAGAGCAGGGTGCCCAGGCTTACGAGTGGATACCAGAGCACTCAATGCAGAGCAGGGTGCCCAGGCTTACCTATGGATGCCAGAGCACTCGATACAGAGCAGGATGCCCAGGTTTATGCTGGCCCAGCGCGGGTCGCCCTGGCCGCAGTCACAGCAGCGATCGTTTCCAGGAATGTTCTGGATGCGCAGAAGGTGGTTCTCCGGCCGTGCACTCCGCTCCCGCGGCTCACTGGCCGAGTCGATGCTGCTGGTGGACGGAGAAGCTGTCCGATCCAGACGCTGCAGTGATGCGCACACACACACACACACACACACACAGCATGCAAACACAGAAGAACCATCTGTTTCAGTGCGATGGGCATAGAAAAATATTTCCAGTCTCCACATGAAATGGGTGTAATTCACGCTAATGGGCCTGATTTCACAACCTAACAGAAACTTGAGAAATACTTATGATCATATGAATGATACAAGGTCAACATTTTCATCTGTAATCGTGTCCACAGTGGCCAATATCTGCTCTACAACTGGCCTGCAGCCCACCCAGGGTGGGGGATAGTTGGAAACGGACCTGGATGCTGAAGCTGTCGGGGCTCTCTCTGTAGGCAGACGCGATGCTGGCCTGAACAGCCTGAATCCAGGCCTGCCGCAGTTTCTCCGACTCCGCCTGCAGCATACAGCTTCTGTGGGCGGAGCCACAAAATGCTCATTACTACTCGGCAAACCTCAGCAGATTCGTTCCTCATCAAACCTCGGATGTGTGACTGCGGAAGCCATTAGCCAGAACTTTTTTTCTGGATAAACATGGCGGCGTTCAGTGGCAGCAGTGCTGGGTTTGATGTCAAATTGGTGAAAACATCGAGTTGCCTCTTGTGTTAAGACACGAAGAAGCGTCGCCACACATAGATTTTGCGAAGGTCAGTTTTGCCTCCATCTTTTGGTGGTGATGTAGTGCATGGATTTAGACAACTGCGTAAATCGGTCTTCCGGCTAAGAAATGTCAGGCGGAGCAGCATATCAACTTTCTGTCACACATTCGAGGCTTGATGAAGAGAAACGGAATCTTCCGGGAAGTTCCGAGTGTGCTCATTACATCACAGCGCTACCAATCATGTCCCTCAACAACCTGCATCACTAATGCCTTTCTTTGCAGGAAACAGTACATGAGAACACTAGAATGCATAATGAACTGTCAATTGTTGAGCTGAAAATCGAGAAGAAAAAAAGAGTATTGGTATTGACTGTGGTGTGAAAAATATTCCAAAATGTTCTAAATTCAGAGTATTACTATAATCACAGTTCAACAGAGAGAACTCAGCCAGGTTCTTGTGGCCCCTTAAAACTGCTGCAAGACTGTGGAGCTGAGAAGAAACAAAAACTCATAAATCTGCCAAAAAACCAAGATAGCAAAGCCCCTAGCAGGCTGATCAAGGCTGGCTAGATGAGCTAATCTTCCGGAATGACCATATTGGTAGTCAACCAATAAGCAGCTTCACTATATGAGCCGGCTCACTCCAGTTTATTCTGGAAATATCCAGGAATCCAGCCAACTTGGGCATCCACACTGACCTTCAAGTAAACCCAAGGTTTGGGAGGATCAGATACGGTCTTTGAGCGTCTCTGGAGGCCTTAAATGAATTTACACTATTATATAATGGCAAACTTGTAACTAAGGGTGGAGTGTTGCTATATGACTATGAACCAATCAGAAAATAATAATGTTTGATAAGGTAGAAAGAGTCACGTTTAATCCCACCTCAAGGGATGTCCCAGAAGGCAAATAAACGTGAGGGTTCGGACAATCGGAGGTCAGGCGGTGTGGGGTTAATGATGAAGAATGAACGCTACATGGTTTGCGCAGACCAGCCTGGGTTTTTTATTTCATTTTGAACGACTTATACTAAACCCGATCGCATCAGACTCTGGAGAATGTGTCCCTTCCTTGACGGTAGATTTACAAGGGTTAGGGAAACACTTAGTCCAAAAGTGTTTTCCTGCCCACATGACCCAACTACATACATAACTACATTTGAACGACAGGTTCAAATATCATGATACTGAAACCAAAAATGAACATTTTAAGCTTGTTTTCCAGATCACGTCCGTGCATTTTTTTCAACACACAATTTTAGAAGCTCTAAATTTCCCCATCTTCCTCATCGCTGTCACATTCGGTTTTACAATAGTTTTACGACTTCTTTTCTGGCTTTTTTCCCCCCACAGTAACTGAATTTTCACTCCAATGGATTTCCAACACTGGTATGCATCCAAGCATTATTAAGCTTCCAGACCTCTGGTGCTCCTTGTGCTTTCATTTTTAATGGAACTCTGGTATCTGGTGCATGAACATCAACCTGGGTAACTAGCTCTGATCACACATAACCAAATCCACCAAAACTGAAAAAATACATGAATGAGCACATAAATGAACGTGTTCTTAAAGTATGGTACTTTTGAGGAAGTAAGCGTCAGACATACTTAGTTGGTGACACAACCTCGAAGCAGAACCTCCTCTCGATGTCCTCGAAGGGCTTCACTGAGCAGAGTCGCAGGTCCTCCACAACCACAGTCAGTGAGTCCTGTGATAGGCAGGCCAAGAGTGTCAATCACGCACGGCAACACCCACAGTAATGAACACAATGCCACCACAAACTGCTTAAACTGCAGTCAGAATGGACATGCCATATCTCAGGCATTCTGTGAAACACTGCAGCTGGATTAGTAGGGCAAGATGGGAGAGAGGATCTGTGCTTTCCATTCCACTTTCACTTGCAAAGTTATAACACATACATTGAGACTAGAGATACACGCAAACACATACAAACCGATTCCTCACAAAGGCTTAACAAAACTATCTGCAGTTTTAAGTACTGCCTTAAAGTACCTCCATCTTGTTTTGTTTGTGGTATTATACAAATGAATCTAACTTGCTAATGTTACCTTTAAATACTTCCCAGTGCACACCTGTAATCTGATATTACTGATATCACATAGAAAGTATTACAGGAGTGCGCACGTGCCCAGACACACTCCACTGGGGTGTTAAGCTAAACCACAGAGGCACTCAGAAAAGCAAGATTAAGTGCCTCCATTACCAGAATATTCTCCTGCTGCGTTCTCAGTGCTCAGGAAAACCTGCAGCAACATCACACATCTGCTTGAAAACAAACCTGCCTCTTCCAGGCCGGCGCTTATCCTCTTAAACACGCGTCACAGGAGAGAATCACACTCACCTTCAGCTTCTTCTGGTACACCAGCTGACTGCTCTGTATGGAGAACCAGCGTCTGCAGAAGAATGAGAGGTGAAGATGGATATCCTTACTAAGCCATGGTACAACCTTTCAGACTGACATAATGCCACTCTAGCCAATCTCAATCAGAGAGCTCCTGCCTAAATTACTGAGCCCAGGAGATACAGCTCATCCGATAAAGGAATTCATTTCACACTGGGCCGAGTTCATAAATTTGCTTCTTTCAAGGGCCATGGCTCAGAGAAGGGGGGGAGAGAATGGGCGATTTATTTCATGGACAGGCTAGGTCAGAATCAATTACAGAGCTGGATATGGGGGATGGGTTAGTGTGTACTGAGTCTGTGGTAAGAATCTCCAGTATGCCTTCAGCTTGGATGGCCCCATCTATCCAAACACCCCGCCCCCTTTTTTCGGCACAGGCTGGAGGGCACAGCCCATTTGCTGAACTCATAGGTGGGTGGTGCATGTTTTTTATTGTTCCTATGTCAGATTCCTAATCCAAAACATAGAGAAGCACTCACAATCCGCTTTCGACTGATTGCACTGCAAATGGCAGCACACAAAGTATTGGAGCAGCATTTAACTAATCTAGTCAAAATTCATTCATAGTTTTGCCTATCCCACAAACCAATATTGTTTTGAATGTTGTGCAAAAATTGATTGTTCCGCAAAGTTGCATACACCGCACACACGAGAATTCAATGATAAATCACACCAAGTTAGTGAGATAATAAGTGCAGGAGTGGTTGATAGATCAGAACCCCGAGTACAGGCACAGGTGGGTGTATTTCTCATCCCTACATGAGGCTGAGCTTCATTGGAGCAGATTTAGGCCTTACCTGTTCCAAGTCTTGAAGGCGTTGCTGGCTCTCTTGAACAGGTAACCCTCCATCACCACGCCATTGGGTGCATCCACATTAAAGTCCACCTTTGTCTCATCGCAAGAGAAGTCCTGCGGAGCATACAGATTAACCAACATGGTCATTCTTCCTTGCACCTTAAAACCACTCATTCCGCTACAGAAACGTCCTCAAACATCCTCTTTGCAAACATCAGAGCACTTTTTTCTGCACGTCATTAAAGGCACCATGTGCAACATTCTGAAATTCCTTCTCATTACTGACACCAGTGGCTGTAAAGTGAACTGCAGTCAGCAATCTGTTGCACGTTCTCGCACTTGCACACAAAACTGAACACGACAGATGAGGTAGCTAGTGAAGAAAAGTTCCACTACTATTTTACTTTGACTGATGTTTTTTTTCCCAATTGGCTTCATGAAGCAAACTATCATCAGCTAGCAAAATATAAGCTAGTGATTTTGAAGTAATCCATTCTTGAAAGTCGCTGTCACAGCATGATACGCTGACTGCATTTATATGATACTTTGGCGTTAACTAACTATTCAGCTTCATCAATCGTCTTATGTCTAACATTAGCTTTCACCAAGAGGCTCAGGGATGTTAGCATAGCTATATTTACCATAATATTACGCTAGTGATCAGTGAACTAGATGGAATGTTATAAATAAGATGTGCTGCCATATTTCATTATTGATGTTCTAGCTTCTATCACAACTCTCATTTGGCTGAGCCCATGCACTAATGTTTTAGGATAATTTAATGGACCTTTTTTCTAATCACCTAATGTTAATGTTTGGAATGGGTCTGGCAGTCGGTTGAGGTAACGATAACGAAATTCTTAACTAAAGTGTGTTTTTACTCATAAAAACAGATGTCTCCCCCCCGGCCCCCTCCCCTGCCTCACCCACCGGACAGACAGACAGGCAAATACCAAAGGGCACCACTGCGGGACCGGAGTCGTAACTATGCAAAGTTTCATTAAGATTATGCAAACGGTTTTGAATTTATGCTCCGGACAAAACTTGATTATATCTGGACAGACAGATGGACGGACAGACAGGCACATACCGAAAGGCACCACTTCAGGACCTGAGTAGTAAGTATGCAAAGTTTCGTTTAGATCATGTAAACGGTTTTGGAGTTACGTTCTGGAAACGAGTGGGACGAGTACTGCTAGACTGGAAACAACTCAAAAAAATTAAAAACCAACACGACAAGTTCTAAAGAGCAGATTTTTTTTGGCATTATCATGGAACATTGACCATGTATTTATTATTTCATAAATCACAGCAGTTTACTTAGCTATAACATTACAGCTTAGACATCAGACAAAATAAAAGGTGATGCCTGACTTTGAAAATATTGAGCTGTCAATTATTCGATAGCTAAACAATCACAGAAAGACATGGGGTGTAATCCAGAAAAAGATCTGCCAATTAGCTGCCTAAGGAAGGTGAAAATGCTATGCAGATGATAGTACACCACACACATTCACCAATCTGCAAGTGAATGCATTCACCCAGTCCATAAACAATTGATCATAGAGCTGGAGAGGATCAATCATTCATTCCTTAGGCTACCTGTAAGGTATCTGGAGTCCAGGTTTATCATTTCATCTATCTATCCATCTATCTATCGTCGACATCGAGAATTGGAAATTACCCACATGCGTTTGGGTATCGCATCATGAGAACGAGGCTACGCATGAGGTGAAATCATGTGACTGAGTTGTAGCCAGAGTGTACGCCTACTTGGCGTCTAGTTTCTATCTGTACAACAAGCAGTATAAATACTTTCTAGAGTGAAGTCACGGTTAATATAATGAGTCAGATGATGGACTTGGCCGCGCAGATGACCCTGAGGGAGAGTAAGTAATCATCAGTGACTTGCTTTTAGTCAGTGCCGTTCGATGCATGGTGGGATATCAAATGAACTCTCGTTGACCTGCTCAACCTGTCTAGACATGCTTCTCTCACAAAAGCCAAAGTCTGAAGAGTGATGTCCTCTGGTCTAACACACAACGTAATACTGATGCTCAGTAAAGTGGGACACACGCGCAACAAATGCAAACACACAGACACAAATACACACGCTGACACCACAGGCAATTTTATCAAACAGAAAGCCAGACAATTATAGAAAGGCCCTCTTGCAGCCTGGCTCTTAGTACCGTTTTGGAGGTCCCAACAGTTATGATGTCCCATATGATGCAGGCAGTCGCATAACCACCTGAATCCAGCCTGATCTTCCTCACCATCTGATATATGATTTTCACAGTCAGATTATCTTCTACCTTCCAAATCCTTCCCTACAGCAGCAAGGTGGAATCTAGATCTAAAGCCAAAGCGTAAGTTATTTCCTGGCGTATTTTTAAGTGTGAGAATGTAAAAAACCTACTTGAATCTTCCTTTTAAGGTGTGACTCATCCCTGAGTCTGTTTGTGGACAGCATTATGACCGTAAAGAACACCCTGTCCTAACAGTCCTCAATGTGCCGCAGCCTGTGGCAGCCAGCCATTTATTGGCACCCTCCCTCCTAATTAATTCTATCCAGTTTCCTTGGATTGCATAAGAAGCCACCAAACAAAGCACCGCGGTGAAAGTGCTTGTAGCCCAACCACCAGCAACCGGCCACGGACCGTATATCTCAACCAACCACAGTGTTGCTCCTCTGTCCTCCCCTCCCACTCGCCAGAATTGATAATCTACTTCCCTAGCAGCTTGGCCATGGAGCTGTAAATCTATATATTCACGAGTGATGAATAGGAAGGACCTTTTGGTTTCATGCCTCAGGAACATGAAACAGCTGGGCGTATTCATGCATGCACAGAAGAGGAGAGAGAGATTTGTATTCGTGCTAATTGACCTTTTCACCACGTACATTTTTTTAAATCATGTAATGAAAAAAAAAAAACATCACATTGATAATAATAATCACATTGTAATTACTCCAAGCAAAGCCACAATAATTAATTTTTCCCTTTTCTCCTTATCGATATTAGCACTTTCATTAGCATTCATACGTTGATTATACATGAAACTTCGACACTGGCGGCACTCGACAGTGTCAGCTGCAGTGCAAACACTGAGACCAGTCATCAGTACTGAAACATCACTCAGAACACCTGCGGGCACAATGTGTCATTGCGCAATGTGCCTCTTATCTGACGGGTGAGTGGCGCTTAAGCTTGGAGTATTTTTTTTTTACAGCAGCTTGATGAAGTCAGTGCCGGCATTGATGAACAGTCACAATAGTACATGCGCTTGGTGCACATAATAATTCTGATTATTTTATTGTAGCTTATTATATTATTATTATTATTATTACTACTACAGTTATTTATAACCACTAACAGTTAATCAGTTAACACAACAACCACTAACAGTTAATCAGACTGAGCTGGCATCTATCCCTCCTGCAGCAAAGTGTGGTTAAGTGCTGCGCTCAAGTTGCCGATAAGCAGCACCGATCTTACTGTATTTTGATACGCCAACTTTCTGAGGCTCTTTCAACATGCTATCCACTAACTTATAGGCTGCTGAAAGAAATGGATTTTGGCTTACTAATTAAGCAAATGAGCAGGATCTCTGTCCAATGAAAAATAAAAATATACAGGAGTTAGCGATGTATTGCTAGGACAAACAAATCTGGTAATGTACTACACTATATCACATTTGAAATCAAACCATGGGTAACTCTTTATAATAAGCTCCATAAGAACTAACTAATGTAATCTTCTGCACAATATTGTAATGAGGAGATTTTTTAATCCATGTAAAAAATGGTGGTAGTAACTGTCTATTGAAGGCGCTACGTGCACCCTTCAGAGATACTGAGTCATTACTGACACCAGTGGCTGTTAAGTGAACTGCAGTCAGCATTCTGCAGCTCGCACTTGTAAAAAAAAGACTGAATGTGACCAACAAGGAAGCTAGCAAATTAAAGTTATACTGTTATTATACTTGACTAAGGTTATGTTTTTTCTTTTTTTAAGTGGATTTATAAAGCGTTATATTGTTAACTAGCACAATATCGGTAGTTGAAGTAATCCATTCTTGAGAGTCACGATCCTAACATGATACATTGACTATATCTACAAGATATGTTGGCATTAGCTAGCTATCCATCCAGCTTCATCAATCGCAGTTTGTCAAATGTTAGCTTTCAACAAGAGTCGTAGCGATGTCAGCATAGCTCTATCTTCTATATGATAATGCTGATGATTAGTGAACTAGGAATAATGTTATACATCAGATATGTTGCCACACTTCATTGCTTCAATGCTGACGTGATAGCTTCCATCACAAGGCACATTTTGCTGAAATCGGCTAAAGTTTCAGCATACCTAAGAAAATACCTCCACAAAAGCGAATCCGCAGGCTCAATAGGCAACCTAGACAGTAGGAAAAGGAAGTCTTTTTCTTAAATTCAATTTATGATCCATTCAGACATCCGCAATAGAAAGCATTTAATACATGTAAAAAAAAATGCACACAGCACCTTTAAATATAGAAAACAGACATAGCTAACGTGCAGGAGGTGGACAAAAACCAAAGCAGCCATGAAAATGGCTTTAACTTTGATGTCACTGAACCATAATCACAAAGCATCAGGTCATTTCATTCATTTGAATGCTAATTAGCAGCAAGAATACGCTTAAAAGAGGCCTAACCAAAATACTCCGAAGCAAGATGTAGATACTAACAGAGTTCAAAAGAGGCCAAATAGTTTGTGCCCAAAAGTCAGTCACAAAAATGGAAAAATAATCAAGTGACAAGGGGAAGTGTTTAAAAATTATGACATGGTCTGCAGAAGCCACCACAAACAGAAATACAGAGACTACATTTCAAAATGTGATCCGTAGCAATGCCAGCAAACAGGATGGCTAGGTTAAGGCTACATTAGCTTTGGCCCCCAGGTTGTTGTGACCCCAGCGTTCCAAGCAATCATAGATCATTTTCGGTTATGCAAGGACAGGTTTTTGCTTCCCATCTGTATTGTGAAGCAAACTGGTGTAGCAGGACGGAAATTGCCACCTGATACAGCCTCTAACATTCAATCTGTTCAGTAAGCGAATACAACATTTCTATACAGATTTTGAAATATGGAATTTAGCAACAAAAGAATGTACTTTTTCTTTGAGTTGCAAATGTGTTTGACCATAGATATATAATAATAGAGATAATAGAACCAGAATCACGAGCATCAGGTTTGCTTCAGCCAGTTAGCATGTTAATTTCCTCCTTCCGCGTTTCCCAGAGGATGCAACTTTTGTACTCAAAGACGTGGCAGCTCCATAGACAGAATTGAAAAGTGCGCATTTTTTTTGCCAAATAAAGCGAAAACAAAAGAATATGTATTCGGTAATCCTTCATTATTTTGCTCTTTGTCTGACATGGTCTGTTCGATGTTTTCAAGAGGGTCTGTAAAATAAGAACTGCTACTTAGAAATGATGACAGCTCCTGGACGAAACAGGCTGTCCAGCTGCTGTTCTGACTGCAGCAGTTCAGCCAATGAGTGTATAGTGTTGTTCGGATTAACAGCGTTGCTCGTCATTTCCCCTCGAACTCATTTTCGCCAATCCGCACAGACGACATGTTTTTCTTGGCCATTTGTGCTGTGTAATCAGATTGGCAATCTTATGAAATGGGACAGAAATAAGCACCCATGGAACGCCATTTTTTATAGATGGCGTCGGTCAATTCCATACTTCCTGGGCTGAAGTAGCTAGCCTAGCATCTCCCATTGAAAGTAATAGGGGTGGTACTTCCTCGCTCTCTCCAGTTCCATTATATTACCTCCATGGTTTTGACAGTGGTACCTTTCTATGTACCTTGCAGCCTATCAGAATTTTGTATTCACACAGCAACGTGGCCTGCAGACGGCCCTTATGCCAAAATGCACTTTTGCAATAATTGCGTAAGTCCAAATTGAACAAATTTTTTTAAAGTGTTTTTTACGGTGGCCCTGAGGTGCAAAACACAACGGCAAATCAGAAAACACAATGGCAAATCAGAAAACACAACACAAAAAAAGAAAAACACAACGTTGTTAAGATTCACAACAACAAAAAAGTTCTGATTCGGCAAATCAGAAAACACAACACAAAAAAAAGAAAACACAACGGCAAATCAGAAAACACAACGGTTAAAGAAAAACACAACACAAAAAGAGAAAACACAACACAAAAAGAGAAAACACAACGGCAAATCAGAAAACACAACACAAAAAGAGAAAACACAACGGCAAATCAGAAAACACAACGGCAAAAGAGAAAACACAACACAAAAAAAGAGAAAAACACAACACAAAAGAGAAAACACAACGGCAAATCAGAAAACACAACGGTTTCAAAAAGAGAAAACACAACACAAAAAGAAGAAAACACAACGGCAAAAGAAAAACACAACGGCAAATCAAAAACACAACACAAAAAGAGAAAACACAACGACAAATCAGAAAACACAACGGCAAAAAGAGAAAACACAACACAAAAAGATTAACACAACGGCAAATCAGAAAACACAACGGCAAAAGAGAAAACACAACACAAAAAGAAACACAACGGCAAATCAGAAAACACAACACAAAAAAGAGAAAACACAACGGCAAATCAGAAAACCTAACGGCAAAAGAAAAACACAACACAAAAAAGAAAACACAATGGCGTTTAACAAAAGCGGAAAAATTTGGTCCCTCGGTTGTGACATGAGTCGTCGCTGATTGGACGAAAAGAACTGGTCCGCCCTTTGAACCGGAAAGACAATTCTGCTGCGCCAGACAAGCGGGCAAGCAGGATGCTGCCATGTATTGTCAAAATTGTAGCAAAGCGTTTGAGGGAAAACCGAATTTCTGTAGTGAGTGTGGGCAAAGGCTGCAGGAAGGCGGTGGCGACACTCACGCACCACCTTCAAGTAAGTAAACGGATGTAACGTTAATGTTTATGTTAGGCTACTTTTGGGACGGTGTAACGTTAAACACCAGAGCAAGTTAGCTAACTGTCAGTTTCCAGACCTTACTCGACAATTCCTTTTGCCTGAGCTACAGTATACATACACATACAAATATAATACGGTTATGGTCGACATGTTAAAGGAAACTATGCAAGTCTGGTCAATCCTTTGCCGCTGTCTATGTGCATTTGTTTTTTGCCCAACGAAACCGGCGAAAAAATCAATACATGCTGCGGTGGATAATGTTATATAGCCTACATATACTATGATTGTGTTGTGTATTTGTGTAACATTAGTCTTAACAATCATGAACAAAAGATTGGGGTTACAGACTGCATTTTTGTCCCATTTCCTACACTCATGTTGCAAGGGTGGTTTTCAGCCATGAGACATGGGTGGAAGGCAGAGGGCCTCTATTCTCACTGTAACAAGTCACAAGTCATGTAGTTAACTACGGTATCACAACTGCTGAGGAGCTTTTAATTAAGGTAAAAAAATATAGCATAGCCGCATCAAAATATTCCTAACAGCAGCGCGTACCTCATCATTTGTGGCGACTCATGTTTTCAAAACATGTCTTTCCGGTTCAAAGGACCGGACCAGTTCTTTTCGTCCAATCAGCGAACTCACTCATGTCACCCGAGGGGTACCTACCTTTTCCGTTTTGCTAAACGCCGTTGTGTTTAATCAGATTGTGTCGTGTTTTCTGATTTGCCGTTGTGTTTCCTCTTTTGTGTTGTGTTTCATAGATTGGCGTTGTGTTTTCTGATTTGCCGTTGTGTTTTCTCTTTTTTGTGTTTTTCTAGCATTTTTCTCTTTTGTGTAATGTTTTCTCTTTTGCCGTTGTTCTTTTGATTTTACCGTTTGTTTTTTTTTGTGTTGTGTTTTCTGATTTGCTTGCAGCCAATCAGTGTTGTGTTTTTTCTTTTGCACGCAACATGGTGTCTTTTTTATGTTGTGTTTTCTGATTTGCCGTTGTGTTTTCTGATTTGCCGTTGTGTTTTGCACCTCAGGACCACCGTAGTTTTTCAATGCTTCCCTACAAATCAATCACGTGGCCCCCAATTCTAATTTTCTTAAAAATATCCAAAAAAGGTTGAATAGGTTCTATTCACACCTACTTGAAATCCAGTCTCTGTTAAGTACACATTGACATAGACCCATGTCAGTTATGTGTCTGAAATTTTGTGCCATGGCCACGACAGCTACAGCAGGACTTCAGATTTGTACTTTTCAAATAATTAGCTAATTTTTATGGATTAGTTTTAAATTCAATTAATATCAAAATTGCCAAGATTTGCAGCTAAATCAGGCCTGTAGACCATGATCAGTAACATCTACGCAACCCCCCACAATGTGCCATGGCTGAGCCTTGGTGCTTAGCCCCAAACATTGCTTCTTGTAGTAATATTCATTCCTAATTTCACAGATATTACAGCAGAATGGCCAACAAGGTAAGTATTGCTAAGTGTTACTAAAGCTCCGAACTGGACTCTTGTATTCCATTGAATTAATACCTGATATCTTATTGTGGAACTCATAACAGTATAGAATAATCCAAATAAAGTTTAAAACACATCTCACAGACATAACTTAGAAAGATCCTAATGCAGAGCCTTATGCCCATCATAAGTTTGCACAAGAGTCAGTGTGTTTACATCATTTCAATGAATTGAACAAACAATTAGTTTATCAAAAAAAAAAAATTTGGCTTCCAGCAGCACAATTATGGAATATAAAGGAGAAAAGAGAACTGTAGACCATAACGTCAGACTCCACCCACCCACCCACCCACCCACACACACACACACACACACACACACACATCAACCCCGGAGGAAAACGGTTTTAAGCATGGAAAAAAAACAAATGGGGCCATTCAATTAGTCCATGAGTGGACGTAATAGTCACATAAGAAGCTATATGATTCAATGTTAAATTTTTAAGGAAATGCCACAAAGTTAAATCAACCTACCTGGGCGTAGTCATACTTTCCATATATCCTCATGATAAGAAAATGTTTTTCTATATGCCAGTAAAATTCGACTGAGCCACTTAAAATCGAATTATCATTCATACATAATTCCAAGTGTATCGGTATTCGCCACAGAATTACTCCGATGTGACGCTGAGCACAGACGCGAAGAACTGCTCAGCAGCACCACCGCAGTGTAATTCCCTCGCCGACGTGCATTCCGCCCAAATAAACCACCTGCTCGCACTCTTGTACCACAGCCAACACCTATTAGCGGGGCTTTTTCACCGCTAATTATCACACGACTGTCATTCTATGTTCCGCGAGCAACACTCCATGAGAACTCGCTCTGACCCACCACAGAACTGGAGTAGAAAAAAAACACCCATCCCCCGAATTTACAGCAGCTCGCCCTCCCACCCAAGATGCGTCAAGCGCCACACGCCATCAACGAAAAAAGCAGAAAAAATTTCCATGAGGAATTACGGGAACCCATCCGTCTACTAGTCCCAGACTTCATTCTTGCTTAATCAAGCAAACTTCATTGCTCCCCACAATCTGCTGAGCTTTTTATTTGATCCCGACCCCAAAAGAGAGTAAACTCACACCGAAACGGTTTATTCCTTTCGCAGGGGACTGACAATTACAGCGCACAAATAAACGCGCTTTTCCACAGTACATTTCCAACTTACCGTAAAAAATAAAACGGTGCCTCAGACAGATAATACCGCGACAGACAGAGAAAGAGAGAGGACAAGATGAGCGGTTATACCAGACAATCTATGTCAGCGACGTTTTATTTTTAGATAAATAACTATGCTCTCTATAGCCAACACGCTGCCACTACAAAAGCAGTCATGCAAGGCAGTCATCAATTTTTAATAAAAGTAAGACTGCAACCAGGAAAATGTTAACTAATTTATTATTTCTCGTTCCAAGTTAAACAGAGACCTCGGGAGGCATTTTGAATAATAAACTAATTTTGGGGTATTACACAATCTGACTGCTACATAACATGCCAAAAAAAAAAAAAACAATCTGTTTCTTTTCTTCATATGACGAGAAATGTGAACCAAATACTGCTTATAATCATACTCTTCATACTTTATTTTTAATATAATATAAATTGATTTTAACTCCTTAAACTCTGATTTCAGCTTGAATTTTCCCTTAAGTAAATAGTAAGTTAGAGGAAGCATTTTTCTCCTTATTGTAGGACAATATCACAACATACATATTCTGTATCTACAGGCTGTAGTGTTTCACTGAAGCTACACCACACTGACACTGAGTGAAAAATTCGACCACAAGATGCCATGTTTTTATCACTGCAGCATTACGCCAAATGGAAAATATCTTGCCCTTATGCATCACACATTTCCAATTTAAGCGGACATATTTGGGATCTTTTGGAAACCTTGGGATCTCCACTTGAGTTTAAAACAAGCCTGAAATTTCACGGGTTCGAATAAAGCAGCCGCATTTGAAGAACTCTCATACGGGATTGCAGAGTTGAAAAGGTTAAGCATAAGCATACTGAGTTGACCCATTCCGCTCAGGTGAAAGCAGATGGCATTATTCATATGGATCTGAACCAGACATCTTCTTAAATGCGTATGCTTTCAGTTTTGGGCCACACAATCCAAAAGCGATTCGCAATAAGGCCAATGTCAACGATTCAGGAAAAGTTAACAATAAAGACATTCACCACAGCTCTAAAATTACACAAGGACCCACATAGATGGGCAGGACTAGAAACAGCTCAAATGGGTAACTCTTCCCTCTATTCCAGATTTCACTGTTTTTTTTTTACCATAGTTGCCACAGGCTGAGACACACATTCCACACAGCTACAGTTTACAGGTATCTAGTGACCGAACAAGATCATCCCCCAGACTGACCCTATATTCATGACAGACAAACACAAATGCTCAAAAAGACTAACATGAGTCAAATGATCCACCCATGAGATGCAATACCACACAGAAGCTGTGTGTTGTGCCATATATTCTAGCAAGCGTTCCGCTCGGTCGTTTGACAGCAGACACAAAGAATAGGTTTCTTCTTCATTCAGTGATGAATAATACATGCTAATGCTTTTAAGGCTGCTAAAGTGGGTCCCGATATCTCTGCAAACATCGCAGGGAAAATATGGTTGTAATATTTCATTATGACATTAAGACAGGTTCATCCAAAGTGCTTATGGTTGATTAGCTGATACAGGAGAGATGTAGGTTTATGTGCCTTGTTCTAGGGCCTAACAGCTACAGCGATCCTACCATGGTCACACTGTGAACAACCAACTGTGTAAGCACCAGTGAAGTCTTACCGCTGCTAGTCAATTTACAAAAAAAAACATACATGTACGCACTCCAATTTTCCGAATGATACCTGGATCCAGGTCAGTTTATGATTAACTTCTCGACATTATTGAGAAAATGTGCCCCTATTTTTCTCATTTCACATTGTTGTGCATATGTGAAGGTTTGACTCAAACTGTCAAATTTTGCCCCATCTCACAATGGCGAAGAACTCTTCAAAAAATATTAGACCCAAATCCATCATTCCCAAATTCTAATCACCTCTAAGTGGGACCAAAATCCACCTCTGGTGAAATTGTCCCACAAATCCCTTCAGTAGTTTCAATGTAATCTGCCAACTAATTAATCAACAAATTAACAAACAAACCAACTAAAATGACCAATCACATGCCCTCCTTGACGGACGAAGAAATCTGAATACGTGAGCAGTAAATGTTTCAGGCACACCTGCATGACTGCACGATACTGATAAATACTTCACCATACTGTCACTCACAGGGCACTCTCTCTGAAGTATGTCTTCATCACCAGAAGCAGGACTATTTACAACGTATAATCAAAGCAGACAATGGCTTTGGCAGCATGGAGAGTAACACTCACCTGCAGGAGGGTCTGTGCAGAGAAGACGGCAGGCAAATAATGGAAGAGAGAGAAGAACAAAAATAAATGCTTAGATCTGCAAACATATTTCTATCACTACTCCAGGATCTTTGTATTTTCCTAGTTCCTTTTATTCTAGTTTGGAGAACCTGATCCAATAAGCAAGATAAATTTTGCCCAAATATCTTGTAGCTAATTCCTTAGCTATGGAATGCAGCTTAATATAAATAAAAACTACCAGTCCTCCAACCATAGGCCTAAATAGATCTTTTGTTTGTTCCTACCCTCTAATAAGACCCATAGGAGTGTTGCCTAAATTAGCGCCCCTACTGGCAGCAGGAGTAATGCAGCAGAGCCTTTTCCCCTCAGTGCAGTGCGGATTTACCTGACAAGCAGCACAATGAGGCCTACGTAAAGAAAATATAACCAAATAAAGTTGAAAACATAAACTTGCTAGGGCTTTCCAGGTCTATGACTCCCTGAGGGAGCTCTTTTAAACAAGTCGCCACGTGATAGCTGGTTTTCAACAGCTTTGATTTTGATATCTGACATTATTGAGCAACAATAGCTGCACTTAGCACTCTTAGGGTTAAAAGGTGACCCTATCCAGTAGGGGCGAGAGGAAGTGGCTCTGGAGCTCTTACCCTCTGCTGAATGGTTGCATGCTTGTGCTCCATGTCCCTCTTCTCCACAGCGGAGTCGATCACCAGCTGATCCAGCTGAAAGAGAGAAAAAAGGCACCAGGGTTGAGAAGAATGAGGATCACAGAAGGATAAGAGACTATGAATTAACGCAGTGGTGCATAATGATGCATTCTGCACGTTATTACAATAACCTTACACTGTATGGGCATCAAGAGAAATAAAAACTGTCGGACGCAGTGTAAAACACCAGGCACTGAACACATGGAGAACCAACGACCGCGCATCACGTCTGTACCTACAGACGCAGGTCTGACAGAGGTGCAATTAGACCTAAAACGGAATTGTCTGAAGGTCTCTGAACTGTCCTACGCCCTTCTGATTGCAATCTGTGTTTCTCCCAATCGCTTTGCTCTACAGAATGTGGGCCATGAATGAATTACTAACTAGGAGGCAGCGCCCTCGCTACTTAATTTTCCTTTGAATGAAATGCTGAAGCAACTTGCAACTATAACCTTGAAATTATGTTAGACTTGTTGCAGAATGTTTTCAAAGACAACTTGAAACTGAAAATGGAGGTAATAACCTACATAAACAAATTCCCCTTTATTAGTTTTCAACAGCCTACTCCACTCAAACCAACTCACAGCAACATTATTTTAAATTCAATTTTCCATGATCGATCTGTCAGGGAACATGAGTGTGGTGCTTTTAAACCAATTTTTCACTTCTCTCATTCAAGAGAAAAGCGTCTGCAATAGCATTTGTGTTTAGTACACCTATTTCATCTTTCTTGAATTGCTAAGGTCTACTACGCGGTGAAAGCTACGCGCCAACTCTGGACCAAGAGAGATCTACATCCAGTGTTCCACTTTAAAAGCTGCATAATTTGTTGGGATAACATTAGATGACATTTGAAATTTATTGCATCTGAAAATTTTAAGTTTGACCTGGTGATGGCGCTACAGATAAGGTTATAGGGTCACACAAAACGATAGAGTCGGTCAAGTATGCACCAGGAATGTAACTAAAATTTTCACGCAATTTCTATTAAACTGTTGTGCTAACAAAGCATATCTATGTTCGCGGTGAAACAGGAAATGGCAATGCCGGCGAAGGCGATGGCAGCCAAGCCGAATCTGTAATATCCCCTAACACTCTGATTCGGAGAAATAATAGACACATTTTTACTCTACTAGAGCGCATTTTACTCAGAAAGAGAGTACTACACATTTCGATTCCTTTAATCCAGCACAGACCCAGGTATGCCCTGATGTGACTCATAAAACAGAACCCGCACCTCCGCAGCCAGCTTCTTCATGTAGGGATCGATCTCCTGCAGCAGGTTATAGCCCTGCTGATACAGAGTGCACTGTGACTGCATGAAGGACAGCATCTGAGAGGAGGAGAGAGGGAGAGAGAGGAAGAGTGAGAGAGAAAGGAGAGAGGAGAGGGAAAAATCGAGCTGCGGTCATAAAGTCAGACATTAAAGGCACCCTCAGATAAAACCTCACAGGGAGGAAATACTGCAGTGACTCGGGCCACTTACTGCATCTAAGATCTCAAACTTCTTCTTCGCCTGAAGAACATTGATCTGTGAGTGAAGAGATGTGACACAGCATGAGTTAACTGTTAATAACAGCTACAACTACAATAACAACAAACACACAAAAAATGATAAATAATAATAATAAATTTAATCATCATCATCATCATCATCATTCTTATTTAGTAATACTGCATATAGACATATCCAAGGGGCGAAACCAGTCTCTGGGAGGGAATATTTACCTTACACTTAAAAGGATGTAGCTTGCTAAAGTCACAAAATAAAGCCATTGACCATTTAGAGCAGGGGTGTCAAACTGGTCCGTAAAAAGGGCCGAGGGACTGCAGGTTTTCAATCCAACCGAGCGGAAGCACACCTGATACAACTAATCCAATCAACTGATCTCAGGCTGCACAGTTGATTAGTTGTATCATGTGCTTCTGCTCAGTTGGATTTAAAACCTGCAGCCCCTCGGCTCTTTTACAGTCTGACACCCCTGATTTAGACGATGCAGCTTAATTCAAACCATTATTTTCTTTTCTTTTTCTGCCCCCTAATGGACTCTTTTGGCATTGCAGGATGATGACAGCCCTCCCCCATTGGCTTCTGGGAGGAGCAGTCATGCAGCCTTCGACAAGCTGAGGTTATGCCAGACTGCACATGCTCAGTAGAGCAGCCGGGGGCTCTGTCAGCTTCCATCAGAGCGCTGATGGAATCACCCACCCCTCAGGACAGCACACACACACACACACACACACACGCACAACTACATTCACCCATCGCCCGTAAGGGACTGTCAATCAGCGTCACATGAGCCATTCCACAAGACTCCAGAATATGTCTCTGAAAGCAGATATTTAGCCGATACTAACGTCAGTCAGACTTCTGGGTTCAACAGGATAGTGGATTCCATTTCCAATATAGCGGCATTTAGAAATCTTTTTAAAAATTCAACAGCTAAAAATTGTGAGGGGGGCTTCTTTCCCTTGTGTGTATAGGAAGCCAGACGATATCAGTTATACACTGTAATAAATTTTACTCTGTTATACTTGGAGAGGAAAGTTCACCAGCTGCCTTAAATGTGTGAGTTCACACAACTGAATGTGAAGATACACTTTGTTTCAACTCATTATTAGCCAAGTTAATAGATACCTTCATGTTTAACATTTGAAAACGTAAACTTGACTACAATATTTAAAACTTGTCATGACGAGTGGAGTTAGAGAGGTGATAAGTTCACATAACTTATGGGGCTATAATTTTTTACAGAGTACGCACTCAGAGCGTGAGTGACATAGTTAATCTGTGTGAAAGGCCAAGGAAAAATCTCTCGAGAGAGAGAGAGAGAGAGAGAGAGAAAATGAAGTTGTATCAAATGTGATACTAAGTGGAACATAACTTCATGGTCTGGTATTAATACATTTTAAAGAGGAGTTGGAACCTCTGAAAAAATTCATAGCCAGCGCTAGAATAGAAGGGAGTAGCAAAACAATAAACGTGTGGGAAAAAGACCCTAAAAGTCATATACTACATACAGGCAAGAGAATCAGACAGCCCCATTAAAAAGAGTCTGTGAAATGGCTGCTATATTTCGACCAAGTCCAAGCACATAGTAAAACAGAGAGCCATAACCCTTCTTTGTGGAATAAGAGCAGGGGCAGCACGGCAGCTATGGTTATGCTAACTGCTACAGTCTTGAAGAATAATGCACAGAGACACAGGAATCAACTCAAATCAGTCACTCTCTTCCCACAGGCCCGAGATGCTGGAGGCAACGTAGGGGCACGTCAGCTAACCGCTACTGACAGACATGTTGTGGGTAGAGAAACAACATCTACTGTTACTTAGAGGCAAGAGAACCAGCTTTGTGCACTTAAAGGAAAAGTATTCCAACATTCATAATGACATTTTGTGGCATCTGAGGAAATAAGTTGTTATTTAGAGAGATACATGATTGAACCCCGTGGGATAATTTGTCCTCTGCATGTAATCCATCCTATAGTTAGGAGCAGTGGGCAGCCACAGAGCAGCGCCCGGAGACCAACTCCAGTTCTAAAGCCAGTTCCTTGGTCAGGGGTACTGGTGTGTTCCTATAATGCATGTTTTTCTGGGTGGGGAAAACCAGAGTACCTGAAGAAAACCCACACGAACACAGGGAGAACATGCAAACTCCACACAGAAAGGGCCCAGGTCGGATTCGAACCCACAACCTCCTTGCTGTGAGGCGGCAGTGCTATCTCTGATACATCATTAAATTGTGAATGCACTTGAGGTCTGTTAATGCTTTTCTTTGAATGCAATTTCAAAGCAAATGAAGCTGATCAGGTTCTTGGCGGTTCACCGGACAACAGCGGCCGAGTTCAGATGTGATTTGCACAATACGCCATTCGTGCTCAGTTCCTGTGGTGGTTATGTCATCGGTGTCGGCGGTTTCCCCGCATGTTTGGTGCCAGAGGGAAATGGCATGAATCTCACTTATGAGAAGAATTCCCAAAGCTATTTCCAAACTACGCTGAGGAGAAAGACCCTGTTTATTCCCGAGTGAGAGAGAGGAAGTCCTCAGCAATGATCATAGAAACGTTACAAGGGCCACGCTGCAACCCTCACAGCAAAACAAGACCCCAATATCATACTGTGCTAAAAATGTCCTCCGGCAACTTTGTGGGAGGGGGAGGGGGGGGGGGCGAATGTTAAACTGAGAGAAAGTGCCTGCAGGAAGTACACACACTTATTCAATGGGATTTTACACCTTTCTTTTTTGCAGTGTCCATTTTCACATTAATGCAATCAGGTCAGGTGTGACATGCTAAAGAGCAACACTGCTGTGTCCCACCAGCAAATCCAGCCAGCAAACAAACACTTTACCAAAAATCCTGCACCATGTATATATATTACACTGCCACTGAATTACACTGATAAAAACATAGGTTTGAGACACTAACCCTTAGAGCGCTAAATATAAACAGTGTTGCTCAGTGATGTAAGATATCAAATTCAAAGCTGTTGAAAACCTATCATGTGGTGACTTGTTTAAAAGAGCTCCCCAGGGAGCTCTTATAAACAAGTCACCACATGATAGGTTTTCAACAGCACAAGATAATTTAATTTATAATTTTTTGTAAATTTATTTCAGCGCTCTAAGGGTTAAACCAGAAATCCAATCACTATTTTCCTCTCTCCCTCGCTGCTGCAGGCACTTCAGATCAGTGAATAGCAAACAAGGCAAGGGAGAGAGTTGTTTTCAAAAAATGCACACAGACATTCAAAGTTATCGCGGTTCCTGTAGGACTGTCAGTCCTCCAAAGGACAGCCGTCACCAGGGGGCACTGTTACCTGCAGCACATAGTCCAGGGCCAGGTGTCTGAAGCACTTGCGGGTGATGCTGAGGGTGCTTGTGGCCTCCTCCACCTCATGAGGCTTGTTGCGCGGGGCCTGAGCGTTCTTCACGTGGGCGATCTCCATGTCCTCCCGCACTTTATCGAACTGCTTCTTCGTCTCCTTGAACTTCCGCACATCCCTGAGGAGAAGAAGAAGAAAGAATGTCATTTTAACCTTGGCTGTGTGACTGCATGTGCGTACATGCGTGTCCGGATTTAAATGTGAGCATAACTGTGTATGTCTGCCATTGCATATGTACAGTTGCTTGTGTGTGTATGCTTGTGCGTGTATTCTCACATATGTAATGCATACTGCATGCATGCATTTGCATGTATTTACAAGAGTGTATCACTTTAAGAAAATAAACATGTATACAGTTAAGTTTCCACACATACTGAAAGCTCGTACACAGGACCTGCACTAAGCTAACAACTGAACACATCAAATTATCGCCTAAGGTTTTTGTCCAAAACATTATAGTCCATTAAAACAAGGCACTCCAGTGGAAAACTATTTATATGGGGATACCAAAATACATAATAAAACTACTCCTTAATTAAAGCTGGTTTGTAAACAGTTGTTTGTTTAAAAATTTAAGATTGTGAAGAACAGAGCCTAATTCAAATGTCACCTGCAGTGTATAAGCATGTGCATGTGCCTTTATGTTAATGTGTAACCATGTAAAAGTGCCTCTCATATATACATACAAGTGTGTATGAGTAAAAGAATGCATCCATGCTTGTGCACCACTGTATGTGTCTGTCCACACCAGCTTGCAACCCACTGCAATATTGTATATAAACAGACTGAATCCTCTTTCTAGCGATACATTTGTAATCTATTAAGTCATAATAGCTGATGCCTCCAGCCCCTAGTTTAATGCAGCCTCATTTCCGGCTCTGCACCCAAGAATCGGACCAGAACCGGCTACTACAAGCCAGCACCATGTGCCTGAACCGCTAGCCAATCATATTTCTTCAGCCCTGAAGCAACTTCCAATCACTCTGTCTCTTATTAGATTCCTGGCTATAGCAGAAAGCATGAACACATGCAAAAACTCTAGGGAAATTAAAATGGCATAGCTCTTAGCATCTCCGAGGTCCAGTTTAAATGTCGAATTTTCCGGAGCTAATCCACCGAGCTCTCCCTACCTATGTTACATTTGGGACACTGTCAATCTCAAATCAGCAAATCCCAACCCCCCGCGAGGGCAGGATGAGGGTGAAAGTGCTGCTCCTTTCAAGGCGACCTGCCTCCAGCCTACAGGCAAACAGCCCTAACCAGTTCACAGCCAGGGATGTGTTGTTTAACATGATGTGATTCTTTATTTCCCTGATTTATCAAGCAAGGCTGATTCCCCGTCTTTACACCCCTGTCCCAGCCTTACTGCAAAAAAGTGATCTTAAAATCTGCTTTAATCTTGTTATGAGACTTATTTCATTCTGCTCTGACTTTTTTCCATTTCAAAACCAAATGTTAGCTTTTTCCGGTTGCTATAAAAAGTCAAAATATCTCAACAAAATATATTTTGCTTTATTCAACCAAAGAGGTTGAAAAAACAGAAAATACACGATTAAACTCATTTTTACCAGCAGGATTTACTTTTTTTTCCAGTGTAGGAGCACACATTACTTCACAAGCACAAACACAGAACAGCAGGTTAACAGTTTTCTTCACAGGATAATAGTTCTTTATTCTCCACGCACATGGAGCACTTCTCCATCTCCTCTTCTTACTGTTACACATTACATAACTCCCCTGCAGGAAGGGCGGCCTGAGACTGTAAAGCAGCTTTCACACCGGACGCGATACGAATTTTTCGCACAACAGATTACATTCAAAGTCAATGCAAAGACGCGAATACGCGCTTGAATGTAATCTGTCGTGCGAAAAATTCATTTCGCGTCCGGTGTGAAAGCAGCTGAGGAGTGAACTTCCACCTGACCCCCTAAATACTGGCTTCAGGCCAGCAGATCCATCACCTCCTTAACTCCTTCAACCCCACAGCCCTCTACAGAGGGCTGACCAACATATTCCCTTCAACCCCAAATTCCTGTAGGGAAAATTCAAACAATCTGACTAATTGATTGGAACATATCAGGTTACATTTAATGGGATTCCAGAGATAACAGTAAGATACAATGTCCAGATAATGACCAGCCCTCTACAGAGGGCTGTGGGGTTGAAGGGTATAGTGATGCTAGAATATCTGGGGTTGAAAGAGTTAATCTCAGAGGTAAGGACTGCTTGTCCAAATGTTCACTGGGCTAGGAGAGTGTGTTTACCGAAGACTCTCTCACAGTGCTTTGCATCTTCACAGGACCACACTAAAAAAATCCAGACAAGAGGCTCCTCAGAGCCTGTACTCGGGCCGGGTCTAGGCCTGGACCAATCCATAGATATATTTAGAACAGTAGATTACTGATGATGTCATATTTACATTATCCAAAGTGAAGCACCCGGCCGCCATATTGATACACCCAACTTCTTCATAAAAATGAATGGTTCCTAATGAGGCCAATTTCAAAGAAGTCATTATGAGCATTAAAATGGCGAGATGTGCGGCTGCCTTTTGCAGCAATAGTCATGTGAAGTGTAATAAAACGTTTCATGCGTAAGTTAACGTAGAAACGCAAATTTGTCACTTTAATAGAAAAAATCGCGTTCGCTAGCTAGCTAGCTTTAGCCGTGCCATTGACTTAAATAGACTGCTGACTAAAGCAAACGCTAGCGATCGAGAAAGGTCTCCAGCGAGCTACCTTGGTACCCTTACCGTCGCGGGGACTGCATTGACTAAGCAGTCGATAAAATGAACAAGGTGGCTAATAAGCTAGCTACTTGTAATTGACATTGAAGGATAATATTTCTTACCTGCATGATATTTAAAACAGTGGACAAGTCGCTTTGTCTGTTTATACAGAGTTCCAAAAGACAAGGAGGGGAGAAAGGCTTGGCTGTTAGAAAAAAGGAGAAAAAAAAAAAAAAAACCTTTCTCCATCCCTCGATCCGTGCTGTGCAGTGATTATTTTTTGAGAGCAGTGTTTTAACGGGACAGGGGCAAATATGACGCTTAGTAAAGGAGTAGCCAGAGTTAACTAGCGCTTCCTTTTAGCAACGTTGGCTTTAGCCATATGATTCAGTACGAACAATTCGGTCAACGGCAAATATGCTCAATCAGGGTAGAATGAAGTGAGGAATCCAGAGAGTAATTTGATAACGTATACGGACATTCATCGACGTTGCTTACAACGGCGAAAACTTCGAAGCAATTATCTTATCAGAGGGTCATTAAAAGCCTCGGTCACCTTAACTGAACTTTTCTGCTCGCACTTCAACGTTGACACCGAGTAATATTTCGATCTTCCCTTTAGTAAGAGTGCCGCTTTCCATCCTCCAAAAAAAGCAAATTTTTAGGGAGAGAAAATGTTGCTCTGCACAGCGATACCAAAAATCACCCCGACTCGCACGCAAGTGATTTTGAAAATATAATTTTTAGAGATGGCAATTTCGAACCTTTGAAACAGTTTTGAAACCTATGAAACGACCACTGTTTCGAAATGTTCCGAAATGTTTCGACACCAGATTTATTTCAGTAGTGCACAGCCTAGTGGCAAAAACTTTTACTGCAGCTATTAAAATATTTTGAAGTGAAACAAAACACATGATCATTACCGGGCAGAGCAGGAAAAACGTCAATAGTCACGTGACAAAAGTTTTGAATCAGAGTCGTAAACCTGTGTCAAACCCGGAAGTTTCGAACGTGTTCGAAACAGTTCGAACCTGCGTGTCGAAATTGCCATCTCAAATAATTTTACAGTAGGCGAAAATGAATGGGAGAGTACGTGCGAATTGAACTTCCCAGTGCGTGTGCTCCTGGGGAACGGATGCTTCACTTGAGCGTACCCTATCAGCAATGTAGTGTTCTATATGGGCCCATCGCGAAACCGCGCGCGCGCATGAGCAGGACAATCGCGACCCCGAAAAAAAGAAAAAAAAGAAGATCCGGAGCTAAGACTCGTGGCCTACCGGCCCGAGTAATAAGGCCAGCAGGCATCATCAGATGGTTTGAGCTGTGCTCTAACACTTCCTGCTTGTCAGCACCTGCCTGTTGCTGATTACAGAGCTGGTCAGCTGTTCACCGCCGATTAGTGGCTAGGAAGAGTATGAAAAATCTAGGTCCACATCCCGAACCATATTCAGCACTGTGAGCTGTACACTGGTGCACGAGTAAGTGTATTTCCAGCACCAGAGGCCGGGTCATGTTGTAGTTACATTTCCAATTTTTAAATCAACTCAGGATGAACCAGACCTAACATGTTACCAAACATAATTATTTTTGTATTCTTACCATTCACGGAGACACACTACTACTTTTCTACACTGTATTACAACGATACAGCATGAACACAGAACTATATATCACAATCTTCTTAATTTTGGGCTAAGGTATCGCCATGTATCTATAGTTAAGGAAATGATGCGACCTTCAGTCTAAACTTCCAAAGAGGAAACTCATAAGGCTGCTCATTGGCCTGAATGAAGAAATGGACATCAGCCCAGACTCAAATCACCACACTGCCAGTCTGCATCAGGGGACATTAGAGAAGGACTTCACACTCACTCTTTCACAAAGTTGTGCAGCTGCTGTTTCACAGACCTCTGCGCCTGGTCAAAGAGAATCTGTGGAGACACGGGAGAAAGAATCAGTGAGCACTTCCAATACAGAATGGGCCCAAAACCAAGTAAATTTTCACAAGCTTTACAAACATAACGCGTTGCTGAATACCCCTCGGCCCGGACAAGATTTCCTGCCTCAAGTTCACAGCGCTAAGGTCAAAGGTGAAATCCAGCAAAAAACATGACGTTGCACATCTATGTGTCACAGTGAGTTACCATACCAAATGTGGTGAAGCTGCGATCAGTAGTTGCTGAGTACTGACCCGTACAAGATTTCCTGCCTCAAGGTCACAGCGCTGAGGTCAAAGGTCAAATCCAGCAAAAAACATGACCTTGCACATCTATGTGTGGCATTGAGTTACCATACCAAATTTGGTGAAGCTGCGATCAGTAGTTGCTGAGTACTGACCCGTATGGACGACGGACGACAGACGACGGACGACAGACAGACACGCAGGTGACGGCAATACCCCTCCGGCCAGAGTCGGCCGAGGGGTAAAAAACTGCTCCATCACTGAATGATTTTGTGCATTTCCTGCAACGCAGGCACGTGTTATTACAGCTGACCACCTGCAGAGGGCGCATCCGCTCAAGTATTATTATCAAATAAATCAAATACCAGTGAGCACAAACCGACGCCTCACCATACGCTCTCAAACACACACACTAGCACAAAGAACCATTGTCCCAACTTCATTCAGACTTATTGCTCGACACAGGAGCAGTTTCTCTCCACTTGTTTTTCCCAAAACAGAGCAGGAGAGCAGGAAATCTGGTCTGCCGGGCAGGAAAAAGGTGTTGGGGGGGGAAATGGTGACGATGGCACGGATAGTAGGAGTGCACCTCAGCAGTGAGCTCATCCTCTCATGCTCCAGGGTCAGAGGTCAAAGCTCCTGCATACAGTGCTAACTGCTAGTGCATTCTCACAAAACCTGCTCCCACATTCAGTGATTCAGCAGGCTTGACAAGGCTACTGGTGTGAAATCCAGATTCAGCTACTGAACGTAAAAGTGAGTCCCCAGTATTATATTCTAATCATTTGGATTAGCCATTTAGCACGATCCTTAATCAGTAGGTGGAATTAATTGGTGAAATCAGCTGGCTGATTACAGGTATTGGGGGGAGACAACACATGGTGGGAATTTAATTATCAGACTAATTTGAATTCAACTTGAATTTCCTTCTCCGTGCCAGGAAAAGTTTCTCCCATGAGACTCAGAGAGCGAAGGAGCCGTAACAAGAACACCGCCATGGTGAGACTGGGACATGGTTTTGAATTAGAATCAGTCCCTTTCTCTGCGATATCATGATCGGACAGAAAAGCTCTTGGGAAAGAGAAAAATCAAAAACCGTTTTCCAACTACCATTACTTGAGGCTGAAAATAATTATCACATTTTTACTTCTTGATCTTTTAGCTCACTCTTGCATAGCTGCATTGCTGCGCTCTATCATCTTTCGTTACAATGTTCAAAAATCTCTACAAAGATTGTCTACACTGCTCTAGCCTGGGGGCTGAGAGGACCAATTCAAAACTTACTTTATCTCTTAAAGTTTATGGTTGACCCAGAGCCTGTATTATGGACCCGATATTAACAGTTAGCCAGCTGGTTCAATAAGCTACTATCGCTGCACCCTGCATAGGTATCATGCAAAACCTTCGAATGCACTGAGGGATCAATATGGCCCTCAACGAAAAATCAGTGGATGCAGGCCATGTGCTGGATGCCACAAAAGTAATCACAGCGCGGCTGTCCATGTGATGTTTTGCAGATGTGAAAAACTAAGAAAGTCAACACCTACCACCTGCTGTGCTTTTCGGGAGCCAGACGAGAATATCTCCACCAGGGTGACACAAGGACTCGTGCACAGAAAACACTGAATTTATCCAGCAGATTTTACTCTTAGTTTACACAGGGTTCAGTACATTCCGACAGGCACGTACTTCCAATCAAGGAAGTTCCGAACATCTTCCATGGACCCCCAATCGGAAAGCCACTCAAGTCACTGTAGCCGATTTTCCGAAAAACAGAGATCAGCTTGTTGGCTACAATGGACATATTCTGACGGCCACCACGCTGTGTCTCTTTACACCGAGTCAATACAAGAACTGCATTATCAGCCACTGAAAAGTGGCCCTAGCTTACAGCTGCAAGTGTGCGTGTGCGCACACGAGTGTGTGTTTGTTTGCAGTGTAAGTGACAGTGATTAACCCTTTGAGCGCTAAATGCAGCTATTGTTGCTCAGTGATGTAAGATATCAAAATCAAAGCTGTTGAAAATCTATCGTGTGGTGAATTGTTTAGAAGTGGAACAAGTTGCCACATGATTGGTTTTCAACAGCACAATTAATTAAATTTATATTTTTCAAAAGTTCATTTTTTTGCGCTCTAAAAGGGTTAAGCAGTAAGGCCAGCCCAGTGAGATTTGTGGGCGTCTTTAGCGAATTAAAAGCAGCCGCCACAGAGCTACCACCTGCAGCCCTGATGGCACGTTCACACACTGACACACTCGTGGGGACTAAAACACTGGCTCCAGCTCCTCGTATAACCATCATTACCATTCATTCTCACCACAACTGCCGCACATTAAGTATATAGCAGTCAAGAATGAAGCATAGGATTTCTTCACTTCTTCTGTTCTTTATCCTGATTTTTTCACTGTGGCTGTAGAAAATAGTACCCTCCACTTCAAGTGCTACGATGCTAGTGAGCTAAAATAACTGTATTTCAAAAAGCATACATTTTAGCCACTGTTTCTGCTGCATGGGGCATGATGCTATCATGCAACACGGTGTGCTGCAGCTGGTCCAGTGTGTTTTCCTGAGAGGAAGCAAACGATACGGAGACAGTGGAAGCTGATAAGGTGATGATGGCCCCAGAGATTGCGCTCCTGCTGTAACTGAAAAGCATCATTGCCTGACGTTAATTTTTTATCAAAAACTAGCAATGGAGAGAGGAGGTCCTACCTCAGCTTTGCTGCAACACATTCAGCAGCACTCTCATTCAAGGTTAGTGTGTCAGAGAGAGAGAGAGAGAGAGAGAGAGAGAGAGAGAGAGAGAGAGGGAGGGAGAGGGAGGGAGAAGAGAGAGAGAAGGAGGGAGAGAGGAGAGAGAGAGAGCTGCTTGTGTGCCAGATGCACTATTACAGTGATGAGAACAGGCACGGCACAGAACCAGCCTTTGCGGAGGAGGATGCTAGCGCTAACGCTCCCTCTCGTGCAGCGGGGGAGGGGAAGAGAGGGAGGGGTTTAGCAGCACACCGTTTTTCACACTGACTCTGGACCATATGCCTCCTGATTAGAAAGGCCGACCCCGTTCCATTTCGCATACAGGGATGATGGATTGTGTGAGAAATAATGAGATTCTCAAACAATCTGTGATGTGCGAGCTTAGAAAATCCTTCGGTAATGTGATGTTCCCTTATGTTGTGCGTTCATTACAGAACATTCCAGACATGACTTGGATTAAAATGCATCTAAACACAGAGCAATATTAGCATCTTATAAAATAAATTTTAAAGTTCAATATACTGTACGTTTGTAATCAATGGGGATAGCCTGTGACATGACAATATAGAGGCTAGTTCTGGCTGCTTGAGCAAGGCTAACGGACCTGGCAACCCCTGCCACTGCATTTCTGAAACGTCATCCACTGCAGTACGGAAAGCAAATTCCAATCCAACCTTCCCTGGCCTCCTTGAAATGCAGCCCCCCCAGCTTTTGCAGAGAGGATATCAAACGGACCGCACACTGAGAGGGCTGCACTTTTACACCCCTGGGGTCAGGATGGGTGTCGAGGGTGGACATGGAATTTTGGGGGAGGTTGTGGGGGGTGCTGCATGTGATTTACCTGTTTGGCCCACCGAGAGGAGCAGAGCAACAACACAGTCGTAAATATTTGCTGATGACTGGCTGCGTCAGGACGGCTCGGTCTGTTTATCTGCAGCGATTTGCACAAGACTCGTGTTTTTTGACTTCCCTGTGGAACTGTGCTGTGCATTCTGAGTTTTCTGACAGTAAACAACCCACCCACTAAAGAAATGCACACATAGAAGTGCTCTCAAATGTGACCGTTCAGCAAGAGCCGCTCAGAGCTAAAAATCGACAGTCACAGTCTAATTAAAACGGCTGAGCTTTCCTCGGTTTGGACCCTCTCCTATCTCACTCTGCATCCAACCGTGAAATTACAGCTTCAGCTGTTTATACACTCATAACCAACCCTGTTTACAGACATCCAGCATCCTGCCAAGTTTTCACTTGAGCACTGCACCTCATTCAACCGCTAGAGGTCTGTTATAAATAACTAATTCACAGTTCAGGGGTACCAAATTATGGACAAAATAAAACCGACAGGATAAATACAGTATATACGGTTTGAAACCATAAGGCTAATAGTACAAGTTAATGAAAGCCCAAACAACAAGCTGGAGACTGGAGCTCGTGTTCTAGTGACTAAATCCAAGTCTACCTTCAAGACGGGTGTACACACGCCAATCTAGACCACAGATTTTCATCTTGTTACTTTGCTGACTGCATATGCAAGGTGTGATTCGCACTGTGTAGAAGAAGCGAGGGCGAGTCGTCAGGGGAGCACTTGTTTCAGACGAATTGCGCCAGCATTTTTATGTCACATTCCAATTTAAAGCACCAAAATTTCACAACAATAGGCTGCAACATAAGATGTCTCATTTTTCGCGATGACCGAAACTACAATGTGTAAGAGACGTTATAAATGCTATACTACAGTTACTGAATGTTGTTATGACATTACAAATTCATTGTATCAATGGCTATTGTTGTATCACTGCGTAATACTTCTCATTCCGTCTTACCGTTTGATAGTTCACTATTTCCCGGAGGCTTTCTCCACACTTCTCCAGGCACTCCTAAAATCACAGAAATAAAAAAATTTCTAAATAATGTGGGCAACACTTTCGATATGCATTACTAAACAGACTTTTCAAATTTTACTGAAATTAAAACAATTGAAGAAAATTATTCAAAGAAATAAAAAAAAAATCTAAACCAAATGCTGATGGAAATGATTAATTCAGAGAGTAATTAAAAAAAAATAGCATTTAAAGAACTTTTTTGACAAATATCTCCCATATTTACTAAATAACTTTCATGAGTCATGGAAATGTAGAAATCCAATGAACATCACTCAAGGAGCAGTTTGGGTTTTTTAAAGAGAGGTTGGATGATTAACGTACTTATCCCTAGTCAGTGTATTACCTGCAATAGATAACCACCACCGAGCTTCCAGTTTGTAGACCCAGAGCGTAGTGCTAGTTCGCGAGCAGAGCAATACACTGCTGTAGACGTGGAATGTAGCTAAATGCACTTTAGCCACCTAGAGGAAGGCCTACATAAAATAAATCAATATTCATTTTAAGTGTACGCTATATAGTATTTAAAATAATATCACCACTGTACATTGCCCTCTCACAGCCAGCCCCTTCTACTGGCACTAACTTTTTGCAGCCATTTAGGAATACAGAAGTTCTACGCACGAGAAAACACACAGTTAGTGCCAAAGTAAAAGGCTGTCTGAGAAAATGTAAAGCCCTAAAAATATTTAAAATATAGCCTACACTTACATGGATATTGATTTATTTTAGGTGGGCTTTCATTTAAGTGGCTAACTAATGGTGAGCTGCTGACCCCGTCTACAGCAATTGTGAAAATTCAGCGCCACATTTAGCTATCTGACGGCAAGCGGTGACAATATTCTAAATATGCCGTACACTTAAATGAATCTGGATTTACTTTACGTGGGTCTCCTTCCTGGTGGCTAACATACGTTTTACTACTGTTCCCGAGCACAGCAGTGTGTTGCTCTGCCTCTGAAAACTGGGAGCTTACTGGCTGCTGTAAATTGCATGGAATACAATAACTAGGGACAAGTATCTCATAGAACCCCACTTCAAAAAACCTGAACGACCACTTTAAGATTTGCAGGAATTGCAGGGCATAGTATTCGATGATGAACCTGGTAGAAAGTGTTTTTGGCAGAGCTGTTAGCTGCTACTTAGGGGTGTCAAATGAGGGTTGAAATGAACATATACAGGAACAAGATTGGTTACCACAACTGTGCTTCTTTATGTTCATAATTTCCATAATATTTGTTTGGACCAAAATTAGATGCCACAGACAATAAGAAGACAAATGAGTATACATCATGTTTTCAATGGGGAAGGGTGTGGTTGGTTGCAGAACGCAACCAACGCAACGCGTTTCGCGTGTATTCGCGTCTTGGCATTGACTTTGAATGTAATCTGTCGTGCGAGAAATTCATTTCGCGTCCAGTGTGAAAGCAGCTTTACAGTCACGAAATGAGGTCACAAAGCCACATTCTGAAGTAACCAGAAGAGTCAAGACAGTGGCCAAAGTAATTACTGTTTGCAGTAAGAATGTTCAAGACGATGAGAATAATTTGTACTTCATAGAGCAGCACTGGTCATAGATTAAGTTTTTGGTCTAACAGTGGGCTGCATTAATTATCAAACGTTACAGGATTACACTGTATTATACGACTAAAGGATTGGGTTATAGCAGCTACCCTATTATACGCCATCTGGCCAAAAAAAAAAAAACAAAACTGCAGTTTGGATTTAAATTAGCAAATGCTTAAGAGCCTATGACTGAATCATTACTGTGGTGATTAATTTGTTTCAGCCGGCAACAATTATTGTAACCCTAACCGATGCAGTCTGTAGCTTCTCATCTCTGAGACAACCTTGTCGGAAGACATACAGCATCCTGTGGCCGTGGAAAAGAGGTAACTGTGTTCCAGGACGGTCAAATTATTGGCCTGCCTCAAGAAAACAACTAAGGAGATTGCTAAATCGCTGGCAGTGGCTTGAGAGCTGTTCAACGCATTATCAACTCAATTGAAAGTATTTGAGATTTGCTGGAGAAGGCCTCACAAAGTGGTTTGACTCGTCGGTCGCCAGGTCAATATCTCGGCCAAAAATTAATGCAACTCCAGAAGGATATGTAATGACGTTGCATTTTGGTGTTGAAACGATGCCATGACAAGTGCCATGACAAATAATCGACAGCTAATGCCCGTCAAACAAAATATTAGAGTGTGCAACTTTTTAGCCAGGCAGTAAATGATCCTGTTATATCCTGTCTTTCTATGGGGTCTCGACCATTCTTCGGTTATTTTGGATGCTTCATTTTGACGAGTTATAGCGATGACCACAGCCCAGCTGATTAGTGCATCTTTACTGATCACTGTGACACGTGATTGTTTGCGTTAGAGAAATGTCCACAAAAAAGAACTTGGGAAGGGGGTGCCTCAGCTACTATATCCCCGAGGCTTACCGATATCATCTCGTCCTTCTTGCATTGCTGGGACAGGTCACGGATCCCACTGATAAACAGCTTGTTGGCGCTGATGTACGCCTTACCGGCCTCAATCATCCCACTGCATAATTTCACCAACTAGAGAAACAAAAGTCCTATATTACTCTTAACATCTTCACGTAAAATTGAATCATTGAGTTTCCAAAGGGCCCAACTCCAATGAATTAGAGGTCTGCATATCTTATAACAAAAAGGGGAACTTTCTTGTAATTTCAGCCAAAAGTATCCCAATGACACCCTCTTGTAAAGAAATAAACTATAATTATATGGGTCATAACATACCGGCAAAAAAATAAATCAATTTTTTCCCCTTTCCTGAAAAAGAGTGTTCCTTGGAGTTGGGCCCTTTGGAAACTCAAGGACCCAATTGTCATTCAGGCAAAAAGGTCAAACTCATGTTCATAAAGGACGTTCAAAAATAAAATGACAACATTTTGCTCATTACTCAGAACAAAAACCCACACAACCCACATTGGCCACAGTTTTGGGGTACGGAGAGGGTAGAAGGACCCTAAATTGTAACGCATCACCCGGAACCTTCTCCCACAGTCATGAGAAATACACCACGGCACGTTATGGTGACTTACAAGCAAATATTCTGCAAATTTGAACAATGTGCTCAACAAGACCAAGGGGACTCACTGGGTTTAAATTATATTCATAGCCAGCTGGGTACAGGCTGGAGTAAGTCTTGTTAAGCCTCATGCTTTTGAGGATAAAAAATTTTTGAATGAAATATCAGGAACCAAACAGCAGTGCAAACCCAGGCATAGCAGCTCAGTAATAAAGCCTCAGTATCACTGCATTGAGCCCCTTCTAACGCAAGACTTACTTTATGGAAAAATTATCTGGTAAATACGTAGACAAAGGAACAACTATATTGAAATTATAATGTAAAAAATGGCATCATTTTACAAAACCCAAAACCAGTGAAGTTGGCACGTTGTGTAAATCGTAAATAAAAACAGAATACAATGATTTGCAAATCCTTTTCAACCTATATTCAATTGAATACACTGCAAAGACAAGTTACTTAATGCTCGAACAGGTAAACTTTGTAATTTTTTGCAAATATTAGCTCATTTGGAATTTGATGCCTGCAACATGTTTCAAAAAAGCTGGCACAAGTGGCAAAAAAGACTGAGAGAGTTGAGGAATGCTCATCAAACACTTATTTGGAACTTCCCACAGGTGAATGGGCTAATTGGGAACAGGTGGGTGCCATGATTGGGTATAAAAGCAGCTTCCCTGAAATGCTCAGTCATTCAAAACAAGGATGGGGGCGAGGGTCACCACTTAGTGAACAAATCGTGAGCTGATTGTCGAACAGTTTAAAAACAACATTCCTCAACGAGCTATTGCAAGAAATTTAGGGATTTCATCATCCACGGTCCGTAATATCGTCAAAAGGTTCAGACAATCTGGAGAAATTGCACGTAGCGACAAGGCAAAAAACCAACATTGAATGCCCGTGACCTTCGATCCCTCAGGCGGTACTGCATCAAAAACCGACATCAGTGTGTAAAGGACATCACCACATGGGCTCAGGAACACTTCAGAAAACCACTGTCAGTAACTACAGTTCGTCGCTACATCTGCAAAGTGCAAGTTAAAAACTCTACAATGCAAAGCGAAAGCCATTTATCAACAGCACCCAGAAACGCCGCCGGCTTCGCTGGGCCCAAGCTCATCTAAGATGGACTGATGCAAAGTGGAAAAGTGTTCTGTGGTCTTCCACATTTCAAATTGTTTTTGGAAACTGTGGACGTCGTGTCCCTCCGGACCAAAGAGGAAAAGATCCATCCGGACTGTTATAGGCGCAAAAAGCCAGCATCTGTGATGGTATGGGGGTGTATTAGTGCCCAAAGCATGGGCAACTTACACATATGTGAAGGCACCATTAATGCTGAAAGGTACATACAGGTTTTGGAGCAACATATGTTGCCATCCAAGGTCTTTTTTCATGGACGCCCCTGCTTATTTCAGCAAGACAATGCCAAGCCACATTCTGCACGTGTTACAACAGCATGGCTCCGTAGTAAAGAGTCAAATTCTAGACTGGCCTGCCTGTAGTCCAGACCTGTCTCCCATTGAAAATGTGTGGCGCATTATGAAGGCGTAAATCGACAACGGAGACCCCGGACTGTTGAACAACTTAAGCTGTACATCAAGCAAGAATGGGAAAGAGTTCCACCTGAAAAGCTTCAAAATTGGTCTCCTCAGTTCCCAAACGTTTACTGAGTGTCGTTAAAAGGAAAGGTGATGTAACACAGTGGTAAAAAAACTTTTTTTTTTGCAATGTGTTGCTGCCTTTAAATTCTAAGTTAATGATTATTTGCAAAAAAAAAATAAAGTTTCTCAGTTTGAACATTAAACATCTTGTCTTTGCAGTGTATTCAATTGAATATAAGTTGAAAAGGATTTGCAAATCATTGTATTCTGTTTTTATCTACGATTTACATAACGTGCCAACTTCACTGGTTTTGGGTTTTGTACAATTCTGATGTGCCAGTGCAACTCTGAAGCATTGTGTGGCTGTATGGGGTGTAACACCTATCACCAAATCAGGACCTTGAATCTCAATCCAGCCCTGGTTTTCCTTCCTCCCAAGAAATTAAACAATTAACAGAACAAGTAGTGCTTCTGGTTGGTCAGACTGGTTTTACATGTGACTCGGGGAAAAGGGAGGAAAACTAGTAATTTTTGGACCTTGAGGACCGTGATTCGATAATTCCAGGTGTACAGCACGTATACAGCATGATCATAAAGTAACGGAGCCTTGGAACGGATCACGATGTTGCAGGGCAACATTGCCTCGTTAATTGCCCTGTTAATTGGGGTGTCCCACAGCTCTAAACACTTTGTCACTTCGGGGAAACTGTGTTTTGAAAACAAAATAGTTCTGTTTTGTGAGAGACATAACACTAATTTGGGAGCGCTAGATGTGAACAAGTTCTCATATTAGGAAGTCACTCATTATCTATCCAATAGGTGTTATAGCTGTCTCAGATGCAGTCGAGTTTGCACTGAGAAGAATTGCTCACACATTACATGTTCTCTTACTCCTCGGGGATCCGCAAATCCCCCACCCTCGCTGCACTGTTATAAACGGACTGAACTTAACAGTTAAATTAAGGCATTGTCTCCTTGTTCTGCCCACATTTAACTGTGGTTTACAGTTAACATACACGGAACCTCTGTAATAAATTGATTGTAAAATTACAGTTAAAACAACTGGCTAAAAAGGTGCAAGTTTATAACAGTGTGTGTACAGTCCCTCACTGCTCACTTTTTAAAAATTGCATATAATTTGTGCTATTACTACATTGCCAAAAGTATATGAACACTTGCTGATCCTCATTTCAAAATTGAGAGCATAAATATGTATCCCTTCGCAGTAATAAGAGCCTTTACACCACCCAGACAAGTTTTAGTGAGGTTGGGCAGTGAGACTAGATAATTAGGCCTGGCTCAAAGGCCTGGTTTTCCAGTTGGTCGCGACAGTGTTCAACTGAGTTGAAGTCAGGGCATTGTGCGGGCCAGGATAGTTTTTCAAACCATGTCTGGACCTTATTTTGTGTATGGTGGCACTGTCAAACTGTACGAAAAAATTCAGCCTTCACCAAATAACAAGAAGCATGGATTCATCCAGAACAGTGGAGGCCAACCCCGGTCCTAGAGAGCTGCAGTATCTGCAGGTTTTTGGTGTTACTCAGCACTTGATTTATGAATTAAAGCAGTTGATTACACACTTAACTAATCTCACCTGGAGTCGCAGGTTCAAATTAGGTGGGGAAAACGAATGTCAGCACACTGTGGCTCTACAGGACCAGGGCTGACCACCCCCGATCCAGAATTTCATTATATGCTACAGCATCTTAAAGCCTGGAGTTTATTTCATTGGAACTAAGAGGCCAAGCCCGAGCCACAATAAAAACAGGCCCCTACCATAGAGTTTGTATATGATACATTTCCCTAAATGGGATCATCAAGCAGGGGCCTCCAATGTGAGACCCTATTTAACTTCATTACAGGGGAATTAATTTTAAATTGGCATGTGCTTGCAACACAACAGCAATTACACAGGATTTATTATCCTTAATTAATATGGCATGCTATCCCTTGCATCTAACTGCATTTCTGCCTGACACAGTTGGTTCTGGTTCGCGACGCGTATGCAAGGAAATTCCAAAAATCCATCATCTGATTTGAAAACGAGTCCCAGCATGGATTCCAGCAGCACCCAACGAGCTTAATGCCAGTCGACCTATGGAGACGTCGTCTTTCCGGAAAGTGAGTGCAAACATTAATCTTTTCTGTAACTGATAAGTACTGTTACTAACCAGGGGTAGACCTGCTACACTGTGTGTATGAAATTAAAATCAATTCCGAACAGTGGTTCAGGTATGCGAATCCGATTTCGTTGGGCAAGTTTTTCATTATCATGCAATGAAGCAAAACACTAAAGGAAAACTGTTGACATCAGTCAGGTTCAGGCACACGCGTTTACGTCCTCCGCTAGTGCCCTATGATAATCTCACATTCATCAGAAACAGGTATCATCGCCTATTTACAGGACACAACATTAGTATTATCATTAGCAGTGACAAACCGGTGTGAAAGAAATGACTAAAAAGGTTGGCAAATTCCCCGAGGAACAATCTCACCTTGTCAAGCTTGGCTTCGATTTCTACCACCTCTGTCTCCACTTCATCAATGTTCGCCCTGCAAGAGAAAATAATGAAACATGAATGAAAGATCCAACAGCACCTGCTTGGGCCAGAGGAAAATGACATAGCTTAAAGGTATTAAAAGGAAGTGTAGCATCTAGGACCAAAAACTCACTACAGCAGTGGGAGCCAACCCTGTTCATGGAGATTTACTATTCAGAAGGTTTTCATTTTAACTATAATTTAGCAAGCAGCTCTGAAGTTATTGAATGAAATGTGAGTTGTTCGGCGTACGGCGAAAAGTCCCTCAACTGACTTGAATCAAATTCCAAATGTGACCGGCTACCATCAGCATTACAGCTCAAAAGAATGCACTTTTTTATTTTCTGTGTTTTAAACTTCTCAGGGGCAAAGGATGATGGATGAATTTTCAGCTGTGAGTAATCCTGCCCAAGCCGAAGTTTCAGACATCCTCCCGAACTTTCATACCGTCACCCCGCCCCACACCAGCAGTCCTTCTGCTGAGTCCACAATCACCACCAAGGTTCACTACATTACCCAAGAGCAGTGGTAACCAACCCATCCTCTAGGTTTTCACTCAGACCCCAGCAAAACACAAACTTAATTCAGTAGGCAGACATCTTGAGGAGCTGCTGATTAGTAGAGTAAGATGTGACAAATGAGGTTAGAAATTGAAACCCTCAGGATGGTATACCTTCAGAAAAAAGGTTGTTCAGCAGTGCCCAAAAGCAAAAACTGTAGGTAGAGAGGCCATTTCAATGGAAATCTATACCATGAATCAATACATATCAGAATAACCACGAAAGCACTTTTCGTTATCAGTCAGGGTATGATAGCTCATGACAAGTGATACCCCAATATAACATATACCATGAATTTCACGAAACAGCTGTTCTGAAGTGATCTTGGTGTACATTATGTCAGTGCAGAGGCATGTAGAAGCGCAAAAATTTTCCCATGACCACTTCTGGCAGGGGTTATGCAACAGTCTACAGTCAGACTTACGGAACAGACAGTGCTACTGTAAAACATGCAATACCACTGCATATGGCACTGAGGTTTTTGTGTTAAAACAGAAAAAATCTGGCAAACTGTCAGTGTATAAAAATGCATTTTTAGATTACACACAGTATATGTACACTGAGACAAGCAGGTGACATATATATTTGAAATACATTCCTAATAGTACTGAGAATATTTAGCACTGTAATTTCTTCGTAATGTTGTCACTGATTGGTCGACGGCAATGAAGTCAGCACAGCTTGAAGTCTTCAGAAAAATAGATAAAAAGGGAGAAAGGGTGCAGACTGGTGTTTTTAGAAACATGTCAGCAAAGCAGATGAATGACTGTGGCTAAAAGAGATTTTGGTATCAGTACACAAAAATGTGCTCTGTATTGATTAAAACCAGAAGAGCAGCAGTGCAGCCATTTTGATCTGTAATAAAGCTGGATTCAATGATGATCAGCTCCAAAAACAATAATGTGAGTTCCAGTTTCATCACTTTCACACGACTGTATCCCAAATCAGTCCTTCCAGCTTCTCTTCCTGACCCTGTGCTCTTCTCTCCCCCACATACACCACACATTCATGCAAAAACACTCATTCTCTGACCCTTTATAAGTAAAGATTTAACAGAAAGCCTACATCATACCCATAAAGAAGCCTACAGAATGACCTTATAACATTATTATAAGTGTAAAAATTAACATTATTAACCCTTAGATCGCTATAGGCGACTAGAGTTGCTCACTGGTGTAAGTCTAAGATATCAAAATCAGATGCTGTTGAAAACCTATCACGTGGCAACCCCGCAAGGGAGCTCCTTTAAACAAGTTGCCACATGATAGATTTTCAACAGCCCAGGATAATTACATTTTTAATTCATTGAAAATTTATTCAGTGCTCTAGCATTTAATTCATGCCATTTTGAACACTCATCTTCAGAGCATTTATTTATTTTCTGTCTGTTCACTGCCTGTTAGAATGATTTTTCATCCTTTTTATTTTTAAATCTGTCTGAACAGCATATTAATAACAATTGTAATGTTGCATTTGTTTCGGCCAGCTGTCACAGCAGTGAAGGTGTGTCTTCTGTTGAGTATTCAACATAAAATCAACAAAAATCGGCTGGACCAGCAGTGCAATATCACGAGCCTTGAGACAGTACCAGCTCGAATTCCATTCTCAGATTTCCAGTGCAGTGACTGGGTACCATCTCATTCAAATCAGTTTGGTATTCAGTTCACTGAAGCTTTCTAAACAGTAATGGCGCCAAAGCATACAGAAATCATGCACAATAGGAATATCCATAACAATGATGTATTGTTTAATATACAGAGTAAACTTGTATGTGGCATTTACCCCTGTAATGGTAAACCCATTGACCATTCTTTGGCCATACATATTTCTTATTTTTCATTCTGTATTTTTCATTCTGTGCCACTCCTTGGGTGATGTTATACAATAAATCAGGGATCTTCAAATCTGGACCACAAATCCAAATCCGGCCCAGGTTTTCTTTTATCCCCGGTGAGTAAATGAATGCTCAGTGCCTCTGATTGGCCAGGCTGTCTTGACACCTGACTCCCAGGTAAAGGGAGGGTGGAAAATCAGAAGTTCTCGGACCTTGAGGACTCTGATTTGAGGACCTGGGGCCGTATTCATGTCAGGAAGTTTTCCGCCTATCGGGACAATAGATCATGACGGCCTGATAGGTGCAATTCATGAACGGCCATTTGGCCTTATCGGCCGAGCCTATAGGTCGACAACCTAGAGCGCCGAATTCGGGCTGATAGACGGCATTTAAGGGCAGTCCTTCTTGTCACACCGAAAGACGACGTGATTTTTTCAGCGATAGTTTCCCAAACTTCTTCTTTTTTCTTGTTCGTTATATCCGAGCAAAGAGCCGACATTAGCAAAAGCTTTTCGACACGAATTTCCTCAAGAAGTAAAATCATCTCTCCATGCTGCCAGTTGGGATCCCTAACTCTGCTTTCCTCATTTTCTGCCGCTTTTTGTTTTTGTTTGAAAGGCATATTGTACACCAAGAGAGAAAAACTCACTGGTCAACACAACAATGAACAACACAAAATCTCCGCTTCGAAAACGAAAAAGGTAGATATCCGTGTCACTGCGCATGCGCCCCTCTTCAACACGTCATATTCCAAAATTAGACAGGCCATCAGCTGGTGGCACGCCTAACTGACGTTCATGAATACTGCTTGGCGCCGCAGACTTGTTGTCCGTTAGCTATCGGGAAGATAAGCTTTATCAGCCCTATATGTAAAACTCCCGACATAAATACGGCCCCTGGGCAATAACTAAATAAATTAAAAAGCATGAAATAAAATTCATTTTAACTGATTAGGTAGGTAGCATGAACTATTAGCACAATCACTATGCAAATTAAATGCCATTGTTGCTCCCTCCCTCTCTCTTTCAGAAGCTTCTTTCCTCCCACTTTTACCCAAACTCTTCTGCAAGGTGCTGACTGTGATTGTGAAGCACAAGTCACTCATTGGCTAGGACCACCCACGGTCCATGGCATCAGTCAGCCAATCAAATGCCACTTTAGTACTCTGCTGCTCACCCTGGCCCACCCAATCTCCACCCTCATGTGCCACCCACAGCTGTTCAATAATGTGAACAAGTGTTTCCCAAACCTCTCCTGGCGTACCCGTCGTCCTGCATGCTTTAGATCTCTCCCTGCGCCAGCACACGTGATTCAAATGATCAGGTCATAATTACCCCAGAAGCTGCTTGATTATAAGCGAATCATTTGAATCACCTGTGCCGGAGTAGGGAGAGATCTAAAGCTTGCAGGATAAGAGGCACGGCAGGAGAGGTTTGGGAAACACTGATGTAAACATAACCGCTGCCCCCTGTTGGGTCCACTGCCATGTCAACACCCTTAAGCAGGCCAGAGTGGTAATTCTGGTGCCAGTGCCATGGAATGACTCTGGGAGAACTGCCCGCTGGCCCACTAACTTCCAGAGTCAATCGATAAACTGTCATCATCAATGAGCCATTAAACAGCAGACCGCTTCATTTCTGGCTTTCCACAGATTTTATTGATTAGCCTATTGGCCAAAGATGATACAGTCCTCCCTGAAAAGAAGGGCCTTTGGTTTCTCCTATGGCTGTTAAGCAGTGTGCGACAGTTTGCAAAGACCAACACGCCGCAAATTTCGCGGGGGGCCAAACCCTCGACTCAGTTGCACCTGTGGGACCGCAGGGGAACGTGAGAAGCAGCTGACACCCGCGCTCCCATGTTTTCGTCCAAGTCGGCCGCCGCCGTCGAGGGGGCCGTAACTCCTCAACGAAAAGGGATTGAGCCCGCCGTTTTGCCAGAGACACCGAGCCAGCCAAGCTCGGCCTCGACGGGCTCGCCGACAGCGCTCCGACAGGGAGACTCCGGGGAAGGCAGATGCGGATTCTCATCTCGCCAAAACGTCAGGACTTGGAATCTTCCTGTTTTCGTTGGGGGAAAACCAGACTGCACTGAAACACGATTTCCTTTACGGACGGAGCAGCGGTCAGGATTAATTTATAAGGAGTGGGAGCATTATTCCCGCTCAGCGATAAAGAATCTACACGTGAACTAACAGTACGACACACGTGTGACCCAACTCCCACTACATACATCATCAGGGTGAAAGGTCAACATGCCCCAGCTTTTAGCAGAACTTAAAAAAGCTCAAACACAACTGAGACCCCCAGACACACTCTGGTTAGCGTGGCTTTGAAATCAGTTCCCTCTTCCCGATTCTATTGTTAGCTAAGCCAGGCAAATACAATCCCTTGTCATGGGGGGTGGGCGGAGAGACAGCTGAACACAAATGCATTGTGGGGCTTTGGGGCTTGTGTGCCGAGCTGGTGGTCTGCTCCGCACGGTCGAAGAGCAGGTGGGGTGCCGTTGCCAGGGAAACCGGCTCAGGTGGCGCTCCTCAAATAATGGCAACAACTCCGCCAGCTGAGGCGCCCGTCGCTCGCCGGAGCAGAAACACTAGGCCGATCGCCCGCAACCCAGATTCCCGAAACATTACCAGCTACCAAGCTACAGGGACAAATGACTAAGGCTCGAAAATGACACAGACAAACCAAGAGATTAAATGGAGAGATTTTGCAGCTTGTCTACTGAGGCGACATAGATCCATGTCGTCTGCTATTTTGACTTAAACGCATTTGCTGTCTAATTAAATTTCCTGCCAAGACTCCAGAATGAAACTGTTTTAAAGACATTTACAAAAAGAAGCAGCTGTCACAAGATATATTCCAAGTGTGCTCCTGACGCGCAGCACTGCCAATGTGCTTTCATTATAACTCCACCATTAAGATTATCCCTTTGAAGAGCAAGATGTTTAAACATTATGAGTCAGCGTTCTCAAACATGACTGCCAGTTATTAGTAATTCTTGACACATCAGCACTAAGAGGTTCAGTTAGGAGCAGTTTAATCTCAGACCTGTAAAATAATGCAATAAAAGATGTTATATGACCCTGAAAAAAAAAAAAAAAAAAACAAGAGCTTTAATATGTGACTGCGGTGTGTAATACAATAATATTCAGTCAGTTAAATTTCTTGCCCAACGATACATTCCTGTTCACATCTCTCCTCGAGCACAGAGCTTCAGTCCGAGTCATGGGGGGCTCAGCTACACTCAGACCCTTCACGTGCGCTCTGAAATGGGACATTGTGTTTGAGTACCGAATTCTTTGAAGAGCAAACGGAGCTCTCTTTTAACCGATCACTTAGTGAGTGATGGTGGGAGAGGAGCGATGGACAGATGGACACAGCCTTTCAGCAGCTCTGCTTCGAGGACCCAACCTGAGGGGCAGGACTGGAGACTGGAGCCAAACTCAGGGGCCATAATGTCCCATCAACCTGAATGTGGGTGCTGTGGTTTTCACTGAGCCATTTTAAACAAGTTGCCAAATGATAGGTTTTCAACAGCATCTGATTTTGATATCTTACATCATTGGGCAACTATAGTTGCCTGCAGCACTTGAAGGATCAATGATAAAGCACATAAAGACAGATGCAGTATCAATGGCCTTGAGCACAAGATTTGAGAATCTTGTTGGACAAAAGCACTTTTCTTAAACCAAGCATTTCCACAAAACTATTTAGCTTAGCGGGGCCTGAGTGTAAACACCGATTTGCCACTGTTTCAGTTCACCCAGAAAAGCACTGATCTAGACATATGATACAACTAAATGTTAAAAAATGTAACAAAAAACAAACCTTCTCGAATGGATTGTTCAGCCATTTTATTCAATAATCACTTTCAGTGATCCCCATATTTGTCACGCTTCAGCAACAAACAAGAGAAAGAACCAATTTATTTATTTTTTTTCAGAGTTCAACATGACTCTAAGGAGAATATCTCATGACTTGTCTGTGAGGAGCAGTTTAGCTGTCCCTGACTTTCCTGAATTTAGGAAAGAATGACAATTTTCAAATTACGATGACATTTAGGGTTTCTGAGGAAAGCCTGTAATAGGATAAAAAAATAATAAATTCTGCTATGTTGGACATTGTGAAGTTTGACTTGTGAGTTTGAATCGCTTCCAGGTCGAAACAAGCTGTGACGCACTGATGACATTATGCTGCATCAAAAGCACCAAATACTATAGAACACCGTCCTGTACCTGGTGCCAGGCTTGTAAGGAGCACCTGATTACGGCAACACTAAGAATAAACTCACAACTTTACTCCACAAAAATGACAGAGTGAAAGCAGGACTCAGAATGCACGCAGACCTGATATTTTGAGAAAGAATGAATAGACTGGACCACATCCGCTGGGTCCTGGAGCAGCAGTCATTGTGCAATGTGTCAGTAATGCAGTCTCCAGCGCCTGGAGTCACATGCTCTCATGTTCACCACAAAACCCACTGGAATGCCAGGCTGAAATGCTGCAAGTAAGCTAATGGTGTGTCTAGCAGATGGCACACTCAAACCCTCAACCAAAAATGTTCACTTCAAACCAGCTGTCCCAATATGCACACTTTAGTTTCTGAGAATATCACAGCCTTTATAAAAGCAGACTGTACAGTGCTTCAGGAAATTAAATTTACGGTGCATGCATGTACAATCAACAGATAAGTGTTTTGTATGTATCTTTAGCACAAAAAAAAGAACAGGTCAATCTAATTGCCTTCAGACTTACAGTCAGCACGATATAAAATTGGACGGTGACACACTTTTGTTTTTTATTTTGGTTCTGTTAGCCAAGTCAATCACTGATCCAAATCCAACTGAACATGCATTCTTCATGCTGCATATGAGACTATAGGCAAACGGTCCTTGCAACAACCAGGACCTGCAGATTGCTGCAGTACAGACCTGGTAGGAGGAAACTCAGTATCTGATGATGTCTATGGATCACACATTGAAACCAGTCACTGCATGCAAACAATATGATTAACTTTCCACTGTTGGCCTCCAAGTGGCTCAGAAAGCTTGACAGGGAGCCCTGTGGTTGGGCGTTCGAATTCCAATCACATCATTACCACCTATGGCCGAAGGTCCATACAAGCGGGGAAAAAATTGGCCCAGCCTCGCCGGGGACAATATCTCTCTAGTGGCTGCTCCTGATTAGCCAGGAGCTTGCAGTTGCATGAGTCGAGCACACACTGACTGCATAATCCTACAACAGCATTGACAGAGTGTGATATGCCAGTGCCCCTGCACAGTATAAACAAAACTAGGTGCAACCTAGAATATGGCTGAGCCGCCAAGTGCTGTATGAGAATGTGGGCCCAAGAAAAGGGTGCTAAATGAGGCAAAGCTCACACAATTATATGAAGTGCAAGTTTAGTAATGAGCTGAGCTGGTAAATTATTTACAAAGTAGGTAGGGAGAGGGGAGAGTGGGAGTGGGAGAGGGAGAGTGTGAAAAAGTGAGAGTGAGAGTGTGTGAGTGGTAATGGGAGAAAGTGAGTGAGGGAGTGGGAGGTAAGGGGAGTCTTGAGTAAGGAAAACATTTCAAAAGCAAGTTATACATTTGAATAGACAAAGAGCTAGAGTAAGGGTAGCAGTTATTGATTTTGTGAATGTCAATTTGAGAGAGACAGCAGCAGCAGATGTTGATGGCAGTTAAAGTATATATGTATGTTCCTGAATCATAATGAAAAAAAGTTACCATTACAGTTGTGCTAATCGGGGACATGACATCACTTTTGTGAACACATGGCAGTTCCTATATAGTGAGGGTGTAAGAACGAAAGTCAAAGTTTCCTTTTTTTCCCCCATGTTTCTTCTTTGGGCATGTTATGGACAAAGAATCCACAGTTTTGAGTAAAACCGCTTAGTAAATATGTTTGAGTGAAGGAGTTGCCATGTGTTTACATAAGGCATTAGACGATATTGGTGATGGTTGAATATGGTTAAGTATGTGACCAAAAAAATTGAAATGCAATTAATTTTAATGAATTTATGACCTATTGAAAGCTCTTGAAAAGGCCTTGTAGTTCACACCAAGATCATGAGAATTGGCCAAGAAATAATAAAGTTTTGGAATTTTATATTGCCCCCAAATAGCGAATTGTTTGGTATTTATTTCAGTCACTGCGGATAAAAAAAGTGTGTTGCGAAGTGAGCAATTTAGGTCAATTTTACCTCATATATGGTAGACAGTCAAAAAAATGATATAAGCAATGTTTATAGAAATGAAATAAAATACAAGAATTCAGGAAAGAAAGCATGAACGATTTTCATAAGCGACAGTTACAGCCTGACCGAGTATTGCACTTTGTCACACAGCTGATATGATAATCAGAGGTGTATAAAGTACTGGAAAAAATAACTAAGTAAAAGTAGAAGTGCCATAACTGAAAGTTACTTTGGTAAAAGTTGAAGTGACCCATAAGAAAATTACTTGAATGAAAGTCTTAAAGTAGTTCACATTAAATGTACTTAAGTATAAAAAGTATCTTGTGAGAAAATATACTTAAGTATCAAGAGTGCGAGTATAAGTACAAAGTATTTTTCATAATACGCATAGAAAGAAGCAAAGCAATCCACTCTTTGTTCTCTTTAATCAATTTCCAGGTGAATGAAAAATACAGTATTCAAAAAACAAACAGGCAGTCTCTCCTTTATATACTACTTCTTTGACTTTACTGGCGGTTTAAAAACCACTATAATTGACTATAATTAATAATAGAATTACATACTATCAATACCATGCCGAATTTTTGCTTCAGTTGCTGCAGGGGACGATTATTTCTGTAGCCAGAGATAATTTTTTTTGAACTGCCGGATATACTATAGGCAAGTATATTGAGCAGTTTGCACATCAGGCTTTGCTGAGGAGTTTTATTCAGGCAACTCCTGAAAAACATGGATTGGAGTGAACTCGTCCATTTTCTAAACCGTGTTCGAACTCAGCTTGCTTGTGAATATTCAATAACTGATCCCAGAGTGCCATCTAGTGGTAGAATATTGTAACTGCGCGCATGAATTTGCAGCTCCATGTCCGCTGTCGGACACATCTGCATAGATACCCCGCCGAGCACCGTTGTTCTTCTCCAACACGCCAAATCCAGATAATCCTTAAATGATTAATTACATTCATATTTTAATTTGTAACGAGTAAAAAAGTGGCCAGTGTCAAAGTAACGAAGTGAAAGTATACTTTTTATCTTTTAAATGTAGTACAGTAAAAGTCCAGGTTTAAAGAAAAAACTCAAGTATAAATCCTCAAACTATTTAAGAACTGTAACGAAGTGCATGTACTTCGTTATTATACACCTCTGATGATAGTGTATCTCATTGTACCTGTCTTCTCTCGCATCGGTTTGCTTGATTCAATAGGAAGATTAAGGAAATGATTCTGGTACCGGCTACGAAATTCAAAAGGGAGATGGAGGAATACACATCGTGCCAATCTATCGTGAAAGAATCTTAACAATGGTCGGAATGTTTTTTAATCCCCTATTCAACCTCACAACCGATACTGTCCTCCATGCTTGTTAACTGTCTTATCGGTTGTGAGATTGAATAGGGAAATTAAAAACACATTCCGACCATTGTTATGATTTTTGGGCTGGGCCGAGCAGCGGCCAGGCCCCTATAAACGCCAATGTCGCTGAGTGAGTGAGTGAGTGAGTGACTGACTGCCTGAGTGATCAAGTTTAACGATTGGCTGGCCGGTGGGGAAGAAATTAAGCGATTGGTCGGCAGGATGGGAAGCACTTCAACGATAGGTTTGCCCGCGATTGGTTGGCTGGCTGTTCAGCGATTGGTTGGCCGGTGGAGAAGAACTTCAACGATTGGTTTACCGACGATTGGCTGGCTGGCTGGCCGGCCGGGCGTCGACTTCCCTGGTATTTACTGGTCTGTGTATTTGCATCAGACATACATGGGTCTCGGAATTTCGGCTTTGAGACATTGCAACAGAAACTGAATGCTTTGCTGTTGGATCTTGGATTTGAGAGTTTTCCGCAGAAACGGAAATTAAAAAGTGGAATTGAACGCGCCACACTCATTTATGCGTGTGAAGGACTATTTACGTACAAGGAGGAAGTGGCGCCGGCACTATTATGTTTCAGTACTTTCAAGAATACCGGAAGAATTCATGAGTTGGTTCGCTTGAACAGAAGCAGTTGTGGTGGCCGCTTTCATTGTAGGCTATCTATGAGAGCGACTGTAACCGACACCAATGCCAACAAAAAATTTAAGAAAATATTAAGTTTTAAAAGATCGCGCCAAGCTGGATTGGACACACCGTCATTAAAGTAGCTACTTCTCCACTACGTTGTTGTACCCACTACGCCAACGTAACACGACCAGTACTTGAATCCAGAATGGCAATAGACTGCAATAATCAGGTAAATGTACTGTTAAATTAAAACACATTTTGTACATATTGAATGTTCACAATGCGCAAATTTTTGACGCCAATGAATGTTTCTTGGCGATATTGGTCGCCATTTCACGAAAAATTAATGCGTATTTTCTTCTAATGGACAGCAAAAGGCTAAATATTCAAATATTCATATAGCTAGATTCCCCAGTCTTTTATAAAGTTTCGATTTTGTTGCATTAGGAGCACAATCCGACCATTATTAGGCTAATCTTCTTTCACGCTAGATTGGTTCGGTTTATTTCAGTCCTCCATGCTTGTTTTCTCTGGTACCGGTCGCGAGATTCCATAGAGATAGACCTGGGATTGTCAACCGGTGGTCCGCGGCCCTCTGGTGGTCCATGGCGGTATTGCAGGTGGTCCGTGAAATTGTAAATGAAAAAGAATAATAATAATAAAAAAAATTGATTATTTAGACTTAATTTATTTTCCATTTACAATTCATTTTTGTGAATAATTTACCCATCCAAATTATGTCAAAAGGAGTTGATCGAGACTCTCCCAAGCCTCATGTCACCACTGACGTCCCATCTTGGCCGCACAGGACCACGGACCAGAAGCAAAAAAAAAACCCCCGGAAAAAATTGGACTGTTTCTTTGCATGACTTCGAGCCGAGCCCTGCCTAACGTAACGTAGGCTAACTGTTCAGCACAATCTAGCAAAATCAAGTAACTTTGCATAAACGTTAGATTTTTCTTTTTGCAACTTGGCCAGTTTAATTTAATTTCATTTTCCATCTTTGATTTGATCGCTGTTAGTTGGCTGGCGAGCGTATTGCTAGTTAACGTGGATAGCAGAGTGACTGTTAGCCAGCTGCCATCATGGACCAATTCGTTATCAGAAAAAAACCTGCAGAGCAGGCCGAGACCACAGCCTCCGCTGGAACGTCAGAGGAAAAGACTGACGAATAGACACTGATACAAATAAATAGCCTTCTTTACATATATAGGCCTATATGCTCTTTTATTTTAAGCATGGTGCAAAATAAAACAAACATCCCCCAAAGCAGTGGTCCCCGAGTTGCTTCTTGGTTACAATGGTGGTCCCTGGGACAAAACCAGTTGAAAACCCCTGAGATAGATTGGTACGATGTGTTACATTCCTCTATCGTTAAAGAATCATAACAATGGTCGGAATGTGTTTTTAATTTCCCTATTCAATCTCGCAACCGATAAGACAGTTAACAAGCATGGAGGACAGTATCGGTTGCGAGGTTGAATAGGGAAATTAAAAACACATTCCGAACATTGTTACGATTCTTTATCACGATAGATTGGTAAGATGTGTTACATTCCTCCATCTCCCTTTTGAATTTCATAGCCGGTACCAGAATCATTTCCTTAATCTTCCTATTGAAACTCGCAACCGATACGAGAGAAGACAGGTACAATGGGATACACTATCATTAGAGGTGTATAGAAACGAAGTACATGCACTTCGTTACAGTACTTAAATAGTTTGAGGATTTATACTTGAGTTTTTTCTTTAAACCTGGACTTTTACTGTACTACAGAAACAGATAAAAAATATACTTTCACTTTGCCACTTTGACAATGGCCACTTTTTTACTCGTTACAAATTAAAATATGAATGTAATTAATCATTTAAGGATTATCTGGATTTGGCGTGTTTGAGAAGAACAACGGTGCTCGGCGGGGTATCTATGTGCAGATGTGTCCGACAGCGGACATGGAGCTGCAAATTCATGCGCGCAGTTACAATATTCTACCACTAGATGGCACTCTCGGATCAGTTATTGAATATTCACAAGCAAGCTGAGTTCGAACACGGTTTAGAAAATGGACGAGTTCACTCCAATCCATGTTTTTCAGGAGTAGCCTGAATAAATGACTTGCTGTCTCTCTCAAATTGACATTCACAAAATCATTAACTGCTACCCTTACTCTAGCGCTTTGTCTATTCAAATGTATAACTTGCTTTTGATATGTTTTCCTTACTCAAGACTCCCCCTACCTCCCACTCCCTCACTTACTTTCTCTCACTACCTCACTCACACACTCACTCTCCCAGTCCCACACGCTCACACTCTCCCCACCTACTTTGTAAATAATTTATGAGCTCCAACTCATTACTAAACTTGCACTTCATATAATTGCATGAGCTTTGCCTCATTTTGCACCCTTTTCTTGGGCCCTCATTCTCATACAGCACTTGGCGGCCCAGCCGTATACTAGGTTGGACCTAGTCTTGTTTAACGACAGATTGGTACGATGTGTTACATTCCTCTATCTCTATGGAATCTCGCAACCGGTACCAGAGAAAACAAGCATGGAGGACTGACACAAACCGAACCAACCTAGCGTGAAAGATTAGCCTAATAATGGTCGGATTGTGCTCGTAATGCAACAAAATTGAATGGAACTTTATAAAAGACCGGGAATCTAGCTAGGTCAAGCACATCATATGCATCCGTTATATGAATATTTAATCCATCTTTTGCTGTCCATTAGAAGAAAATACGCATTCATTTTCGTAAAATGGCGACCAATATCGCCAAGAAACATTAATTGGCGTCAAAAATTGCCCATTGTCAACATTCTATATGTACAAAATGTGTTTTAATTCAACAGTAAGCCCACATTTACCTGATTATTGCAGTCTATTGCCATTCTGGATTCAAGCAGTATTCTGGATTCAAGTATTGGTCGTTGGCGTTGGCGTGTGGGTACAACAACGTAGTGGAGAAGTTCAGTGACGGTGTGTCCAATCCAGCTTGGCGCGATCTTTTAAACTTAGTATTTTCTTAAATTTATTGTTTTCATTGGTTTCGGTTACAGTCGCTCTCATAGATACAATGAAAGTGGCCACCACAACTGCTTCTGTTCAAGCGAACCAACTCATGAATTCTTCCGGTATTCTTGAAAATACTGAAACCTAATAGTGCCAGCGCCACTTCCTCCTTGTACGTAAATAGTCCTTCACACGCATAAATGAGAGTGGCGCGTTCAATTCCACTTTTTAATTTCCATTTCTGCGGAAAACTCTCAAATCCAAGATCCAACAACAGCAAAGTATTCCGTTTCTGCTGCAATGTCTCAGACGAAATTCCGAGACCCATGTATTTCTGATGCAAATACACAGACCAGTAAATACCAGGGAAGTCGACGCCCGGCCGGCCAGCCAGCCAGCCAATCGTCGGTAAACCAATCGATGAAGTTCTTCTCCACCGGCCAACCAATCGCTGAACAGCCAGCCAGCCAATCGTGGGAAAACCAATCGTTGAAGTGCTTCCCATCCGGCCGACCAATCGCTGAATTTCTTCCCCGCCGGCCAGCCAATCGCTAAACTTGATCGCTCAGGCACTCAGCGACATTCACTCAGCGACATTCGCGTTCGTAGGGGCCTGGCCGCTGCTCGGCCCAGCCCAAAAAGGGAAGGCTAGTTATCAGATGTGGAATCGCGCAACACAGCTTCTTCCTCCTGAGTCGATAAGAGCAGGCTGCTGTGGTGAGCTGAACCACCTGGCTGTGGTCAGGGTGGGGGAAAAAAGAGAGAAAATACCAAATTGAAATCACTCCCAATATTCTTTGTTGCAGCTGAAAATGGGGGAGACTGTGTACAGAAGTGCTATCAAACAGTAAATCTGGTATAGATGAAAACACCCTGAAATTAAAGCTGACAATCTGCACCTTCAATATCATTATTTCTGCTTCCTTTCAAACTCCAAGTGCGAGAGTGTACAAAACACAACGGACAAAGAAAGTGTCTCTGTCCATTAAAATGCGGTGTTCACAGTATATTCTTCATATAATTTCATATACTTGTTCTTAATGATTTGAATGATTACAAACATTGCATTCAAAGGAACTCTAGTAAATATCTCAAAATATCAACATTTCCACAGGTGACCTGAGTTCAGGTCTCTGCTCAAAACAGTCTGTCATGTGAAGGAGAGTTCAGGAGACAAAAATTCCAAGGAAATGATTTTACCAAGCAGTGCAACTGCAGGGAATCGGGCAAAGCCATTATTATCTGTCTGAGAGGAAACTTTCCACAATGTCAAGAGTACATGACGTGCACAGTCTGTTCAAAGCTTAATATCCCTGTCTGACATGGACAGAAACACAAATTCATGCATACAGACACTCATGCACACACACATGCATACAAACAGAGATACAAACACACACATTCAGTAGATAGACACACACATGCATGCACGGACTTGGGCTAATAGCCCATTAGTTCCACCATATCACTTTGGCACTGCTGGCTTTCACACAGCACAGCGCTAACACACTATAAGCACAGTGATACACCGTGACAGCCAATCAGTGCATGAATAAGCAAGCTATTTGCCGCTGCGCTTTCGAGGTTGGCAGTCACAGACTGCGTGTCCCAGATCCTCCCTGCTCTGAGCTGGCATTTCCAGCCCCTCCAACTTCCACCCCCCGCCAGCTCCTTTACGCGCACTGAATCCCAATCAGCATCTCCATGGCAACAATTCACGGACCTCGGTTTCCACAGAAACCAGCCTAAGCCACTACCACGCCGTCTAACACCCGGCCCCTCCTGCACCGACTGAATGGCCGCTCCTTACCGATTTATTCCGAGATTTGGGCCAGGAAGCTCCGTCAGCCTGAAGACAGACCACACACCAGACAACTAAATCCACAAAAACTACCAACTCTACAACTCTATCAGGGCAGCCTGACTCTCGGTCAGGCTCTATCAGTACAGCCCCACTAGCACAGCTCTAACAGAACAGCCCAACTCACACAGCCTGTCAGAAACAGCTTTACCAGTACGGTCCAACATGTACAGCTGTATTAGCACAAGCCTACAAGCACAGCTATAGCCCTACCAAAACTGCTCTATCAGCGGAGCTCAGCTTGTATAGCTGTGTTAGCACAGCCATACTAGCACTGATCTTTCAGTACAGCCCTACCTGTACAGCTGCATGAGCACAACCCAACAAGCACAGATCTATCAGTACAGCTCTACGAACACAGCTCTTTCAGTCCAAACACAACCCTCTTTCAGTCCTGTTAACACTGCTCTAGCAGAACAGCCCTACTAGCACAGCTCAATCAGTAGAGTCATATTCACACAGTTGCATCAGCACCTGTCCAGCGCCAGCTATCCTGAGGGAAACTTTGGAGGGAGCCAGCTACTAGATGGTTCGATTAGAAGCCATAAGAAGCAAGCATATACAGTTAATAGGCCACACTTTTAGAGATAAATCATTGCCTGCTCATTACACAATTACGTTGGACCCACTACATGGCCATCTCAACGGGGGTCGTCCATCCGCCACCTTTGTTGACACTTTGTTGAGAGACACTGGGTTCAACACTACTGCCGAATTGGAAGCTTGTGTGTCCGATAGAGAAGCATGGCGTTGACTGTCGTCCCGATGTTGCTCTGGCATCTAACGGAAGTAAGTATCAGCAACCACTACCAGCACAGTCCTATATGTACAGTTGCATTAGCAAAGCCCTGCTAACACCGAGCCCCATTCACACAGCTGTATTAGGGACAGCTGTACCAGCACAGTCCTACTAGCACAGCTGTATTAGCACAGCCCGACTTGCGCAGCTCTACCTTCGCTGCCTGACATGTACAGCTCCATTAGTTCAAGCAACAGATGCAGCTCATCATCGCAGCTCAATTAGAACAGGTTTATTAGCACAGCGCTACATGCACAGATCCATCAGCATGGCTCTGGTCGGCTTGATCTGGACTCTTTCTCCAAAGGGATGCAGAGGGGGTGAAGCTGCTGAGCATTCTCCCCAAAAATAAACTCGCCCCTTCAGATGCTCAGGCCTGTCCTGCTTGAATACTAGCTGGCCCCCATCTGCAACAACCCAAAAGAGGCTTCCATCCCTCTTCCCCACGTCCTCTCCCGACACCTTTCATACGTTCAATGTGCCTTCACCGAGGAGGCAACTGTGCCAATTCTCATCTGTCTCACAATAAAAAAATGCCCCAAGCACACAAAGCAGCGTCCAAGAAATTACACCCATGCAGAAGCAGTGATGTTTCCACCACTGAGGCACTCTGGGAGATTCTTTATCACCAAAGCCTGCTCATGATAAGCCTTCAAATGAACCTGAATCGCTGTCAGTATTTGCGGCAATAATAATTCAGGGAAAAGAGGAATGGTGACGTTTATCTTATTAATAATTTGTCAGTGGCTGCTGTTGTAGTGTTAAGCACAGGTACTATGTGATCCGAGTCTTGTGGCCACCGCTGGCACTTCGACTGCTACCTTCCAAGATTTTCAGCTGTTTCTCCACAAAGTGGCTACAGAGCTTCAGCTGTGGCCACCAAGTTAAGTTTCCAGGTTCTCATCCGCAACGGCGCACTTCCATCTAGGGAAGGTTTTAGATCTGGCCACAACCATTTCCTGGTTGACTTGTGTCTAAAGGAAGTAGGACAAACTCTTCAGTTAATCCAGCCACGTGTATCCTATCACCTCAATAAACCTCATTAAGCCTGGCAGGACTGAGAACGCAGACATATTCTTCAGCCGATGGCTTTCAAATGCGATTAACCCTGTCTGTTTTGAGTGAGCGGGAGGGACACAGAGAGAGAAAGTCACATCCTTCCATTAGTCAGGAATGCTTCCTGGCAGGAATGTTACAAACCTTCCTGGAAGCACAAAAAAATCTCCCTATCTATGTAGTACTTCCTGCTCATTCAAAGTAGGCACTAAATTCAATTTCCAGAGTCATCCTGAGAGAGCTATCTGGCCGATTAAATGACAGCTTCCCTCTCAGTCTTAGAGTACACCAAGAAGCCATGGACAAAGGCTGGGGCTGTCAGTTAATGTTAGGTTTAACGGCCATGTCTTCCTGGTTGGGCTGACAGAGAGAATGGCATGCGACCTGTGGGCTTTGATTGGCCGAGGGGGGGCACTGAGGGGACACTGTCATTAGCTGAGAGTTATCTGCCTGTCAGATCCTCCCCAATCAAGCCAGTCCTTATACTTATAAAGCACGTCATAGAAGGTGAGCTGACTTAGGGTCAGGCTTGCATATTCCGGGCTAATTGATGATAAACTTAGAGGCAGAACAGATGCTAGATCTGAATTTCTAATCTGATATGCTTTAAAAATCTTTCGCACTGGCTGCCATTTGTTCCACACCCTACTGAGCGCACTCTTGCAGCAGCTGGTTCCACAAGGGCGGGGCAACAGGGAACAATACAGAGAGGAGGATTAGCAGGTTTGGGCTGTGTTACTCTAAATAATAAATTTACCAGAAATCAAAATGGAAACAGAACTCATATCATGACCTTTGGACAGAATTTCTTTCCTGACTTTTGAGTGGAAAGAAACTAAAATTCTGAAAAACATATTCTTTGGAGCAAATGGTTTGCTCGCCCATTGATTTTTGTTTTGTTTGCTTCATTAAGGATTTAGCAGTTTTATACTTGTTGCAAAAATGATGAAAGATTTATTTTAAAAAATGCAGCGGTATGACGGCACCTGTTTGGAGACAGGACAAGGCATACAATAAGTAATACAGACCCTCAACCACAGACTAAAATCTATAAACTATATCTATTTATAAATATTTATATATCCATGACATGTAATTTATAAAACTAATGACAATGGACATACCTCTCACAATGGAAATACCCTTTTCCTGAGAGAGGGAATTCTGTTAGTTACACCCTTTAAGAGAGCGATGGTCCATATCCTCTGACCCACAACCGACCCCGCTGGAGTGACTAACCCCTGAAGCTGCTTTCATTCACGGCTGAACGCGAATTTTTTTTCAAGACAGCAGATCACATTCAAAGTCAATGCAAAGACGCGAATGCACACGCGTCTTTGCATTGACTTTGAATGTAATCTGTCGTGCGAAAAATTTGTTTCGCGTCCGGTGTGAAAGCGGCTGGAGGCAAGACCACCTGCCATGTCCTTCTGCGTCTCGCCATCCTCAAGATGGCCAAATGGTGGGACAGAATACCAGCAGATCGCTCGATTTCATGCCAGAGTCTGACTATGCCCCTTTGCATGAGACACAAAGGAGCTCATAACGAGCAAGCAGCTAACAAAGCACTCCAGCATCCTCTGCAATTCACTCCTGAATGAAAAAATAAGTAAATAAGAAAATAAGTAAATAAATGAAATAAATAAATAAATAAATAATAACTAGAGCTGCGCTCAGAGAGCGCAAGTACCTCCGCCCCTGTACTCAATGTTATTTTTGCCAGTATTGGCTAGCAACCCCTGTGTTTATGCAGTCCTGTAGTCTTCGCACAAATATGTTTTTAATGCGTTTTTGACCTTTTGCATGCCCTTGACCTTGACCTCTGACCTTGAGCTCCCAAAATAGAATCACCTCTTCCTTGAACAATACTTAATCAGTTTATCAAATTTGAGGAAAATCCATCCATAACTTTTTGCGTAATCCTGCTTACAACAAACCAACCAACCGACCAACAGACAAACGGTAATGATCACATAACCTCCTCTAACTTCTTTGGCGGAGGTAATAACAATAATTTGGCCCACAATGATATAGGGGTTGTGTCAGTTACAGCTGCGGAATTGACAAGCATCGGGGTGCACCAGTATCGACTAATGACAGGCCAGTTTGACGCGTGACTTTGATGTGCCCTTGCTAAGTGCCTCAGATGCTGCAACAGAAGGAACAAGAGCGCTCTGAGAGCTCAATATCCTCTGCTGTTTCATATTTCTGAAATACCGTATTTCTATGAAAGAACACACCCAGAAGACAAGGGCGATCACCCTGTGTAGACAAAGTGAAACAAAGTCAAGTACTTGACACCGATTGCTGTAACTGTATGAGAGGCAAGAAACATCACCGTGATAGAACACAAGCACCCCAAGTCAAAATCATCCAAAGGGAATCATATTACAATATGTGACCTGTCACGCGAAAAGGATACAGTCCTCGAGGAAGTAGTTTTTGAGATATTTGCTTAAATAGAAAAGCAAAGTTCAAAGGTCAGATTCAAATACATTTCAGATCAAAAGAAGCAGCTGTCGGTGAGATTAGCTCTCTTCTGCACTTCGGTATCACTGATTGCTAGTCAATTAAAGTAAGAATCTCAAAATCCATGTTTTGGTTGGTTAGTACCCTTTTTTTGCGTGACAGGTCACATATACATATCAACCATGTGTATCAAATAATACTACCATTTATTTTTAAATTCGACCAAAACCGTAGGAGAAGGTGATTTCGGAACAAAGCTCCCTTTTCAGGATGGACGAATGGAAGGACAGGCAGATGAACGGAAAGTGTCTCTGAATGGGGGGGGATAAAAATGGTATTGAGAAGTTGTTATTGTGACTGGTACAATTACATGCAGTGCATCCACCAGATTATAACAGGGTTTTTCCTGCGTGGAGAATTTTGAGGCGGCCGCCTCCGTCAAATTTCGTGCCGCCTCTGGCTCCCGAAAAAAAATCGAGTAATCGTTTTCACGGAAAACATTATTTCCCAACAAGCATTGGATTCGGTGGATTTCATGTTTGTAACGAACATTGCTGCTTTACACCACCACGGCGATGCAGTGGCGCTGTATCATAACCTGTGCATCAGGCAAAGCCATCTGAAAGAAGAGGAAAAATATGCTGGGTTTTCTTCTATTGAGGAATTCTATTTCTTCTATTTACATCCTTCCGAAGTGGACTTGGGTTTGAAAGCTCCTTAATTCGAGTCCTTGCCATAGCTTCTGCAGTATGTTCTTGTTCAAAAACACGTCACTCCGACAGTGCTCCACTCCACCCAGGTGTACGAACAGGAACCAGAAAATTGTTCGGGAAACCCGACAAAATCCCTGGGGGTAACCTGTGATAGAGTAGCATACCATCCAGGGGTGTGTTTCCCGAAAGCGTAGTTGCTAACTAAGTTAGTAACTTGCATAGTTCGTCCATTCACAGTCAGTGGGTCCAACTATGTAAGTTAGCATCTATGATTTTGGGAAACGCGCCCCAGGAGGAGAAGCAATACTCCTAGTCACTTCTTGCTAAGGAAGCTGGGGTTAAGCAACGACCTGATGAACCATAATTGGTTTGGGACGGATTTAACCTTTACATGCCTTGCGCAAGTCTTAGTGGTGATAGGTACTGCAAGTCTTGGCTGCCCGACAAAAGGGACAAACAGGATTTCTGACATGCTGAGAAACATTTTCGATGCTCTTATTCGGCTTTCTGAACAATTGTGAAGTCACCCTCGTGCTACTCGATTACGCTGCTCATGCAGTGAAGGCAATGCTGCCGCTAACCTTTTCCTGCCCCGTGGCAGTGCAGGCCAGAGAAAAACTGGGCCACCTAATTTTAGCATCTGTCGCAACCGGAGTCAATTAGTCTTTTCAGATGAGATTCACGGGCATGCTCTCTCTGTGTCAGTCGCCATAGTTACGAAAATTGCTTTGAAGTGTGCCCGTAGAGGAATACTTGTTATGATTATTTTGATTAAGACATGGCTAGAAATGGTAGAAAAACCACAGCAGACGTGGAAAAACAATGCGTCTGTGATTTCAGACACACCCTGCGAGTCTTTGAAGCATGTGCAGACACAGTTCATATTCACATTAATAATCTCACTCGCAGAAGTGTCTCAAGGCTGCAGCTTCTTGAGGACAGGTTTCACACAGATGTCTGAAATGCTTCTGCGCATCACACTCTGGCAGGTTGTCATTTTCAAATTTCATATTTTATCACAGGATGAAATAAAACAAAATCATGTGTAGGACTTGGAAGCTTTTTTAGATTTAGAACCAAGGTTCAAGTTATTGCAAAGCATTTGTTTTCAAAATTGTTGTGAAATGTACAACAATTGTATTGTTGTCAGTTACACATATGGTGGCTCACTTGGGCCAAAACGTGGGCTTTGGGCCATTACTTCTAAGACTCACAGATAACAAAGCCTAAGTTTCGGAGGAGAGCAGTTAACTGCGGTTCGTCAGAAGTCACAGGAATGCCGGCACAAGCTCGGGCTGTTTGGATAACCAATGGGGCCTCTATTCTTTTGGAAGTTCTCTGGGGATTTTATTGTTAAATTTGATTACACGTCTAATTGGAAATGAAAAACAGGATTGCGGTTTCTGCTCTGATCCTCTAAATCTGGAGGGATTTAGGTCCGCGTGGCGGAAGGGCGTAGTCGCCATGCACCCTGCATCTTTGGAAGGGGGAGGGTGTTGAGCTGTGACATCCACAAGCCTATTACAGCCAATAAAAACACAGGGAAAGCCAAGTCGATGATGTCATTTAACCTTCCTGTTCAGCAGCCCTCAACAGCTGTCCTGACTGCAGTCTGCAGACTTCTGTTCATCTCTGCTCTCCTGCTCTTTGCAGCTGCCAATCCATTACTGCTGACAGAAGTAATGAATCCTGTGAAAACCCCAATGATTCAATTGCTCAATTTACTTTTCTTGATAATTGTAATGACTGTCGTATATCAGTAATTACAGTAATTATACAGCTCTCTTGTGATCTGGAAAAACCTAGTGCGTGTGTCACTTTTGGTAGAAAGTGAGTTTAACCTTCATTTGCAGTAATTAAGAGAGGTGAAAATCTTAAAAACTAGCTATTAGTGTCACTTGAACTTTCAAAATCAAGTTTCTATCAAATTTTTTTCTGTTAGGAAAAGTCCAGAACCTAAAATTTTTGTTCAATTGCGAGATCTTTGCCACTGATAAACTTACGAGGTTTTTCCAGATCACAGGAGAGCTGTATTGACAGGACTTAGCTGGTAATTCCCATTTAATTGCCAAGTATCCCATGCTGTGTTGAGGAAGAAGGATTCCACTAAATTCTTTATGTACAACTTTTCACATGTAGAACTCTCATGAAGAATTACGTTACACGGCTCCAAGCAGCTACCCTCATCACCAACACAGGAAACATACATGAGGCCATGCAAGCAAGAACACTAATCAGGCAAAGCCCACTAAAAGTTGGGTTCTTTACACACTCAAAGAAACATTCTGTACCAAAGATTTTTATGACTTATTTTCCGCAGTGCAGCTTGCTGCACCATGTCAAAATCCCGCTCGTGTTTTGTGTCCATTCATTTTCATGCCACATGGTGAGACAGGAACAATCAGAGCCTATTCTGAGCCATTGTTTCACCAAGAAATTTCCTTTGACAGCATACATAAATTTTGGTTGCGAGTCCGTCCATGCTGAGGAGTCTTTTTGCGACAGCAGAATCTTTTACGACAAGGCTGGCAAATGAAGTCTGAGTTCTGTGACTTTTAAGTTCACCCCTAAAGTCGATTGGTCGGGTCAACTTCGTGCATCAGCCAGCTGCCTACATCACCGAAACAAAGCACAACACTCCAGGGATTCAGAGGATTATCAGACAATTGCTGCTGACACAAAGTCCAGACATTGACAAGCCTAAGTAGGCCTGACTGCTAATGAGAAGGGCCTGGAGGTATTGATTTATTTGGGTCTTCTTAAAAGGTTGAGGCTTTGTCAGCCCCCTTTGTGAAATCATTATAAACCCCTCCCTGAGCAGAGACATGGGCCTATGCCCATCTCCTGCAGATGGGAAGTACTTATCTACATTACACACCCCGAGACACACGCACACACGTCTACTGTTGTGTGCACTGATGATTGTACACTCAACAAAATGAAATTGTGTCAGCTTTGTACGCAAATGACCTGAGGCAAATAATTGTGAAATAAGTATGCAGTTGAAGCACATGAACAACTCACTGTTTCTGAAAGAACCAGCCATCCTAAAATCTCAAAGGATTGGATCTCAAATTTTGAACAACTGGCAACTGCAATGTCAGTGTATGTCAGTAATGCAAAAAGTTTTGCCCTTAAAAAAGATATTCATATGTACTGGTGTGACTGCATAATCAAGGAACCTGAAAACCATGGAAACATGAACATTTTAAATATATAGAGGTATCTACTCTCATTATAAGACACTCAAATTTGGGATTGCCGAGTTCGGCAGGATCGGGTGAAAGTTCGCCATAATTGTAGCAGCTGTAGGTCCAACACGAGATTAAACATGAATTAGTAATGGCCATATATTGACTCCTTTTTCCAAATTTGGACATATTAGCCCCTCCCCTTCTCTTTTTTGTGTGCAATGTGAGACAGTCATGGCTCCCACACATGCCCCCCCCCCTTCTTTCATTCTCTTTACACGGACCACTAGTCCTCGCGTCAAATATTATAATGAGGCTAGCCGTCTGGGGAGGCCTTGTGTGTTACTCAGTCGAAGCACAACGTGTGGCTTTCGCCAAGCTGTCGCTCTCCAAGCCATTTCATCTGTCTGTTTGTATGTGAGTCTGTTAGCAGAGAGGTGCAAAAACGGGTTACAAAATTACTGCAGATAACTAAAAAATTTTCAGGAAAGGCCTGAATGGTCCAAGGATCACTTGATTAAATTTTGGACCTAATTAGATCAAGAGCAAGTTGAAGGTCTGGGCAGGGTAAGTTGTGCCTGGCGCTACTTGTAAACTACTTGCAAACAATTAATTAAATACTAACTTGTATTTTTTGGGTTTGGCTCAGGTACACATTGCCGCACTGCAACAAACACGAAAGAAACACGGTCAAATGAAGTCCGTAGTTGGGAAAATGGCGTGTAATTAGTGAGTGCTTGCACAGGGTTGATGTACACGCCTCCTCTGCCCTTTTTTCAAAATCGGGCTCAGTTACTGCCTGCGCACTGACATGAAGAATACGCTTCTAAAGTTTTGTGTCGATATGTTAAGCAATAACAGAGGAACAGTGCTCTAAAGATAGCGTCTACGCCAAAAAGAGACAACACGCATTGTCCCAAGGACAATAACCTCTAGGACTTTCTTACCTTGGGAGCTCACATCAAACAATACACCTGACAGGGTTAAGCAAAAATATTGGAAAAAGCCCTAAAAAAGTCATTAACTGGGAAAATCCCAGGCACCCACGTACTAACAAACATGATTCAACACATTTGAGTCACGTGGCCCTTTTTCTTCATTGATTACGTATTATCACCATGAACTGTTGCCTTGGGAATGATAAGTCTGAAAGTGAACAATGGCTCTTTTAGCCGGAGATGGTCGATGGGAGTACATTTAAGTTAGAAAATTGAGAAAGGATAATGGATTTGGGGAGTAAGGGGGGACTGGAGGGGAGAATGAGGGGATGAACACAGAGAAGAGGAAACAAAAGGAGGGGGAGAGTTTAGGGGTCAGGATGTGAGGCACATCAACTGCCTTTGGCATTGGGCTTACACTAACGCACTGGGGTGGTCCAAACATGACTCAAGTGTGCAGAAATGTTAAGAAGAATAAAAGAAGAGAGGAAGGGAGCGGGAGACATCAGGACCCTGGGGTGGGGAGGAGTCCAGTGTCATTTGGGGTGAGAAGTTGTGCATTCAGGGGCCCCCTACAGCCTCAACCCTGACCGCAGTTTGCTAATCCAGCCAAAGGGGCCACACTGGAGCAGGCAGCCTAATTTTGGGGTGTTACAGTGTCCACCTTCACAGCTGCGGCCAAACCTCAGAGATGTGAGCATCAGGGTATGGTTGACCGAATGTGCATGAAATTCAACTGCAATTTCACGCACAGATTTACAGAAAAGCCAAAAGAGTTACTAAAATATCCAGGACAGATTTTTTTGATGCAACAGGCAAAAGATACCGGGCCACTGCAAAGAAAACCAATATAGAAAAAATTAATGTTCTAATTATATATCAATCTACATTCAGGCGGCTGAGGATCACAGCCAGATAATGAGCGCATGTGAGTATTCAGTGTTCACTGTATGAAATATGAATAAATCTTCAGACACTTCATGACAGCAGATCCCTGCTCAGAGCAGTCCTGCATTTCTGTGAGCGACACAAGCAGTGCAATTTGGCGCAGAAAGGAACAGCATTCCACACATGCATGGAATATTCCAGTCCTTCCAGTCTGGGAGAATATTACTGAATCTCTGGAGAGCCGTGCAATGTTTAGAACTGATAAGATAAGATACACTTTATTCAAGCCCGTGGGGCAACTTGTCCTCTGCATTTGACCCATCCTATAGTTAGGAGCAGTGGGCAGCCACAGAGCAGCGCCTGGGGACCAACTCTAAAGCCAGTTCCTTGGTCATGGGAGCGTTCCTATAATGCATGTTTTTGTGGGTGGGGGAAACCGGAGTACCCGGAGGAAACCCACGCGAACACGGGGAGAACATGCGAACTCCACACAGAGAGGCCCCAGGCCAGATTCGAGCCCACAACCTTCTTGCTGTGAGGCCACAGTGCTAACCACTACGCCATCGCGCCGCCCTCCTTGCAACTGCCCCATGCTGGTCATCCTGGTCATCCTGGCAGGCAGATGGATGAGGAGGAAGAGGAAGGAGAGGGGCGGGGCGACGGCCCCGGTGTTTCCTGAGTTACCCTGCTCTGCCCCTCAGGCCAAAGGTACCGCTACAGCCATCCTGTGCATCACTTTTCACAGGCTTTCACACACAGACTGTGGAAATGCCTAAATATTTGCTTACTCAAATAAGAGCAAGCGTACTGAGTTATATACACTGTAAAAAGTGTAACATGCAGTTGTTCATTCAGTCTAATAACTTCCATTGAAAAAAGAATAAAATAATTGATTTGATTGTGAAACTCATTATTTTTGGATTTTGTGATATCAGTTTTGATTTATACAGAACTAAATATCCGTCCAAAGGGCACAATACAATGTTATTGATTTCTCTCGGACATATTTTTTAGTTAATGTTCAGCAGATAATATTTTTTACTTTGAATCAAATGTGATTCGCGTGAGATCACGTGCCCCGCAGTTCTCGTTTTGAATGCATGGCCTGACTGGCGAGAGGTGTCGCATCATCGCGGACTTCGGACTTTCGGACCCCCGAAAATAAACGTAAGTTGAACAGCAGAAGGATTTATTCAAACTTTTAGTGTTTTGTGTTGACAAAATGGCAAAGAATGGCCCCATTTAAGCTGGCTAATCAGCCACCGCCAAAACTAGCTAACCATCTTTGCATGCTTGTAGCTTGTAACGTTAGCTACGTTAGCTAACGTGCGAGCTGGTTAACGTTGACAGTCAGGAATGCAAATTGGCCAAAACCAAAACCCTCGTTATGCTTGGGCTACGTTACATCCATGGCTAAACAAATATTGCTAACGTTAGTTTTAGCTGCAATTACGGATCCTGGGTGGACACAGCTAGCTAACATGGGGTAAGTTACATTCATCAATTCCCTCCGAGCGCACGCTCCGCTCGGAGCATCGTTTGAAAGTGCTGTTCGATTAGCACTCTCATGACTCCGACTCCGAGTTTGATGCAGAGCGCCGAGTAATTATCGACCACCCAATGTGTTAGCTAGTCAGCTAACGTTAGCTCAGGGGTGTCAAACTCATGCCATGGAGGGCCAAGAGGCTGCAGGTTTTCATTCCAACCAAAAACTCTGCCAGGTGATTTCACTGATCACCCTACCTCCAAACAGAGAGGCGGGACTAATCAGTGAAATCACCTGGTGGAGTTGTGACCAATTAGTCTGGAATGTAACCAGACTGTACTTCAGTTAACCCAAAAATGAAAATTCAACCATTTTCTTCTCACCCGGACTGATTTCAGTGGTTTTCGTGTATCTAGAATAGTGAGGCAGCCAACGTTCAATATGACTGAGACCTGCCATCTGTAAATTTTCATAGCAGCAGATGGACTATTTTATTTTTGGAGTTCTGTTCATAGAACCGTTTGGGAATTTGCTAGCCTAAATTCCCTTTGTTTTCTCAGTTATCGTATGTGGAAATGCAAGGACTGCAGCCTATCCTTTCCAGGGAGATCTGAGCTACTAAAACATTATCGAATTGACCATCGGTTTCACGGGAGGCGCCGTCCTTACCCATGCATCCATGAAAATTGCCCCTGTTCGTCCAAGACATGGGATGGTCTACGAATACATCTGGCTAGGAATCATCCTTCTCAGGAGTCCATACAAAAAGCCACTTCATTCAAGTGCCATGTTTGTAACTACAATCAGCTTTCCACTGAGTATGATTTTTTTCAACATATCAGTCAACATTTGAAAAAAAATGAACTTGTCTCTTGTATGTTTGATGGTTGTTCATACAAAACCAACATAAATGGCAGTTTCAAGACCCATAAATGGAGAAAACATCAGTCATGCACCGTAATGACCTAAAAAGTGGAATAGTTGTTATATCATCTCTCAGTTCCCATCCTTCTGACTTATTGAACTCTGACTTCAATGAAGAAGTACAGCTGGATGAGCCAATTACTGAAGAATCTAGAGATTATCAAAAGGAAGTTGAACTGAAATTTGCTTTACTTTTACTTAAATTGGAACATACATACTTAGTCTCCAGTGCAGCTATAAACAATTACTTGAGGAGCTACAGAATCTTCTGACTGTCTCTGTGCCAGCTCGTCAAATAACAATTAATCAGTTTTTGGGAGATCACAATGTTCCTGTCGAAGCATCTGTTGTTGAAGAGCTATCCACAGTTCTTTGTTCTTCACACCCTATTCTAAAAGCAATAGCTTAAAGCAGGCCCTTGTCTCTACTTCTTGGAAGCGCAAATCATACTATAGAACAGAATTTGGTGTTGTGTCACCAGTTGAATATATTCTTGATAAGAGTAACAAGAAATCATTGCAGTATGTATCTGTGCTAAAAAACATTGCAGCAGATTCTTAATTCAGATACTTTATTGAAAAAGACTGCAAATTTGAAAGTGAGGTATCAGTCACCCGAGAGTGATCCGAGAGTTTATAGTTGTCCCTTTGATGGTGATTTTTTAGAAAAAACACACTTCTGTCTGAAGACTGTGCAATTTCACTGAATCTGTATATTGACGATTTTGAAATATGTAATCCCTGTGGGACATCACGAAGAATACATAAGATCTGTGCCCTCTATTGGACTTTAGGTAATCTGTCCCCTGGTTATCAATCTTCACTGTCATTGATACACTTGGCTCTTCTAGTCAAAAGTGATGATTTAAAGGAGTATGGCTATGAGGCAGCACTTGAGCCTCTCATTCGTGATTTAATTTCCTTGGAACAACACGGTGTGTTTTTGACAAAGTTAGGGAAATCTGTTAAGGGAACAGTACAGTTTGTTATAGCTGATAACCTTGGAGCCCACAGCATCGCTGGATTTGTTGAGAGTTTTACAAGTGGACATGTATGCCGATTTTGTACAGCTTCCAGATCAGAAATTCAAACCAAGGAAGTAAATAGTGGAGCTTTTACATCAAGAACAGAAGAGATTCACTCAGACCATCTCAAAGTCATTGATGAACAATCTCTGAACAATTTCTGTGGTGTCAAGAGGAGATGTATCCTCTCTGATGAACTCAGTCATTTCAAAGTTACTACTGGTTTCCCCCCAGATCTATGCCATGATTTATTTGAAGGGATTGTTCCTGCAGAGATAGCTCTATGTCTGTCCATCTTCATATCTAAAAAGTACTTTACACTTGCCAATTTAAACAAGTCTATACTACATTTCCCCTTTAAGTGGACTGACAAAGTTAATTGTCCCCATCCAGTGCCATTGAACTTTGCATCTCGAAAGACGATAGGTGGCAATTCCCACGAAAACTGGAGTCTGTTAAGGTTTCTCCCCTTTCTTGTCGGCCAGAAGGTGCCGGTTGATGAACCTGCATGGAAAATACTGACTGATCTAAAGGATATTGTAGACCTTATTGTCTCACCTGTTCATACAGAGGAATCTATTGCATATTTGAGTTTCAAGATCTCAGAGCACAGGGTACGACTTCAAGAGGTGTTCCCAGACTACAACCTGTTGCCTAAGCATCATTTCTTGGAACACTATCCTCTACTTATTCGTCAGTTTGGACCATTAGTGTGTCTTTGGACTTTGAGATTTGAAGCCAAGCACAGTTATTTTAAAAGAGTTGCCCGATATACAAAATGTTTCAAGAATGTACTGTTGTCTTTGGCGGAGCGACACCAATTTCACATGGCACAGGAGGTATCGATGTACACTCACAAACCTCTTCTGGAAGTGTCAAATGTTTCAACTCTTTCTGTTGATGTGCTGAAAGAGGAGATTGCACAAGCTATACGTCTGAAACACACGACTATGGACAATGTGTGTCTGGCAAAACATGTCACTTACAATGGATTCAACTACAGAACTGGAATGATCCTTGCACATGGATCTTTGGCAGGGATCCCTGAATTCACTGAAATCATCCACATGGTGGTTCTGAAGGACACACTTTTTTTTCATTGTTCGAAGCTGAGCGCGTGGCACTGGGAGCACTTCAGGGCCTTCCAACTTGAAGTGAGCCCCACCAAGGACATACTGCTTGTTGCGCCAGAGGAACTGACTGATCCATATCCGCTGGTGGATTATACTGTGGGAGGAGTGCGTTTGATTACCCTGAAGAGATATATCCAAGTTTAAGGTCTGCATTTTCATTAAAGCATCATATTTGCATGTAATTCATTCTACTGAAAATGGGCACTGTCACACTAGACTAAATTTAAGGGGTATTAACACATGACACTTATTACAATTCTAACCTGTCATCTTTATGCCAACATAAGGTGGTTGTGAATGAACTAATGTGTTCTCTCTTCCTCTCCTCTGTTCTCCAGATATCCACTACGTGGCATCCAGGACGGTAACTAGACATCCAGGACGTCAGCCCCTCTTTCAGCACACCCTGTTAGGAGCGACAGTCCTGATCTTGACCCCTAACCTGGCTTTCTTGCTCTCTGGGAATCTTCAGTGCTGCTGAGGTCCAGTATTCTGCATCATATCTGTCTGTTTTTTACTGATTCCTGTTGTGATAGTGGACGCCCTTAAAGGGGCACTCAACATTTATGAATATGACAGTCTACTAAATGTTCAACATTATGGAAATGAAATCCACTGGGTTTTTTTTAAGTTGGTGCTTCCTAGCCTGAGAAATCAAATGACAATTATTATAGGGTCTATTTTTTAGGGGGAGGAGCAGGGTTTGTGGTTAGTCCACCTAGATTACATCACATGTCAATTTGGTTTTTTTTAGTAAGAAGTCTATTTAGGTGAAGGTAGGTACCTTGCTAGCCTCCCTCTGTGTGATGGTGGTACTTTGGGCTGCCTTGTATGAATGGACTGATGGTGGTTGTACACACTAAACATTCAATCCAAATTTGAAGTCTGGCGTGACAGTGCCCCTTCATCTGGAGAAGCCTGCAGTGGGAGCTGATAACATGTCTTGTGTCCCTGTCCTTTGTGTTATTTTAGGTGGTATTGAAGCAGCTTCCTGGATCCTCACACTGAGACGTAACTTGGTCCATCAATATGGCAAATCCCATACGACTCCTCATCTTGTTGAGTGATGATAACTCAGAGAGAATGGATCTAGCAAGTGTGCCAGACACAGTTGAAGAGCTCATTGAACAGGTCAAAGACTCATGCAAACTTGTTGGAGAAATCAGGCTGCAATACAAGGATGTAGACTTTGGTGGAACATTTGTTAACTTGAGCTCAACCTCCGTGATCAAGGATCTTACCACCTTCAAGGTCATACCGTCTGCTCCTGTTACTGATTTTGTTGTCCAATTCATAAAAGATGTCCAGCTCCCAGAAGGTGTCCAACTCCCAGAAGGTGTCCAACTCCCCTGAAGGTGTCCCACTCCCCAGCTGATCTAAGTGACCTAGACACAAGCTCCACAGCATACCCTGATTCTGATGAAACAGTCATACTCAGCAGCAGCTCCTCTGATAGACTCGAACAGAGCCCTGGCCAAAGAAGTTCATCATCCCACCATTCTCTGCTCAAACAGAAGAACTACTTAAGAAAGGGAATCTGGAATACACAAAGAACCAAACCAGACTGACACCTACGTCAAAAATGTTGTCCGACATACTGGAAAGATTGGCAGAGAAGATTTACTACTACAGGGCATACCCCACTGATGCAGACCTGAGTGATGTTGCAGAGGCTCTGACAAGGAAGCATCCCTGCTTAAGGCAACCAGACTCCTTCAATGAGAGCTACGGATGGAAACTCAAACTCAAGAGTAAGATGTGCAATTATCGCACCGAGCTGAAGTTGCATGGACTTGCACCTGAGCTCATGGTGAATACCATCAAATCCAAGGCAAGAGATGATCCGGAGACCTTTCCGCAAAAAAACATAAAAAAAAGCTAGAAGAGGCGAGGCCAACTTTTATCCTGTGCCAAGCAGCGACACTCCAGAGAGCCTTGAGCTAGAGAGAGCTTCTCTTCTTACTGAAGTCAAGAAGAGGAACAATGAGAGAATCGTCCGTGAGAAGATGGCGAAAACCTTCGAAAGTTCAGGAGGAAGGAGGTCATAGATTTGAAGCCTACCGTCGAGAGCCTGATTGAAAGATGGCCAGGTCTATTTATGGATGGAACAGGTATAGCTTTCTCTTTTATACTAACTAGTGCAAAGTGCCCATGGAATTTTATTTCTCCCACCCCTCAGCCCACTTTCCTCCCACCCCCTGTTCATGTGCATGTGTGGATGTGCGCACGTGCCACCTGGTGGTTAACAGAGTGAATGCATGTCTGTATGGACCTATGGCCTCACTGCTGTCATTTAGTATAGATGGCGTAAGTCATAGTTTGCAGATAGGAATGAATGTTTTAAGTTTTTCTTGTTGGAAGTTATTCTTCAATTAAAAATGTATTGTGCTCTGCTTATTCATACAGATCAGTGCAGAGTTCCAACGGATTACTGCAGTTCCCCTGCTGACCAGATTTATGGCCCAACTGGACAAGTACTCCCCAGCTACTGAAGATCATCAGAAAGAAAGGAGGGACAATCAAAGCAAAAACTGCCACAATCCTGGAGTTTCTTGATCAGGTATGATGTTTATAATTAACCATTAACAACAACAGATAGCATTCTAACCCCTACATCTGATGAGGATAGGTCTCCTTTTCCATTTTCATTTTGATTATGTCAGGGATTATGGATATAGTCCTCATTTGGCAAATGCTGTCTTTTTAAAGTGTTGGAAAGAAGTGTATGTGTCTCAGGCAGAAAGATGTGTGGGCTTTGCAAATGTGTTTTACACACTAGCAGCAGTTGCCCTTCTTCTTGTGCACACACAGCTGCTTTTTGGGGGATTTGGAGGTCCCTGGGTGCCCACTGCAACTACTGCTGTCCTTGCCTTGCTGTGGCCTCCCTTGGTGGGGAGCCACTGTCATTGTTGACTTCTGCAGTGCTACTAACCAGTGCTACTGCCAGCTCTTTCACCAACCACAGAGATGCTTGTACAGTGCCTTGGTTTGAACTTCAGTCAAATCCACATTCATTCACAGCGCAAATTAGTTGTAAGCAAAGATATCTAGGATGAGAATACTTAAATGACCACTGGCAGGTGTTTGGAGAGAGCTGTAAAATGCAGTTATAGGCCTGACAAGGCAAACGGCCATCCAGTCCTCTCTCTTCTAAGAGAGACTGCCAGTGGCCTCTGACATAGCTATCCTGAATGACTCTGCTTTCAATTAATTTGTGCTATGGATCCAATCTGGAACCAGGGCATCACCGACTGTTTGGTAGTGCTGGAAATTAAAGCTTCCTAGTCCACATTGCATAGTAACCCTTTTGACTGTCCCTTCAGGATGCTGATGCTGACATCAGAAGGGAATGTGTCCTCAAATCCCTCATCATCTACCTGGGAGAAGATCCTGAGGACCTGATAAAAGAATACATGGTATGTCCAGATCTGTTCTGTCTCTCTATGATGAGATGCAACTTAATTAATCCTGCAGGGAACTTGACAGCTCTGCCATCAGGTGTAATCAGGTGTGCCTTGTAATCAGGTGTGCCTGACTGCAGTAGTTCACTTACACATTTTGTCCTATATTTTACCTCAGGTGTCCCAGAAAGACGAGGCCAAAGAAGAGCTGGCAGGTACCACCATGGTGATATTTGTGTTCAGAGAGACCTCAAGCCTTCAAGATCAAGCCCAGGACATTGGGATCATTATCGATGGGGTCGAAGTTCTTAACGAGTTGCTCTCTGTGGCAAATGCTGTGGTAATGCTGTTTGGACTGTGTTACGCTCTAAACATGGAGTACCCAAAGGGATTCAGGTTCACCTTTGAGGCTCTGCAGAAGATCCTGATGGAGCTTGGTTCCAACAAGATGACCTCCAAGATTAAGAAACTGAATGGTGAGCTCCACACTGCACAGTAGTGTGTGGCGTGTGTGTGTTTGTACAGCATGCACAGTGTGTGCTTGTGTGTACTTGAGTAACCTGAAAGACTCCTTGCCAGCACTTTAAGAGGAAGAGAACCTCAGTGACATTTAGTTGCACCTAGCCAATTGGTGCTATAACCATGTAAGGCCATCTTATGTTCTTGGGCCAGGTGAGTTTTTTTTTTTTTTTAATTTATTTTTAAATCAGTCTTTAGAGGGACAACAACACTCCTTCCAGAAAGCAATATTTTGATTTCATTTAATAACTGTTCAGATGGAATAGCATGTTTATAGGCCTTCTAACATGTGTATTTGTCCTGGTTTATTTGCTTGGTTGGCCATCTGTTGGTGTTACATTTCCTAAAGATCAGTACAGTTTATATTCGTGCTGAAAACATTTCACCAGATTCTAAGTTAGTAAACTGTCTTGTCAAAGGCTGCACATTTGAAAGGGAGACTTGAGGTCACTAGAGGGTGATAAAGCAGTTTGTGTCTGCCCTTTTCATGTAGATTTTTTCACACCATTTTTTTGTTTGTATGTATTGTATTGCCAGTATTGCCACTGCCCGCTGTGTCTGTGTGCGGGAGGCTTGTAATGTAATTATGGTGTGTACAAGCAAATTGCTGTTGTTTCTCATGATATAATCTGCTGTTAGCCCATCAGGCTGCTGAGCACATAATGGAAACCTGGAGATTACCAGGTTTTTTTTTTTTTTTTTTTTGAAAAAAAATGACTGATGCACTCTGACAGTTGAATGTTTCAAAAATAAATAATTTTTGAAATAATATATTGGCCAAGTGTTTTATCTTTTAATAGAGTGTAAGATGGAAATGCATTGAAGTAAAATGAAATGTGAAAAATATAGTTTGATTATGTGTAAATGAATTTACTGGTGTCAACGCAAACATTAATTATTTATTTGGTTCAATGCAAATACATTAGGTTGGTTCATTTGGATCAAGACAAAGAATTAAGGTTGGGTCAAGTGCAGTAATATGATTTACATTAACATAAAAGAATCAGCTCATAACAAGTGACTCAATTTAGATTCGGTGGAGTTGAATATATTAGATGTGACCGGTGAACATCAAATTTTTTAATTTGAGCAAGGTTTTTCTTTTTACAGTGTATATGTGTGTGTGTGCACTCGCGTTTGAGTGTGTGTGTTTGTATGCACGTGCTTGTGTGCTTGTTTCTGTGCGTGGGTGCCTGTGTGTATGTGTGTGTGTGTGTGTGCGCACGCTTGCCTGCTTCTTTCTGTGTATGCGAGATCATTAAGTGCCTGGATGTGCGAGCTCAGAGTGTGTGTGAATGCTTACAAGACACAGAGCTCCATACTTGTGAAACACCATCAAACTCCACATTGCTACGGACACAGTCTTTAGCAGCCAATATGTTGTTCACCACAAAGAGCTAAATGACAGCCTACAAAGCAGCTGACCTCCAGCCCATGGCCCACAATGCCGAGCACCAGCTCCCTGAGAGGGAACAGTCCAAGTGTGCCCATGACCTCAGACAGGAAGTGAGCTGGAGAGGAAGAGAGGAACCATTGTTTCCTTGTATCTCATGTTTTCCCTGTTTCACTGGCATTCCTGCAGACCCCACCACAGGCAGGAAAACAGGGGAGAGGGGTTCAGGTCAGCGGGGGTGGGGTGCTGGGAGGTGGGAGGTCAGTTATTTCTCAAAGACACTTCAGGGGCCACGAGAACAATGACGGCGGTGACCGTGACAAACGTCGCTCGTAATTTCACTGGGGTTTCCAGCCGAAATCGGGCCTGAAAGTGCTCTGTGGGGACAGACTAGTGAGCCGCGGTACTCATTAGCAACCCAGTTCTGTTCGCATGAATCCCCCGAATGCAGCATGGCTGTGGTCCCGCTTTGTTCCAGGACATTGGTTCTAATCCAACAATCGCATTAGTTTGAAGGAACTGAAATTCTTGAGAGGTGCCACGTCAGCATAGCATTGATTTATAATAGTAAACTAAAGGCTGCATGATTTGAATAAGAATAAACCACATTCACATCCTCAGTTATGATAAACCTGCATGCTACACATTCTTAGGCAGGCATAATGGTGAACCGCGTGCCACATATTTTCAGTAACACGAAACCAACAGACTGCACGATGTCATTGACAGCAAACAAACACACTGCATAATCTCAATGACAGTAAACCAACGCACTGCATAATCTCAATGACATTAAACCAACACACTGCATAATCTCAAAGACAGTAAACCAACACGCTCCATAACCTAAGTGACAATAAACCAATACACTGTATAATTTCAGTGACATATGATGGACTGTAAACCAACTCACTCAATAATCTCAGTGACAGTAAACCAACAGGCTCCATAATCTCAGTGACACTAAACCAACACGCTGCATAATCTCAGTGACAATAAACCAAAACACTGCATAATCCCAATGACAGCAAACCAACACACTGCATAATCTCAGTGACAGTAAACCAACACGCTCCATAATCTCAGTGACAGTAAACTAACACGCTCCATAATCTCAGTGACAGTAAACTAACATGCTCCATAATCTCAGTGACAAGAAACCATCAAACTGCATAATCTCAGTGACAGTGAACTCACACACTCCATAATCTCAGTGACAGTGAACTCACACACTCCATAATCTCAGTGACAGTAAACTAACACGCTCCATAATCTCAGTGACAAGAAACCATCAAACTGCATAATCTCAGTGACGGTAAACCAGCACACAGCATAATCTCAGTGACAGTAAACCACACGCCCCAAAATCTCAGTGATAGTAAAACCAACACGCTGCATTATCTCAGTGACAGTAAACCAAGACACTGCATAATGCCAGTGACAGTACACCAACATGCTTCATTTTCTCAGTGACAGTTAACTGAATGCCATATATTCTCATGCCACGTACTATCAGTAACGGTAAACTGAATGCCACATATCCTTAGTAACGGTAAACTGCATGGCGCTGGGTAATAGTTCTGCCAGAAAGAAAGTGATGCCAAGCTGTGCACTGGCATTGACTCTCTCGCCAGTATGGCTGGGTATTTGATGCCGGTTGTCATGGAGACAAAGTAGGCAGAGCAGCCTCATTTATACTTTTGTGGACTGACAAGTCACCCACCAAACTGCACTCATCTCACTTCACTGTGTGGCACGGATATGCTTTATATAAGAGGGAGCAAAAAAAGAGAGTGAGAGCAAGAGTAAACGAGGCATAGAGAGAGAAATGAAGCTAAAATAAGAGATAAAGGGAGAAAAATGGAGAGAAAGTGAGATGGGGACAGTGAAGGGAGCAGGCTCAATCAGAAGCAGATGTTAGGACTGCTCTGCAGATGTGAAGGGGCCTCAGATATCTGGTGAGGGAGGTGGGGGGAGGTGGGGCAGGAGTAGGGGGTGGGTTTGCACACGCTGCTGGAGATTCTCAGACAGCTAGGCATGCGCTGATCTGCTCTGCATATGGAAGTTCCTCAGAATGATGCACCACAACAAAGTAACGCTAAAAAATTACATTATCCTCTCAAACAATATACTACTCTAACACAACTAACACTCTCACACCATACACTGCTGCTCTCACACTATACTCTCACAATATACACCATTACGCTCACCTCTCAACCGATATACTACTCTAACACAACTAACACTCTCACACCATACACTGCTGCTCTCACACTATACTCTCACAATATACACCATTACGCTCACCTCTCAACCGATATACTACTCTAATACAACTAACACTCTCACACCGTAACACTGCTGCTCACACTATACTCTCACAATATACCTCATTACACTCACCTCTCAACCAATATACTACTCTAACACAACTAACACTCTCACACCGTACACTGCTGCTCGCACTATACTCTCACAATATACCTCATTACACTCACCTCTCAACCAATATACTACTTTAACACAACTAACACTCTCACACTGTACACTGCTGCTCACACTATACTCTCACAATATACACCATTACACTCACCTCTCAACCTATATACTACTCTAACAAAACTAACACTTTCACACCATACACTGCTGCTCTGGCACTATACTCCCAGAATATGCACCATTACTCTCACACACACTACAATATCATATGAATGCTCTCATCTAAAGCACTGATACTCACTGATATACTCCAGATTTCCCACAGCAAAAGCCGGCATTCACAGTGGTCCCCAAGGACTAAGTTTAGGACCCACTGCCCTAAACCGTTCTAAAGAGGATCACTACTCCGGCCTGATCAGCCATCTTTGTTGCAAAAGACACCCTGACTACAAAAATAGTGCTTACGACATCTGTTCAAATCTAACTCTGGCTCTCAGAACCCTGATATTAACTGCTAAATCCAGAACTCGCGGTTCATTCGTCATCCTGACCAAAGACATGAGGCATTCTGCCTCAGAGGTGTGGCTCTCTGGTAAATGGGTTCAGATTGTAGCTACATGTCTGGATTCTGACTGGGAATGCAGCTCTCTGGTAAAGTGGATTCTGATCTGGGAAGCGTAGCTCTCTGGTAAAGTGGATTCTGATCTGGGAAGCGTAGCTCTCTGGTTAAGTGGATTCTGATCTGGGAAGCGTAGCTCTCTGGTAAAGTGGATTCTGATCTGGGAAGCGTAGCTCAATGGTTAAGTGGATTCTGACTGGGAATGCAGTTCTCTGGTCAAGTGGATTCTGATCTGGGAAGCGTAGCTCAATGGTAAAGTGGATTCTGACTGGGTTTGCAGCTCTCTGGTAAAGTTGATTCTGATCTGGGAAGCGTAGCTCTCTGGTAAAGCGGATTCTGATCTGGGAAGCGTAGCTCTCTGGTAAAGCGGATTCTGATCTGGGAAGCGTAGCTGTCTGGTAAAGTGGATTCTGACTGGGAAGCACAGCTCTCTGGTAAAGTCAGTTAAACAGCAGAATGAGCAGTCGGCTCTACAGTGATATGCAGCCATCACTAGGGTGCTCGTCTCATGCTGGTTTAAGTGAATAAAACCTACAGAATCTCTCATCTTTAGCTGAGCCAAATGAAAATGAATCTCTGAGCTGAAGAATTTCAGCATGAATGAATCTACACGTGGCCAACTGTTCTAATAAATCTGAACCTGTTGGCAAATTTGAGAATGAATCTGAATCTGTGGCTTTCTAATGAACTTGAGACTGTGGCCCACCATAGAAAGAAATGTAAACCTGTGGCCTACTTCATGAATGGGTCTGACCCTGAGGCCTTCTGCATGAATGAACTGGAACCTGTAACCAACTGTATCAATAAATCTAAACCTGTGACCTACTGCCTGTACATCCAATGATAATGTCCAGGCAAGTCATAATACCATGTTCGCTGATGACAGACTCATTGCCACTATGCAACCACAGATGGATACACATCTGAAAGTTCAGTCTTTCTTGGGCGAGAGCAAGCTGTTTCCACCTCAGCTTGTGCTTAAAATGGGGCCATTCTCGGCCATCAGACACCTGCGAGAACCACTGCTCCTCCCAGGCGGAAATTACACTACCCACGAGTCCAGAGATATTGATTTTCCCCGACTATGTGCACATGCTGCAGTTACAGTAATTGGGGTGCTGAGGGGGTGGGGGTTAATTCGGTCTCACAGACAGAAACTAGCCCCCTCCCAGTGAGTAATGAGGTCATCAGATGAACATTCTACGCGTTCAGAGAAGTCACCTGTGTACAATACCGTACAATCAAAGCACAACCACCTATAGATGTAAGGCCAGCGTCACGCCTTCTTCGCACTATGGTTTGTGACGTTTGCAATCATTCCGACGCAGCATAGAGTGCTGACAGTGAGTCAGTCGCCCATCCTATGGGGGATGCTCTGGGAATCTGTTAGCTACGATGAGACACAGGACAGTAATCTGCCTGAGAAGTTGGAGGACGGACGAAGGCCAGGGTAGACCCAGCTCATGTCCCCTTCAAAGGAAGGCCCATACATTATGCATAAGCTGCATTGAACTGAGGGACCCTTCATCCGCCCTTCTTCCTGGGCTGTCATCGCCTGAAAAAAACATGAGTGACCTCATCTTTATTCACAGAGCAGGAACAATGTGTGAACTCTGTGTCCAATAGTGTGTACGTTCTTTTGAGTGTTTTTGTGTGTGGTCTGATGATGTTACTGTGCATTCTGGATTTAAGCAGGGGTTTATTAATGCGCGTGTTTGTGTTTTTAAGTACTTCATACATTCAACGCATTTCAGATGACTTTTCCGGACAATGATAAATTATTCAATAGAAAAAGCAACCAGAAGACTAAGTCTTTGGAAAGACTGACGGACTGACTTGCCACTAATGCCTAACTGTACCTGAATCTGGCAGACAACAGATGTCAAGTTGAGGTTGTACAAACAGCTCTGCCCATAACTGGGCCCAAAAAGTGCCGCTCGTACTATCACCTCACCTGTTCTTTTAACCAATCAAACTCATACAAGAAAAATACAACTTCAAACCACAAACGCCATCAGAAGCTTACTTAGTTTAGTTTTGATTCTCATTTTTTCCTCAATTCATATTAAACTTAAGCAATCCCTATATCAAAATATTTACTGCTCTAAACAGGAACTGTTTTAAACAGCACAAGTCTACTTAACCACCAGCAACGCAGTCTAGATGCTTCATTTCCTAGCTCTTAATAAAATGCTCATGCAGTCCTGCTGTCCGAACGCACAGCGAGTTTTTGTTTTTGCTGGCAGGGGTCCCAGCTGTTTTTGTAATTTCACAGTTTGCTAGAGACAGGAATCTATTATCGCACCGTTTAGATTGCCGCTTCTTTCACTGAGCACTTGTGTGAAAGGTTCTGTATTTTCTGCCGGGGAAACTGACCTGGATTCATGATTGTCTGAAAACAAAGACAGCAGAAGAATGACCTCACTACATCCGGGCACTCGAGTAACCTCCTGACACCCTCTGCACACATTGTGAGACACATTGTGCACACATTCTTAATGGCTCGTAGCCTCCACGGCCTGACCATAATGATACTGTCAAAGTTTTTTATGTTTAATCAAAGAAAAACAGAACTTTCAAAATAAAACATAATAAAATCACCATTAATATCTGTTATATTTTCAAGATGGAAAAACAACACTCTAAAAAAGTTATTTCCTTTTACACAACAGTTCGTACCGACCGAGTAATTTGATTGGACGAGAGGCATTCCATGTGTGCTGATGATAGAGCACGACATCACTGTGACATATAACAGCAAAATCACTCCGTTCACAGGTATTTTAATAACCTTTAATTACTCTAACTTGTTCGTGTTGCTTAGTAAGTCAAGTCCTGAACCAATTATGGAACTAGATAACTTGGTCGCCACAGGGACCGAGTCGTGTATCTCCCCGATCCCCAAATTTCGGATCAAATGGCCACCGGCAGCCATATAGGACGTCCGAAATTGCCAAAAATCGGTCTTGAGCATTGTCAAATATATATCTTCGCCTGTGTAAAATTTGAAAAAATTACTATAATAATTGTGGCTTCCAGAGCCCGGAACAGAAAATCTCTGCGAGCACGGTGGCAGCGGCGGCCCTGGAACTAAACCATAGTACCTCCCGACTATCGTCGTCGGGGAGATGCAACTATATGCACTGGCAGAGCCACATAACTGATTAAATAAACAAAGAATAATCTGTTATTGCTTTTACCGTCAACTAATAAGTGGCATTTGTAGAACTGTTGTATAAAAGCAATATCACACTCAAGGTCAAGATGTTGTTGCTGAATATCATCACGGCTGTGATGCGGTCGTAGGCACGAGCAACAACATGAATCCCTCTCATGTGATATTGCTTAAATAATCCATAGCAAATATTTGAACATTTAATTGCCATTGAATGCAATCCATAGCATAAAGCAAATAGGCTAAATATGATAACTCAGTCATTCAAACTCAGCTGGTTTTTGCCATGGCATTGCCATGGCAATTTATTTTCACTTTTCAGCCAGCTGCAAGAAGAGAAACATTCAACTTGGAGATGACAAGATGATTTAACAATTAAAAAACAAAGATTAGCCTACCAATCAGCTACACAACAACAGAAGGGTATATTGGTACTTTCCACATCATGAGTATGACAAATTTGAAGACTGAATTTGGGGAGGAAGTGTTTTAGGACTGAAAACCCCCAGGATTTTTTCACCCAAACAGGCACCTGCATATATAGCAGACCAGCATATAAAGCCCAAGGAAATCTAACATTCAACGGGGTGATTCCCTCTGTAATTCCCCTTTCAACTGAGTTTTTCTTCTGAATTGATGTGGTATTCAAATTGCAACAAGCCATCACCCACGTTATGATGTTGTTATTGACAGGTAGTCAAGCCTGATCTCACTGCGGGAGGATCTATGGAAAGGCGTAGCCTCACGGCAGCTCAGAAACTAAAGAACTCACATGAAAGGAAAACAGGCCATGAATGAGAAGCAGGAAGTGCAGCGTTAGCCAAAGAGATAGGCGTAGTCTGACAATGCATCTAACAGTGTGTATTTGTGCTGCGTATACTGCAAGTTAGCAGTAACTGAACAAGGTCTGAATTACAAGGTTTTAACAAAACGTTTGCAGGAACAATCTAGGCTACTTGAAATCAGGGAGGAAGAAGTGGCAACTTTCTGTATTACTTTCTGTATTAATTTTTGTTGGCAGATTTTCCCTCCTGCAGCAAGTCTGGGCAGGATTGTTTAGGTTAGGTCTCCGACACTAATTTTTGCTTTCTGCAGTGCCTGCCATCACCGAACCCATCCCCTTGTGGCCAAGGCTTCACCTTCTATAAGAGAGTGAGGAATGTGTTTGATGATTATTGACTTTGACTTTCGGGGATTGGAGAAAATATGGAGGGCAATATACTCAGTAAAAATAAAAAGTTGACTCAACTCAAAGCGAGGCAATCAGCTGCAAAGCATTTTGAGTTCGCTCAACTTCATGTCCCAGTGGTTACACTGACTTATTTTTGAAAGAACTACGACCTTGAAGTCGAGCCAACACAAAAATGCTTAACAGCTGGTTGCCTTACTTTTTTTCATTGTCAAATTGTTATTTTTTGCAGTGTAGTCTTTTACAGGTCTCCCTTGTGAAAGAGATCCTTGATCTCAGCGTACTAATTACAAAGTTAAATAAAGGTTAATTAATAAAAAGGCAGGTAAAAGTTTCAGGCTGAATCGCTATCAGATAGAAACACTGCAGAGTGAAACAGATCACCTGCACAGCACCACCGTTCGATATTTACAGAGCAGTACAAAGCCATTATTTGAATATATGATCTGATGCATCAGCTATTCTTTTTACTGGAGCTGAACACTGGTTAAAATCTATTCCAGCACTGAAGAGCAGCAATATAAACTGCAACAAACATGCAGAACCAACCAGCATTTTGTCTCAGATTCAGATGAAGGCTGAATGAAGTGCCGTTTTGATACACTGCAATCCAGATCGGATTCAACGGGCCATGAGAAAATTCCACATCAACACCCCGGTAAAACCATACATAAAATTACGACAACTACTGGTACACCCAAAAGACCAAATTGACAACTGTAACAAATGTGACGTCATATATGAAATCCCTTGCCGGTCTTGCCATAAAACATACATTGGGGAAACAGGTAGACCTTTTCACACACGCAAAAAAGAACACCAAAAAAGAATGCAAGAAAGAGACAACAGTAAGACAGACACGCCAGTTAAAGAACAAGCACTACAGGTAAACCTTAAATCAGCAATCACAGACCATTGCAAGAGGGAAAATCATATTATGGACTGGGACAAGGCCAAAATTATCCGCACTCAGAACAACCGACATGAACGCTGGATCATGGAGGCAATTGAAAATCAGGAAGCGCCCCCACAGGACTATGAACCGGGACGAGGGGCATACATGCTTTCCCACACCTGGAGTGCCATCTTGGAGGAGGCGGCGGATAGCAGGAGGCGTGGCCGCCCTGTCAAATCTGACAGGGCGGCCACGCCGCTAACATCAGCTGATAAGACACGTCACTCGTAACATCAGTGACTCTTCTGAAGAAGACGGGAGTATTCCGTCGAAACATGTCAAGGTAGGATAAAAACCTTTTCTGTCAGAAAAGTAGCCTAAGAGCAATTTTTGACCCCCAACAACTGAGGTTTTTGGACCAGGGCACTATTATCATTACTGCAGCAGCAGTAATCCAACTTGTGAAAATGACATTTAAGCAGACTGTAAAAACATTAGCAGATTTCTCCCTTAACTGGTCCATGCAGCTAATTTGAATGTCTTTCCTCCAACTGCTCCTTGATGGTGACAATGCTGACATCAGCACGTTCATTCCATGCCTTCGAAAGGAGTTCACCGCATAAATGGCTGTCAGCACTCAATTTGATAACAAAGTATTTAGGAGCCTACAGTAAATCATGAGACCGGTCTGCCAAGATTCTCCATGAAGAATCCGAAACATGAATCCATTAACAGTCCATTCTGAATTTCACATGGGTAGCAGTGACATATCAGTTTCATTTAAACCATGATTTGCCAATGAGGACAAGAAACATATGTAAGGATGACATCAGCCTTGAGTCCTGGTGGTAAACTGAGTGACATAATCTAGCATGGTACACCACACGACAAGATGAGTGCTAACCTCATAAACTTATAAAGGGCATTTCATGAAAATATACCTGCCAAGGAGAAAAAACGTGATAGTATAGACTCAACAGTTCCCTTCTTCATTGCTCCCCTCCTGATTGTGGTTCCTCTCGTGTGGTTTAATTGACGGGCCACAGAGGAACTGGGGAAGTACATTTCGTGCAATATCACAGACCTAAAGTGAAACCTCCATTCTTATAAACAGGCAGTCATACCATCTCATGAGTGGTCACAAGCTTGATGTAAACCAGACCACAATCAGCTGCTACAGCAACGCTACCCACATTTATCTGTATCCGCATAGCATTCACACAGCAAGAAACAGCCTGTCCAAACAACTGCCTTCTATCAATTAAAGTGAGTTCATATTTTTCATCTCAAGGGTAAAATATTAGCTTGTTTCACGACCATTTTTTTTTCTGGACAGAAGAAATTTCCCTACTCCACTGCCAAATCTTGAAATAAGCGTTCCACGTCACCGGAAATATTTTTTTTTGTCTTAAAGCCAAAAATTAAAAAAGGTGAAATCAAAATACTGTTTGAGCTAGTGTTTTTTCTTATTTTGCAGAGGGAGCCTCATTTTAAACAAAACCCGTAGCACACCCGCTCATTCCTGCCCTCGTACAGGAGCTAAAATAACGGTCCCCCACCTAGTCAGGCTGAAGCCATCCCAGAGCAGCCTCACTGGCGACACCTAAAGCAGGCTGACCAGCCCAGTGCCCAGGGAGGGCAGGACCCCCACCGCCACAGGACTTCCTGCTGCAACAGGCCTGAAGGATCTGCTGACACACATTCAAACTTAGGCCAGCATGAAATAGAGCAGAAGCATCAAGGACATCAACAACAGACACTGCTTCCAGGAAACCAGCTGAGTGAACATCATAACTACACCATTTAAGCAAGATCAGGAGCAAAAAAAGACACAAAAATCAAAATAAAACTCCAGTTGAAATCAGCCCTTCATTTCCGACCATTCACCAGGGTAATTATTCTTATTCCGGGCTTTCGCCTTATTGCCATGCCCAACTGTCATGAACCTATTATTCAGAGCTTTTTTTCCAAATATATTTTAATTTAATTTCCACAATTTCTGAACTACGGGCATAATCATGGCAAGAGGAAGATAATATGTCATCCATAATTACAGGTGATTTTCTAAGATGTGTATTAACTTTGCTGAATACATCTTCAAGGAATTAAAAATGTAGTTATCCTGAGCTGTTGAAAACCCATCATGTGGCAATTTGTTTAAAAGAGCTCCCGTGCGGGAGCTCTTTTAAACAAGTTGCCACATGATGGGTTTTCAACAGCGTCTGATTTTGATATCTTACATCATTGCGCAGCTATAGTTGCCCACAGCGCTGAAAGGGTTAAGTGCACTGCAGTCAACGCTGCTCCATTAGTCATGTCAATTGATTCAGTGCAATTTGGAGCTCGGTAGGGTCTCCCATCGATCTTCGGGCTGCTCACGTAGCACGACCTGTGGGTAACTCAGAGAGCACAATCAAACTCATTTTGCTCTCAACAAGCAGTTGAGAGAATTTTAGAATATCTATGCCTTATGCAGAGGCACTGCTATACATAATGTGTGGAATAATCCTCCAATTCCTGGGGCCAGAACCAAATGCAGGAGGAGAGAGCCATGCAGATGAAGTGCAGGGTGATGTGGAACACATTACTGGCTATAATGCCATGCAAATGTTCTCATTGTTTAACCTCAAGAAAAAAAAAACAAACATTAGTGTAACTACCACACAGATACAAATAAAGGTTAAATTGGCATTTAAGTGACTCTCATTTTGATTGAGCAACTGACAGGAAGGGTAAAAACTGTGAGAGGGAGAAATTGTGGATACTGTATAACACACCAGTATCTGTCTGCGCTTCCACCAGCTTTCACAAGATCCCAGAGGTTTCCTGACATTTATGAGGGCACAGATTGTGATCCAAGAGCTTGTGGGCTGGCCAGTCCCAATGCCGACTCCGGCCATGTAGCTAATTTGTAGGTGCAGACAGTAGCTTCCTTTAAATAGCAACCATAAGAGCACCCAATGTCAGAGCCATACCTTCAAGATATTTGAAGTATCAGGCTAGTAGACATGGTATGAGCAAAGATGTTCATTTTACATTAATGGTTGCATGAATTCAGGGATCCTGAGTAAGCCCGTCTCCCTCATTAGAGCTCATCCCGGTCTCAGTTCTCCAATCCAATGATGAGATTCGCTGGCAGCCTCACCTCCCTGTGGGCCAATCACCCGTATACTACAGTCAAGCATGTGGCTTCGCAAATGAAGACTGAATTCCACCAAATCAACCAGGAAGACATGGGTCGCGCAGGGTCAGTGGCGGAGGTCATGACAGCTGGCCAGGGGTGTAAACACAATGAACAGGGCAGCCATCTTACTCCCAGGCCAGTCTGAAATTCCCGCAGAACTTTTGAGAAACTCCACTGGTGATCAAAGCTATTGCAATTTGACAGGTTGCTGCTGGTGCCAAAAACACATATCCACAAAGAATTCCATTCAACACTGTTAAAAAAGTTTACAGGTAATCTGTATACCGGTATTGGACAACGCTTTCAAACTCTACACTAATTACCTGCCAGGGACTGCTTTTTTCTGTTCACCACAGCAGAAGATTAATTAAATACTATTCATCCCTTCCTGTTCATGTACCCAGTTTGCATGGTTGGAGCTAAGGAAGCCTCGTTGTGCATGTTCTAGTCGCTCTTGGCAGCTTCCAAAATCTGGCACACTGCACCACTGCGAGGAGAAAACTATCTCCACTTCCCATTTACCTCAGAGCCGGTGAAGCAGATTCAGCCCATTATCTCATCCATACTGCAGTCTGTGGAAGGCTCTGATCGACAAAGCACGAGCATTCTCATTGATTCTATTCGATGCACTCCACACCAGCATGGAACAAACCTATGTGCCCAGCAGTACAGCAACACCAGACCTATGCAGCGACAAATTGAGAATATTCAGATCAGAGTAAAATCTTACATAGCCAAAGACTCCAAGCAAAATCTTGGCCAATTGCAGCCTGTAGTCAGCGCTGCCAAGCCAGAATTGGCCCAGAGCTGAGGCTATCTGGGTTATGGGCCCGCTCTGAGGCCCCAGCTGAATGACCACAGTGAATAAGAGCTGAAATTTTTTTCCAGCCTCAAAGAATAAGCTACTGTTCTCTAGTGACCATAGCATCTGACAAAGAGGACATCAAAGGACCTGGAGTTCATTGATGATATATACTCTATAGTAGAAACACTTCATGAAAATATAAGCGACAGGAACAGCATACTAAAACGAAATGTAAGACTCCTTGCGAGGCCGCAGGGTCAAACAGAAAGAGGGTAGTAACCTGAGGCACTCTCTAAGCACATGCAAACTGCACACCACAACCACTGTGAATGTAGCCCTGGGGGCCGACTATTGCCCCAGATCAGAGTTCAGTATTGCCGCTCCGTGGGATCAACAGTATTTTCCGAGGATTCATTTGAAGCTGTATCACTCTCGCTCTAGCTCTTTGAATTTGACCGTTGGACTTTTCATTCTTTGGACTTGAAAGGTTTGGTCTCCCCAAACTCACAGCAGGGAAGGCCCATGGTGGTGTCATGGCCCTCACAAAGGAAGGAAAATATTTATCCAGGTCTCTGGTCTCTTCCACCTCGGCTCACCAGAACCTCGCTGTTTTATGTCAACGTTATAACTTATGAACGGGTAAACTGGATTTAATGTTGACTTCCCAAAAGGATCCCCTTATGAAGCAGTGTGTTTATTCAGAGCTAAATGAATGGCCTGTTAGAGAGGAGATCGAGTGCTTCCCGGCCGCCACAAGCTCACCTTTGGTAAACTATACGCTTGATCCCCAAATGACTTAAATTTAAACCAACTAGGAATTAACTTCAAAGGGTCTACATACAGACCAGAGGATATTGGTCACAAAATTCAACATCTCAGACTAGTTGGGATAATTACACACTACATTAAGTACAGTGATTACAAACTAATTTTGACAGAAAATAGTCATAGCCTAAAGCCACAAAAGAGCTACTGTGAGGGAAGGCTCTGAATAACAGAAAAAGAACAGATTCTATTTCCATTATAAATCTAATCAGTCGTCAAGTGAATAAGTTTGTAACAAGGAGTGAAGGCTACACCCTGCAGTGGCAGGTTTTGTGCATGTGGCTGGCCTGCAATGACCAGCAGGTCTGCACAGCAGTGGCCCTTAAGAAAATGTCCTATAGTAATTCCTTAGTAATACTATAGTATTTATGGCAAAACTAGAGTACTACTATAGCCATCAAATTATATCAATATAATTACCACAGTCAACAGTACCATAATATCACCACAGTCCATACAACTGTATAGCTGTAGTTTGAATAACTATAGTGTCACTATAGTAATACTGCACTATAATGGTGAAAATACAATCCATTTACTATAGAATAACTGTAGCTTGGAACAATAGTGACTTTTCATAAGGGGGACAGTAGGCCTTATTGGCTGGACTGAAATGAGTCAATATTCCACAAGTTAAAAGCCTATCAGCCATCCTCACCCCTCAGAGACAGTTAACCCTCCAGTTCAGATTGGAGTTAGTCCTCTCATGTAGCACTATGTGCCCTTTCTGCGCAATGACATATACCGGGGACAGCACGCAAGAGGACAAGCTGAAGGCTACAGCTTCAAATGCAGCGATCTGAGAGATGTGCAAACATGGCAACATGAGCAAATTAAGGGAAGGGGAGGCAGGAAGGAACTTGAGGATTCCGAATTGTAATAAATTTACAGTTACCAAATCAAACTAAATAACCATATAAAGCTAAACAACCGAAGGGCAAATTCCAGGCCGATAAAAAATACAACACAAAGCTTGGTTTCCATGGACAAATATTATGCAAAACATCCTCTGAATCGTTATGATGATGACTGATTGGGGAACCAAATTCAAAATACAGAACTCATAAGCCTTTATACAACGTAAACACTAAAAAGGGAACAACATGAGATCATTGAAGTTAAGTTTGGTTTGGCAGAAATAAAGGTCAAGAATAGTAGTTAGCAAAAGAAAAAAAAATTATTCTATTCCACTGCGTGGAAAAGCTTGCCAGGTCATGCAACAGAGGTAGAAAATCAGGGGGATTTAAAGAGCAGCCTTCATACAGCGCCAGAAACCGTCTACTTCCTCAGTGTTTGTTAGGCCTGTTCTCATTATAACGTTACTGGTTCTGGGGTTACATAACAGGACCACCATTCATATGACCATCCAGGAGAAGTCTTTCATGTTGCAGGTTAAAAGGCCTGTTCTCATTATAACGTTACGCTCTGTTCTGGTGTGTTACATAACAACGACTGTAAACCCAGACCACCATTCATAATTGACCATCCAGAGCAGAGAAGTCTTTCAATCATGCTCAAGTGCAGATTAATCCCCGTCAGGAAGGGGAAATTGTCTCAGTGCTTGAATCCGTTGAGACTGTAATCCATAATTCTCCCAAGCCGAAAATAAACATTTCAAAGACGTATCAGAGACAATTACAGAGCCAGGCCTGCATGCATCCAGCTTAACGAAGAGTCCATAGAGCACAGAGGTCTCCGATTAATCCCCCAAGACATATACAAACGTTTTCAGCTTTCAGACCCCCTGGCTTTTATAAGCAACCTGAATGTTGTCCCTCACTGAAATACACCTCTCTATTAATCCTGGTGTTTACCGCAGCCTTACTGCAAACAAATTCTACCATGACAAATGCATGAGCGTCATAATGACACTTAAAAATGTTTTTTAAATTATAATTAGGTCAATGCACTGGCACTCAGCACAGTTAATTTTTTTTCCAGCGAGAGCAGCTTTCAGAACTCTTCAGCTTAATGAAGGTAATTCTGGTGACAAGTATTGGTCTGTTTAATTCTAGATGGTTTCCAGTCTGACAGCTGTCTATTTTTTTACATTCAAGTTAATCAAGGTGGTGCAGAAACACGGTAGGTACTTCCCCCATGCTAACAGCAAATTACCTTCAAAAATAATTCATTTGCAAATGAGTTCTGAAATGCCGCCCTCACTGGAAAAAAAATTAACGTTATGAGTGCCAGTGCATAGACCTAATTATAATTTAATTATTTTCTTCTGAATGTAGCCCATTATTTGCTGTTAGATCGCATGGGGAGAGAAGCCGTTTTCAATTGCCACTGATTATTCTTGAATTGGAAAACAAGTTTATGAAGGAAACCATCTAGAATTAGCCAGGACTAATTGTTTTCAATAAAGGGATGGATAATTTCCCCGAATTTTCAAGTCTAGCGCCGGCCCTGACCCGCCATTACGAGTTATCTCGTTCTCGTAGTTGGCAGTCAACGTGTTAATCAGAAGTTTAAAATATTAGCTTGTTTTAGGTACCGTTTGCTTATTTAGCAAAATATTCTAACTGTATAGGCAAATTTTGATGTTAATCAAACTATCTCACCTCACTGGCAGTATGTCTTCTCTCAGTTTGGAAAAAAAATACTGAGATAAGATTTTAAATGAATATCTCTGGGGGCATATACTTTCAGAATCCTTATCCTGCAGGGATCATACGAGGACAGAATTCTGCAAAGACCCTTGAAGGATCCTTACAAACAAAGAACTTCGTAGGCTCTTTAATAATGAACCAGGAGTCAGGCAAGATCATGCAAAGATTGTTGAAGGCTCCAGGAAAACAAGGATCCTTACAAAATCTTGAATTATGGACCAGCAGGATCCTGCTGAGATCCTAAAAGGATCCTCGAAGGAAAGGCTCCCCTTAAGACCTTAAATCATGAAACAGGATCCTGGCAAAATCCTGTAAAGATCCTTGAAGGTTCCACGAAAGAAAATTCCATGTTGGAACCCCGGTGAGCATCCTAGCAAGGATCCTAGCAGGACCATTGTGAAGGATTTTGGCACCATCCCGAAAAAGATCCTCAAGGATCCTCGAGGACTTTGCCAGGATCCTTGAGGATCACCAAGGATTTTGCCAAGATCCTTGAGGATCGCCAAGAAGCAGGGCAGTATCCTTGATGAGCCCCAAGGATTTTGCTAGGGTCCTCAAGGATTCTCACCATGGCATAAGACTAAACTACCCTGACTGCCAAACCCATATTAGGTCAGAGCTGGGTTTGCATTGGGCTCTGACCCCCAGCCACCACAAACTGCTTAGAAAGACTTCAGTATGTCAGACTCCTATAAACTGAGAAGGGATGCTAACGCTCTGCATATAAAAGAGATGTGGAGGGCTGAATATGGGGCCGAGGCTGGTTTGAGACCTGTCCCGTTGACATAGATTTTTTTTAAACATGAGGGCCTTCACTTATGAACTACTCTAAAAAAAAAAAAAAGTTTGCCCCTTATTTCTGCATAAAAAATCACAGCCATAAAAAATGTACTCAGAAATCAAGGAAAGAGAACAGGCATATGCCTCAGACCTAGTTTGGATCTGAGCAATGAAGCCATTTTGAACTGAGTTCAAGTACAGAACGCCACATAGAATTGATATTATTAATATGTTCACATGAAATCAACAAGCATGAGGAACAGACAATAGCCCGGCCCTGTGATTAGTATTTGTCTGGCCCTGTCAAGATGTCCATGAAGTCTCGACTTTTAGCCTAAATTTACAGTTTTAATAAAAAATGTTGTACGAAGCATTCAAGAATTACAATCATTTTTATACTCAGACCCCCTATTGTAGAGGCTCAAGTAAATGGGGAACCTAGCATAAATATAAAAATAAAAGCTGGGATTCATTCCAGGCGATCCCTCCCAGGCATCCACTGCAGCTATCGTCTTTACAACCTAACTAACGGCTGAGAACCAAAACAAGAATATAAGAATTTTTGGTGGACACAAACAGAGAGACCGATTACCAGTTCATCATAATAATGACTGAAAACTTGATTGAGTTATAATATTTTTAAGTTGAAAATCTACCAAGTTGGCTACGCTTAAGAGAGTATTAGAGCAAAGCATAAGAACGATGTTTAAATACTAGACGTTCATTCAGTTTTCTCCTATGATAAAAGTAACGTGGGATATGATTTTGTTCATGTAGGTTGAGTGAAGAATTTTGGGAGTGTCCAAAAAAATTCGGCATGGTTGTTCACCCTAGAACCAGGATGCCACAACACACTAAAAATGTGCGGGCTACCGATTTACACAAAACCCCAGGCTGGCAACACAACATCCAACTCATGGAGATTTCTCACACCACAACTTGGCAGAGAAGTAAACAGCAAAGCATCCATTGACATTCTTTCCTCCCCCCCATCTCTCTCTAAATGTCCAGGAGATAACTGAACAGCATTTCCAACAGACAAACACAAGGCCTTTATCCATACCATTCATCAACAGCCTGCAGAAATATACAGTGTCGGAAAGCTTGAAGAGTATTGGCCTTACATCAGACACAAGCTGGGATGTGCACAGGAGATAGGTCACTTCTTTTCCCAAAAGCACTACCTGACAGAAGGAGTCCAATTTCACTCCTTTTCTTAAGCACAATAGGGTAAGTGCACCTTTTGTGTGAGTATAGAGACTCAATACAAACCAGTTATGGTGAACATGAGGCTTGTGACCAAGTGGTGTGTTAACAAATTGCGCAACGTGGATGGAGTTAGTGTCCGCAGTTGGAGAGGGATCTCATGAATGTCGACAGTGGAATTCCTTATCTTGGATGGATATAAGCTTTGGTAGACGTTGCTAAATATGAACCCAGGACACACCTTCGCCTGTCCACTATACACCAGCAATTTACATTTTTGCAGTTTCCTGTGATAGTCAATATTTCCTCATCATTCATAGCAACTCAGTGACAGAAAAACTATGACCGTTTGCACAAACCATACGTAACCGGAAAATGGTTACATGAATGGTGTGGTAACCACAACCGACTTCAGCGAACGACCCTCTCATTATCTATAATCAGTATATAAGCTGGCAGATTCCAGGTGTGCCCACTCTGAAGTAAAAGTAAATATGTTGTATTTGACAGAAAAATCTTGATTAAAATACAATAACTTGTATTTTGGGCAAGGTTAGATGTTTTTGCAGCATCCGAACCGACAGACTCATTTTGCTTCAACGCAGGAGGAGTCACTCGCAGATATATTTCCTGCGCGCAGCCATTACAAATACAATTGTTGAGCAACAGCATCATAGCTGCCACCGAAATTACAGTTTCGTTAAGTCCGATTAACCAGTTCTGCCTCTAAAAAAAACTAGTGTCAGTTTGAACTATTAGTTTCTTCTTGAACTTTGGGTACGGCGATTTGCATACTTATTACGCCTCAGTCATGAACAGTGTTTGAGGTGAACCAAAATACACGTGTAAAGCACTTTATTAGGAACAAACACCTTATTATTCATGCTTTATTCTCTGTATGAATGAGTAGCTGACAAATCTGCGAAAATTCTAAAATGCAGTCACGTCACCGTGGACCAGAATATCAACAGTAATGTGCACAGCACCCAACAGAATCCACACCAATAAGAAGTGTGGCTGTTCTGACAGCAAAAGGAGGCCCTGTTTGTTTGGTGTTCCTGTTAAAGTTTTCAGTGAGTGTACTTCTCAAAGCCATGGTACAGGCCACACTGGTGATGTCAGGGAGACAAAAGCACTGCAGCTAAACACTGAGGACAAATGTTCCTCACTTATCTCAGTACTTTAGACACTTATGGTTTAGGCAATGGCTGGAAATGTATTGGGGAAAGGTCAGTGCTAAATCACAGAAATGTGCCATACTCGCTGTTCAGCTGAGGTTATGTTTGATCATTTAGATCGAAAATAGGGTCAGCGATAAAAGCGACTGATGACACGTCTCAATTGAAGCTTCTAACATGATCCCTCTTGCCCTGAGAGGCACAGAACACAGATAAGTCTACAGCATATCAGAAACACTAGTGCAGTGCCGCTCAAAACAAGGATATTCAGAACACGCCGTTTGATTAGCCTCCGGTATTGGTGCTCGCAGCTTTCTTGAGATTTCTCAAGAACGTGCAGCCAAACAGCCTCACACTCGACACTGCACGTCCTTGGGTCCAAAGCAATACACCCACCAAGTGTGAAGTTGATCAGATGAACAGCTGTTCAAAAAAATTAAAGGACAGACAGAAAGACGTCACCATTTATAGTAGGATTGTATGGTTTGTGCACGTCAGGCTATTGGGAAAATAAGTCAAGGTATCCTTCAAAACAATGAACAATGCCCAGCAAAGTTTGTGCTTGGTGACACGATGGTGGAAACAAGCAGCATCCCGACCAGCTAGGCCTGCAAATTACTTACGCCTATGTAATACCACGCAGCAGAGCAAGGCAGAAATCCACATGGTTTTGCATGGCAGCTCCATCTGTGGAATACTAAGCTACAGAGCTGGGCAGAATTGTTTTGAAATAAAAAAAAGGGCACACCACCTCAAAAAATTGTTTATGACACCGCTATTGCACAGATTATATTTCACAATGTGAACTTGAGGCAAAAAGTGGCCACCAAAACCACGCCCTCTGCATGTGTATGCAATGTGTGTATTTCTATTGTGGGGCTATAAGCAGGCTAGCGGCCAGTTTAAGATGCAGTAATAAACAGCACAAACCCAAACATAAGCCATCAGTCACCACCTTAACTCTATTGAGTCCGTCAAACTGCAAAAACTTATCGAGAAAAATGGTGGGCTCATTTATCGCACCAAGGTGCTAAAAACCATGTTACCCTCCTGACTTCCAAAAAGCGGGGATCATTCGCGTCTAATCCATGTTAAATCCATTTCTTATCCGAGGAAAACAGTCTTCCAGAAGTAGTCTTAATGACGAAGAAAGACGGCCCCTTTTCATGCTGCACCGCACAGTTTGCAATGGGGATAGGAGTCACAAACCATCCATCCCCGCAAGGCAACACCAACCACACTATTCTGCTCCCTTCCAGAGCCTGTATTGGTCCAAGCCTGAGTCACTTGCACAGTAACTTGGCATAAATGCTAATATAAATACTTCTGTCTCAGTACTGACCCAAAATCTGACTCACTCACAGCTGGCACTCATCAGGTCACTGCAGCCAAGTCTGAAAGTCTCTGATTTGGAAGGGAGATGATATCTGAGAGAGACGTAGGATTGTACAAGCACTTCACACATACACTAATCACGTGTGGACAAAAAACGCAGCACGTGCATGCTCGCTCATGCAGTACTTACACTGCATGCAACTAGACACATATAGATCCATATTTGCTGGTATCCATGCATGCATGAGCACACTCTTGGACAAACGCAGGAGCGTGCACACGCACGCTTGCACACAGAGACACAGACAGACTTCCTCCTTGACCCAGCAGTCTCTGAGTTTTGTGCTGAATCTGGAAAAGGGAAGCAGGCGAGTGGAATGTCTCCCATTATTTGTTTAACCTTCCGAGCGGCGTTGGCGTCTGTGGAGATTCCTCGCACGGCATGTTTTACAATCTGCAAAGCAGTCTGAAGTGCCTCCTACACAGACAGGCTTATTCGGCAGGAAGTGCTTGTTCAGTGGCAGGATTACAGAGCCAACCGCGACCCAACACACCATCAAGCACCATGAGCAAAACTGGCCCTCAGGCTGTCAGCGAGACTCAAATACAGCTTAAATTTAACTTTCAGTCACTGACGGTTATGATGAAGACAATGTCATTAAAAAGCCAGAGGCCTCATTGTGAGAGAAACTCATTATTTTAGTTAATGTCCACACTAAGGAAAAAAGCAATTGAAAAACAGTTGAAGAGAGAGTTAAAGAGTTAATGTGCGCCAATTCAATGGAATTCCAATAAGCAGATCCAATGTTATCTGAGGGTAAATGTGAGTCTGTTGCACTGATGTGTCCGCAAGTCCAACCCAGTGAACGCATTTATCGTGATTTGTTACGGTCTGTAAGATAACAAGTAACGCCTTTGTAAACAGAGGGGTTGTTACTCAGAGGATAGCATCTCATTTTCACAGCTGTGGACCGAGCAATCATTAAAACATAGCACCCCTGCTTAATGGGTATTTTGCTGCATACAACAGAAGGTGGTCAGAACTCCCAACCTTGGACACATTTTCCGACATCCTTCTTGATGAGAATGTTGTGTTTGCTTTACTCCAGGTGTAACAAGATCCATGTCAACCAAAAACTTCCACTTTTGACTCATTTGTCCATGGAATATTATCCCAATGGTCTTGGGGGTCATCAAGAGGTTTTTTGGCAAATGTGAAACTAGCCTTTGTGTTCTTTTTGGTCAGCAGTGGTTTCCGCTGACCATGTTTCCATGGATGCCATTTCTGTCCAGTCTCGTTCTTATAATGGAATCATAAGCACTGACCTCAATTACACTGAGTGAGGCTTGCAGTTCTTTAGATGTTAGTCTGGGTTCTTTTGTGACCTCCCAGATAAGTTGTCAATCCGCTCTTGGAGTGATTTTGGTAGGTTGGCCACTCCTGAGAATACTCACAGTGTTCCAAGTTTTCTCCAATTTTAGAAAATGACTCTCACCGTTGTCGCTGGAGTCCCGGAGCCTTAAAAATGGTTTTGTAACCCTTTCCAGACAGAGAGATGTCAATGATGTCATGAGGTCATGTTCATGACAGATAGATGTCATGTTCTTGTATTTCTTTCGATCCTGGCATCATGTGCTGCATTTTGCCTATTTCACACACTGAAAAAATTGAGACTTTGGATCTAAGTAAAAAAATTGCATCAACTTGTTACAGCTAATTTTTTTAGTTTGTCTCAATTTAAAAAAATTTTATAAACGTAATTTTTTTCAATTGAGAAAAACTAAAAAAAATAGCTGTAACAAGTTCACGCAATTTTTTTACTTTGATCCAAAGTCTCAATTTTTTCAGTGCATTTCCTGACAGGCTCTGTAAGTGATGTTTAGATTCAAAGAGGCTGACAGTTATAAAGCCAAGGTGTGTCTAGCAAATTGAATCCAATTATCAATTCAATTTGTGGAATTGGTTGAATTAGCAACTAAGGGGGCAGGGGGGCAATTACTTTTTCACATAGGGTTAGGTAGGGTTGGATAGCTTTTTTCATCAATAAATTAAATCATCATTTAAAAACCACATTTTGTGTTTACTTAAGTTATCTTTGTCTAATATTCCTATCTGAAATTTCTGATCTGAAACATTGAGGTGCGACAAATATGCAAAAATAGAAACAATTGGGAAAGGGGCAATTATTTGTCCACAGCACTGTCCATAAAACAAGGGGAAGCACCCTGAAGAATGGTTCATGGGCAGGAACTATAATGAATCATTTCAACATAAGCTGTGAGGATGGGAAGGCACACTGATGCAACTGGCAGTGCTCAAAACAGAAGAGGTCAACCATTTGCGGCTGAAAATCCCTATGCCCATCTATTCTAATGGTTACGTTTTTGTGGCCAGTCTGTTTCATAAAAATAAACGGACACGGGAGCGTTTACATGTAACCACCAAAAAGTGTCCGTGCAAAATGAATAGCACAAAAATGAAAAACTTTAATTAGGTAAAACTTTGCTTCTAATAGCCAAGCTGTTCTCTCTATGCATAGACAATTTATCAGAATCAATGCCAAATGATGTATAGCATCTCTGCAACACCTGGATTAATGCTTGAAAATTTTACTGCATGAACATTTTACAGAAAAGGGCCGCAGACCTAGTTTCTTAGCGCAAACACTGAACAAGCCAAACATCCGATAGATGATTTCTGTCATTCAGAAATGAGTGATTTAAACTTGGCAGACGTTAATGTAACAAGGACAAATTTTCTTCACATTGGTATTCCCCCCGCAGATAAATTGCAGCTTGCTTCTTAGCCCAGAATGTGCATATGCTATGCCTTTATGTAACCACTGACCCTGAATGAACTGCCCCGTTGCGGTTCCGGATTCCTGCCCGCCTGGACAGTTCTAAAAGTATTCTCAAATGTTTATGAATTTAATTCGCAACCTGGACATTTAATTTTGCCTGCAGTCACTCGCAAACATGTGAGCACACAGGAGTTACCTCATCGGTGACGAGGGACGATCTCAAAAAACATTTGACGCTTTACGCATTTATGTCATAAGAGTCAATGTGAGTGAAGATGCATTCAAATACCGCTTGGACACGTTAAAAAATCGCGAAACGAAGTGATATTTCACTCCACATGATTGCGATCCCAACGCTGCCCACCCAATAACCTAATGTAATTAGCAGAAATCAATTGGATTAAAATAACGCGCGTCAATAGAAGAACATGAAGCCCATAAATATGTCAGACAATAACTATACTCAGATGGGTCATAAAAATCAGTGTCCATTGCTTTTGATCACTGCATTAGGGACTGTGTTGCCATAAATCAGCATTTTTTTTTTTTCAGATGGCCCCAAAACATTCGGATTCTCTCCAATTCATTCACACAGTTGGTGGAGCGGATCAGTTTAATCTTAAAATATAGGCTATTCTATTTTCACAAATGACGAGTATTTTCTGTAATTACATCCAAACAACATTATGTAGGACAAGTATACCGGGAGGGCAAATAAATGATGAGGCTTCGACCAGCACTCGGTTATTATCAATAAGCTTACGATTTGGACCTCAGCGCGCAAGACTGGAATATTTAAATTTGAGTCGATTACGAATTATTCTCGGGTAATGCATGACATGGTTTGCTTCTAAAGGCAATATGTTTAACAAAAACCAAACGAATGAGCGATTACGCGATCTCCGAACAGACTGCGGGTGAATCAAAAATTTCACGGGCGAACACAGCAAGGGAGATATCATCAGCCTCTGTGCACAAACATGTTTTTACCTGAATCTGGGTGAATCTTTGATACACTCCTCAAAATCCACAGTCATTTTAGATTATAGTCCTTCTCTTTTCAGTGTGAATATGGCATTGCCCGCGGCTGATGGTGCGGAAGATAATGAAGATGCCTACTCCCGCGTTTCTTCCCTCTACCGTCACCCGGCGAATAAAGAGTACTACTGTATTCTCACCAGATCTAGTGCTCTTCAATCTGTCTGCCGCTGGGCGAACGAGCAAGGGACTGTCATCAAAGAATCAGTTTATATGTAAAGCGAGCACTCGCAAAAATGCTGATTTACAGAGCGAGCCGCAATATTCTTCGTGTTAAAATATTGGGGGACCACTTGGTTGATTCTGTTAGCTTTGAATTTATTTGCAATTGCAATCCCTGCATTATAAAGAAATTAATTTTTCTTCACGAGAAGCAGCCCAATTAAATTTTAGTTTGGTTATTGCCCCGCCACATTTCGACAGACATGGCAATGCAAGCCATAAATTAGAAATGCCCTATGTCCATACCGTGTTCTTTTCACCATATTGTAAGCAATTGCATAAGAACTAACGACATCTTTAATAGACCAAATTAATACAAGAGTGAGTCAGGAGGTGTTGTGATCCAGACAAGGAACCTGATGCAGATTCAGGGTACAATCCAAAGAGGAATATTTATTGATAGAAATACGGTCATATAGTGGAGTCGGCCGAAGCCCAAAAATGATATAATGACAGTCCAGCTTTATTGATAATAAGCGGACAGGGTTGGGTGGAATGTCCGCGCCCAGCCACTTGCCGACCCAGGACCGAAGCCAGGTGGTGAATTTCCCTCACCAAAGCAGAACTGCTTGACAACTGGACCAAAGAGTTTAGCAGGAATGTGGTCCCAAATCTCCCAATCCTGGAGACTGATGAAAGCTTGAGAGGCATTTCTGATAAACTGGCTTAGAGGAACGCACTTAAGCAGATGGTTAAGAGGAATGTGGTCCCAGTCCTGGAGAGCAATATTACGGCTGAGGAGTTTGTTCCTATCAATAAAACTCAGAAGAGTAAATATGTTTTTCTCTATCATTGAAGTCATGATTTAAATTGTTTAAATGAAATAAGATCATTTGAAACGTCTTTATGCAATCCCATTGCTTCCAATGATCTTATTTCATTTCAAAAATTTAAACGATCATGAAACGCATGCATTGCTTCCAATCCCTGCGTAAACAAAAGTGAAACTCATAAACCTCCATGCATAAAGATTTCAATTCCACACGAGAATCTCTTACATACGCGTTGATTGAATAATAAATATGCCGCTCAAACTCACGCTGAATGCGCGAGAGTTGACAGGTCTGCGTTATTAATGGAAACTGGCCACACCTGATAATGCTGAGAGTTTTTGGAGTTTCTGCAATGGAAATTTAAATGAATGATTGGAAACAGGTCATGACCAATCATTATTTTTAAAGGATGGCTTTGAACTTCCCCTATCGCCAGTTCACCAGCCGCCGCTGGTTAGAGGGTAGGGTTCGTTTGAAACTGGCATCAAAAAAGATGCCAAAAGCCTCCTTTTGCATTGTATATCGATGCTTGGTCAGGTAGCGTCACTGAAATTTATACCCAAGCCATAAAGGTCAGTGTTCAGTGTTTGATGTCCTGTAAATCATCTATGCCATGGATACACCACAGACAAATCTGTCCTTGAAGAATGAGAATGGCTGGACTTTGATTCTCTCAGTCTTAAATAAATTATGATGTAGGCCTGAGTCACACCTCTGATTAATATTCATTACTATACCCAATATTCATTATATATATACTATAGTATTGTTTTGTTTTTTAATCATAAACAGCGATCAGCAGAGTCCCCAGTAGCACAGTGTTGGAAGACGAAGCCTCGCTTGCAAGAGGTGCCACCCTTGACACCAGCTGATTTCCCAGAACTAATCTGCATCTCTGAGCGGCCGCCAAACTCGCACCTAATGGCGCACGGCCAGGTATGTGGGAACTACATCCACAGGTGCGCCTCCGTCATGCTTGAGGTCTTCAATAGCAAATTCCCACAAGTTCAGCATCTGAGATAGCAGTCTGTAGTTTATTACAGCAGTTTCCCATATTTTGTCTTTGTTTGAAGAAGCTGCTCTACAAAACCAAAGAACAACAGCACAGCATTTTTAAAGAATAGCTTCTTGGCTCCTTTGACCCACCCCTCCCTGTCCCACTCTTTTCCACCCTTTTTTTGAATCATCTGATTTCTCTGTTTTCCCAGTAATATTTCAATATGGAACAGCTTACATTTTTTTCTGTGGTGCTCTAAATGTGCTGCAAATTTATTAGATTATGCGATTTTGGCCCAATATTGCCTCACTTGTTCTCATTCTATCAGATAATTTGGTACACAAGAGCTTTAGCTCAATCCTGCGTGGATCGAACACTTTACAGCCAAGAGAGCATCTCAAGCAAATAAAAAGTAGACTTAGATCATAATCAGGAGTGCATGTAAAGAATGAAACCAACAAAGGTATAACCTTGACAAGTGCAGTAATTGCCAGTTCTTCCCTCCAAATATTTTATTTCCTTTTTTTTTCTTGTTTGGTTGTTGTTGAATGTGTATACTGCGGAAGCGGCACTTTTCAGCCCTGTGTGTGGAGTTTCTGACAGTTGGGCTTCGGCTGAGGAGTGACGGTCTACAGTTTCTCAGCAAAACATCTCATGCTGGTGTGACCTTGAGCCTATTCATGAGACCCTCTCTGCCTCGTTGAGTTGGAGGGGAGTATGTCAATGGTAAATACTGGCACTCATGTTAGAGGTGCAGTCTCCTGTTCCCTTTCAGTCCATCTAAAGGAGGCACAATGCTATTTACACAACCTTTCTAGCTTCCCTTGTGCTATGCCACTCTACTCTTTTCTATTTCATATTTGTTGAAAATTACAATAATCATGATTTTGAATGTAAGCCCAATGAAATGTATATACGATCTCCCTGGATGTTCAGCAGCTACCAAAAAAAAAAAAAAAACCAAAGGCTGATCATGCAGAATTTTCCCAGTGGATACTTTCATATTTCACATTTCCTATAATAATAACACAAATTGAATTATGAGTTGCACAGTAAGTACTGCTGTTGCCTCACACCATGAAGATCATGGTTTGAATCTGGCCTGGGGCCTTTCTTTTTTTTTTTGTGGAGTTTGCATGTTCTCCCGGTGTTTGAGTGGGTTTCGCTCAGGTACACTGGTGTCCTCCCACAGCTCATAACATGAGTGCTGGGTGACCTGGAGACTCTAAATTACTGATAGGTATGAGAGTGCAAGTGAATGGTGAGTCCTGCGGTGGATTATCCACTGTTTGTTCCTGCCTTTCATACACGCTTGTGCAAATTAACTGAAACAAGCTGCGAAAAAAGTTACAAGACTGGATTTTTCTCAAATTTCAACTATAAATTTATTATGAATCATATTGATTTACACATTTCAATATACAATATGACCGCCTCAGTTTTTCAGACTGAAAAACTGGCATCAACTGTATTTGCTAAGTCCCTGTATGATTTGCTTGTGTATTTGTGCAAAGTCACAATCTTCGTACAGTTTCTCAGTGTGACATCCATCGTGTACAACGTCTGATCCACTGCTGACTAACCAGAGAAACCAAAGACCATAAAAAAACCAAGAAACATGCAGTGTAATACTCATTGATGTAATAACTGCGCATGCGCAATTGTGGTGTCATCCACCCCGCAAATATTATGAAATTTCTTATACAGTATGATTTTATTCTGCCCTGTTGAAAAAAAAAAGCAAACATAAAGACAAAAATACAGTTTTTCTGCTCGAGAACATGACTTGGGATAAGAGATTTTAAAAATTGCAGCTTGTTTCAGTTAATTTGCACAAGGGTGTAGTCGGCCGGGGTCGGAACCCAAATATGGAGGAAGCGTTTAGATAATGGATGGATGAATGGAGGTTGGATAATATAGCATTGTGGGGGGTCCTCCCATATTAATGCTACATCACATAGTAACATCATATATTTTGGTTTCATCCTCAACTTCTCAGTAGTTCTACACCAAAGGAAACTAGAGCTGTGCTGTGGAGTTAAAACATGAAACGCCGATTGCTTTCACTGTTACATGATCACTTCAGGAGAAAACAATGAGTCAAAAAATTATAATTAACCGCAAGTCACTCAGAGGACTAAAATAGAATGGCTTCTGGTATGATCCTGCAATATTATATAAATAATGTTTCATTTTTCCTTTTGATGAAAAGGCTGTTTAATTTGACGCATTTGACTCAGTTTCTCTGAGTTTCTATACTGTACAAATGCATGAGTACCATCAAGCAAGTTCATTCCCTGTCCATATATTTTGACATATCCGTAACTTTTCAAAGGTCAGCAGTTAAACATGAATGTATTTACAATGTCTGTGGGATGCAACATAACACATAAAGTTGATTTGTGTGTTGAAGAAAGATGGAACTTTCTTGATTAAACTGAAAATTGCTCAGGGCAAGTGACTTGTATGTGGGGACTGGTTTGAATCCAAGAGGGTAAAACTGGTTTTAATTCTACCTTTTTCTAATTCCAGGGCACTGACTTACATGTGAGTGAACTGAACACAACACAGAGTGGCATGGTGGAGCATGGTTAGCAATAAGAAGATTCTGGATTTGAGTCCTGGTCAGCCACAACCTCTCTGCTGAAGTTTGCATGTTGTTCCCGACCACATGTTTACGTGGGTTTCCTCTGTTTACTCCTGTTGCACCCACCCCGAAAAACTCCACTGCATGCCTGCGATTGCCCGTGACTCCTATCACTGCTCTAGGACTGGAGCTGGTCCCTGGGTGCTGCACTGCAGCTGCCCACTGCTCCAAAGTAACTCAGCTGGGTCAAATGCAGAGTACCAAAAATTACCCCATCGGGTTCAAGAAAATCTTATCAAACAGTACTGTGGTGTCACTGCTTCACTCTGTTACAGTTCAGTACAGTTTCTGGGATCTGTCATCTCAAAACAGAATGGTGACAGGTTTGAAAGGCATAGAGAGAGTCAAAAAACAAGCGTAAGACTGACGCTCGGCTCTGGGGTGTGGGAGCGTTTGTCCAGTGTTTTACCTCCAGGGCTACTTGAGTGTCAACTGCGAAGTATGTATCTCATTCACTCAGTTCCCAAAAATGCTGAATGCCTGTCTTCCAGACCTTTATTTCAGTTGCACCATATGTAGATCAGATAAGCTTGCTCGTCATGAGATCTTACAGATAGGAAAGGGCAGCAAAACACTTCTTTGGACTAATGTAAAAGAACAGCATGACAAATTTCCACGAATGCCAGTTTTTGATCATTACAAAGGCATCGCTCACGCTTGATTAAGCAGTATTTTTTTTGATCAGCATATATGAGCAAGTCCAGAGGCCAGAAATTCATACAGTATATTCTCACAGAGTGATAGGACACCGAGAGGGATTGGTTTTCCCACAGCATGTGATCTATCACAAACCAAAAATGAAAACATCTGTTGTGACCTGGGTTCACAATGAGCCCTAGAGCAAAATCAACCTAATTTGACTGGCATTTTGCAATCTCTCCCATGTATGGCACACCTGCTCACTCACAGAGATGATTAGCTAATGATAATGCTCTTTAAATGCTAAGCTGGCTCTCCACTCTTGCCATGCCATCATTAAGCTGAAGGCATTTAGGATAATTTTTTTTCCCCTGAAATAATCTTGGTGCCTTTATTGCAGTTGCATGATAATAAAACTGCAAAGAAAAGCATTAGAGTCTGTGTGGGAGTGTAAAATTCTGGCTATACATTCAGTAATTGCCAATTAATCTGCTTGGCCTAAATCGGCACAAGCAAAAAGGATCCTGAGTGGCGAGCTCATGAGGTTTGCGATTCAGGTTTGGGAAAAAACAGCCTCTGAAATCGTTAAGTACGCCCATTTACTCAAAGGAGAATTCAACAAACTAGTGGCTTCAGGGGCCTCCCATTATACTGGTAGTCTAGATCAGAGCCCCAGTTGTTATACAGTTCTCCTCACTGCCGGGATAACTGACGTCACGGCACAGCCGAGAGGTCAGCAAGTGCACAAGAATCAGTAACAGCAAGAGAGGGCCCTTCCCCATTTAGACCCTGCCCTTGTTTTTTCCCGCTCCAAACAGGAAGTGAAGAGTGGGAGTCGGTGTCTCGGGGTGAATCCAAATAGTCTCAAACAGGTGGCCTTTTTCCTTTTCTCTCCACTTTTCCTTGACTTGGATAGAATGCGTCACTCTGGTCAGGGGAAAGTTGTACGGTGATTTTTACATTACCTTGGGACATGTTTGAGAAAAACTGAATGTCCTTTCCTTGAATGTGTCATGAACTCGACAGCGATTGATTAGGACACACATACGAAAAATACAACGAATGAAGTATCCAATTGCCACGACTGCAAAAGATTGAGGCCCATAATCTACAGTATGATTCCTCTTATCCAAAGTGGGTCCTGTGTTTCCTTGCTGGAAGTAAGCAATTAAGGAGCGGATTCCCTCCTGTCCTCCATGAAATAGACAATGCAGAAGATTCTGGCACTGGCCAACTGCAAAATTATTTCCAGTCATGTCCATTATCAAGGACAGTTCCCTGCATTTTAGGGAGGTCTGGTGCACCCCTGGCATGTCCTAAAGGGATGTAAACACCAGGCCCTCTTTTTAATTAAAAGCCCACCCTCAACCCGCCCTCAGTGAAAATATTAGAGCAGCTGACTGTACAGTTTGGTTCTAACCTGAGTCAGGAATCAACGGAGGCTCTCAATGACACAACGATACAGACTCCTGGGTCAAACTACTCCATGACTGGATTTTTTGTTTCACTTTTATTCTGTCCTCTTCTCAAACAGTCAGTTCCCTCCAGCAAACCAAGCCAGAAAAACCACTATGAGAACTCCCTTGAGTCTATACAGTCACCGCACCAACAGCTTCCGCTTTTTAAACTCATGCCTGCCAAGGCCTGCAGGAAATTACAAATCTCACTCATCCCACTTCTGACAACACCTGCGAGTTCATTTTGGCAGAACCGGTATATGAAAGTTAAACCAAGTGCTGATATGCAAAGCAATATTCCAGGATTTGCTGGTACCCGACAAAGATTCACAGCGATTTTTGCAGTGACAGGGAGGGGACTGGTGAGACACACATGTTAACTCCAGACTCAGGTAAGGAATGAGGCTGAAGCCAGTATCTTCCTAGTCCTTAAAGACACTCCACACCAGGAATACTCAAATCTGGCTCACTAATCAAAATTTGTAGAACTGGCCAGTGATACTGCTGATTTACATCCTTTCGCATTAACCATGACTGATATTATTCACTGATAAAATTCACTGAGAAGAAAGGAAAAGAAAATTAGCTGTTCTCCTGGGATCTGTGTCAGCATGTAGGTAACCCTGCTTCCTCCGCTACAAATGACACATTTGCACATACAGCACCCTCCATAATTATTGGCACCCCGGGTTAAGATGTGTTCTTTAGCTTCTAATAAATTCAGTTTTTTTCGAAATAATATAGGACCACAATGAAAAAAAGAGGAAAATCCAACCTTTAATTCAAGTGCATATATTCAGTGGGAAAAAAAAAATCCACATTAAGAAATAATTCTTTTACATCAAATCATGTGTGCCACAATTATTAGCACCCCTGATGTTAATACTTTGTACAACCCCCTTTTGCCAACAAAACAGCACCTAATCTTCTCCTATAATGTTTCACAAGATGGGAGAATACAGAAAGAGGGATCTTCGACCATTCCTCTTTGCACAATCTCTCGAAATCATCCAGCGACCTGGGTCCTCTCCTCTGCACTCTCCTCTTCAGCTCACTCCACAGGTTTTCAATGGGGTTGAGGTCTGGGGACTGAGATGGCCATGGGAGGAGCTTGATTCTGTGTCTGGTGAACCATTTCTGTGTAGATTTGGCCACATGTTTAGGGTCATTATCTTGCTGAAAGACCCAGTGACGACCCACCTTCAGCTTTCGGGCAGAGGCCACCAGATTTTGATTTAAAATGTCCTGGTATTTCAAAGCGTTCATGATGCCATGCACCCCAACAAGGTTCCCAGGGCCTCTGGAAGAGAAACAGGCCCACAGCATCACCGATCCTCCCCCATACTTCACAGTGGGCATGAGGTTCTTTTCTGCATACTCATCTTTTGTGTTCCGCCAGACCCACTTAGAGTGTTTGTTGCCAAAAAGCTCTATCTTGGTCTCATCTGACCAAAGCACACGGTCCCAGTTGAAGTCCCAGTACCGCTTAGCGAACTCCAGACGTTTGCGTTTATGATTGTGAGTGAGAAAAGGTTTTTTCCTTGCATGCCTCCCAAACAGCTTGTTGGCATGTAGATAGCGCCTAATGGTTGTTTTGGAGACTTTGTGACCCCAAGATGCTACCATTTGTTGCAATTCTTTAACAGAACAGAACTTTTTATTTCTCTTACCATCCTCCTCACTGTGCGTGGTGGCAAAATAACCTTGCGTCCTCGTCCAGGCTTGTTTACCACTGTTCCAGTTGTTTTAAACTTCTTAATGATTCCTCTGACAGTAGATATGGGCAGGTGCAAGCGAGTGGCTATTTTCTTGTAGCCATTGCCTGACTTGTGAAGGTTGACACACATCTGCCTTACTTGAATGGTGTGTTCCTTTGTCTTTCCCATGTTGAAGAGTGGATAAGAGAAATGGCCTCTGTGTCACGTCATATTTATACCCCAGGGAAACAGGAAGTGATGAATTACTATTTAAAAATGTTCCTAGATACTCTGATCAACTTTGGAAACTACTGTAGAAATGACAGAAATACTTCAATTACATTTATTTCCTAGGAATTGTTAGGGGTGCCAATAATTGTGGAACAGGTGATTTTATGAAAAATAATTATTTCTTAGTCAGGGATTTTTTTTTCCCCTTAAAATTCACTTGAGTTGAAGGTTACATTTTTCTACAATTTTTAGTGTGTGAGTATGCTTCTGCAATAAAAATTGAATTTATTTTAAGGCTTTTCACACATCTTAACCAGGGGTGCCAATAATTATGGAGGGCGCTGTATTAGGCTACATTTTAACAATCTAACCACATAGCCTAAAGCACATGGCACCAGAGCATTTAGGGTGTGTACAAATCCACACTTGCTAGTTTAACAGCAGATAATCAGTAAGGTGCATGGCTCAAAGAGGATGTACTTATTCTCTTAAGTAATCATGAGTGTGCTTCTGGCATGACATTAAATAAACCAATCCAAGTGTAATCCCCTATTCCTTTTTCATGTCAGGTACTCTTGCAGCTCAGCAGATTGCCAGTATAATAGCAGATTTGCCAATAATTGGAAACAACGCTTCTCTGCAGAGGAAAGTGATCTGCTTGGGCCGAAGTGGTCCATGCTTTGTCCAAAGCTGTGTACAGTTTATTTGATAACAGGATAAACAAATGTGCCAGCCACTATTTTGCTTTTTTTTTTTCATTTTTGCATGTTAATTTAAAAAAAAAAAAAAACCATAAATCCACGTGGCTATAAGCAGATAAATTTAATTTCTTTTCCAGTCACTGAATATGAAGATGAAAATGGCAGCTTCTTTGGATTTCTATACTCTCATACAAAAAATAGAAAAACAAAACAATTCATGTACAGTATTTATTTATCCTGTTATCATACAAGTTGAACACAGGTTTGGACAAGGGATACACAAACCTTAAGTGAAAGATAAGTGAAAGTTTTCATTTGTCTTTTTGAAAAGCATCATTTTTCTCCATTACAGCTCTGGTCCTCTTTAAAATTGTTTGTTTCAGTCATGGAGTAACATGGGTTTTACTCGCTGAAGGTACGGAAGCCTGATCACTATAACCTCCAAAAATTTTAGTAAAAATAGTGAAGGCACATTATGCACCAGGGACTAGGGGGTCTATGCACTATGCACTAGGGGGTCTATGACTGTTGTCCTGATCTGGTGGGAGAAGGGGGTTGGGGGGGGGGGTGAAACGGTTGTTTATCGTGTCTAGTTGTAATTGTTGCCTATGTTGTCTATTCACTTTTTGTATTAGATGTACTGTACAGCGCAAAACAAGTTTCTGCAAGGACCAATAAATATCATATCATCATATCATATCATATCATATATTACCATTTTAACAATGCACTTTTAAAATAACAGTTAACTACAGACCATCGGCTTAAGATAAGGTTTTTAATCGCGCAATCGCTTTCCACTACCTCAAGATAGCAACATACGTACCAACAATGAGCCTGACCAGACCTCATTGTGAGACCGACACACCTATGGGCGGTCAGATGGGTTTAAGTACATTTGTCATTTAAACAACATGAGCACTGGACGAGAAAATGACAACTGCATCAATCTGAAACAAGCAAAGACACTTGCGTTGCGCTTGTCACTGTTTTGCACCGACTATAAGACGGAGCCCGCTGTCTCACTGAGCTGTCCATCTGATGATTTATTTATAGAGTACCCATATAAATTATTTATAGATTCCATATATATGTATGTATAAATTCAATTCTTTCCACAAATGCAAAATTAATCTCAAGAAAGTCACAAAAAATTGGTTGTTTACAATGGAAAGTTGCTGTCACAGAGAGGAAAAATTCCTCATCATTCTCACTGTGCTGTAGCCTAATGTTGAAAATTTTTTTTAAGAATATTAAGCTAGAATATATTAAAATTTAGAATATATAAATAATCATTTACAATGATATAACTGTACAGAAATTATTATTTGAATTACTCGCTCAAAAGATTTTTTTTTTTTTTTTAAAAAGAAAGTTTGATTCCCCCACTGCCTGCTTCATACCTCTTTTTTCAGACAAAAACTGCAGTTTGTGTCATTGCAAATTCATCCCAAGAGAGCCTTAAAAATAAACACCCATGTAGGTTAGAAGAAAGTGTGAATTAGCATATATATTTTTTCCACATCTCACTTACTCAGTCACAACAAAGTGTTGTTTGTGAGGCTCTCATAAAACTAAAACTGTGAACCACTACCCTTTTAGAAGGGCAAGGGAACATTCCAACATGAGATATAATTGTCACATTCATAAAAAAGGCTTTGTATACTGTAATTCATGGTGAATCTGCTGTCATTTGCACAAATATACAGTAGATTAACCGACTTGTTAAAGAACACAGTCATGCATGGGCCCTCCTAGACTTAAGATGAAAGATGTTTTTCTTCAAGCACTTTTATCTATAGGAGTCAGCGAAAGTCCAGCATGCATCAATCAAAATTAAACAAAAGGAATAAGCAGTGTCACAGCAATCATCCATCAGGTGATTGCACATGTGTTTTCCTCAATTGTCTAATGAATTCAGTAAACAGGCCGGCTGAAATCTAACCTTCCTGTGCCTAAATCCAAAGCTCTAAATTTGGAACCTTCCTAAGAGATCCATTTCCTGCTTTATCCTCAGAATAGCGGAAATTATTAATTCACAGGAAATGGTCAGGGCCAAAAAGAGAGGCGGCAGAGAGTGAGTTGTTGCTTTTCACAAAACCCCATTGTCTGTGGTCGTCCGGGATTAGAGGGGTTGGGCTTCTTGATAAAATGGCCACTCCCCCTTGCGCCCCTCCACATCCTCGATTAATCTCTTTTCTATCTTAAATGTGGATAATTGGTAGGCACTATTCAATAAAGTCACCAGCTGAGGACTTAAGGGGCGTCTGTATGTCAAACTGGAGACTGATACATTTGTGAGCTTAACAGCTGTGCATCAGGACCTTCCATTTCCCTTTCTGCCCTGGTTAAATCAAGTTTGCAGTCTTCTCTCCAGATATCATTTAATCTCTCAGAAAAATTTCACTCACTTGTCTCATGAAAAAATTATTTGCTGACTTGTTTATTTTTATAAATTTGGAATCTCCAATCCCACCAAACCTGTGAAATTTAATTACCAAATAATGTGTCAGCATGCTCCAATGCGACAGTTTTACGGTTCTCTCTGAAACATGCGCATGTCAGCTGCTGCAACTTTCACACTATGGTCACAGTCATCACATGCACAGAATGGGGGGGGGGGGCAACATTTGCTTGTTTAGAGAGCCTCCAATGGGCGTATGGATGACAATTTGGATCCACCTCCTATATCCACGAGCTTCACAAGTCAATTATGCATCACTTCTCTGAAGCTGCTGCCCACAGTTAGTACTGGCTCAGACAGGTTTAGGTCAAAACTTGTAGTGGTCACTCTAACAACACAAGCAGTACCTTTAACAAGTGTGCCCAGCCAGCAGCCCAGAATTTGTTTTATCAATTTTTACACCAATATGGCTTTATAAAGCCACCGTGCGAGATGAAAGAGGATGTTTGACTTTCAGTTGCACTTAACATGTTAGATTTCTTTGCCAGTGAATTATCTTATTAGCATGATTTCTTAAAGTTTTTTTTTTTAATTTGATATCTCCAATCCCACCCAAATTTGGAATGCCCAATCCGCAAACTACGTACAAGCCTTGCTCGTATGCAACCCCCTATTACCAGCTCAGGAGAGGGAGACAGTTTGCGGCTCTCCTCCGAAGCACGCGCCTCTCAGCCTTGCATCTTTACACTCATTGGTCGAAACCATCGCAAGTACAGAACGAGGGCCGAGGATACCCGAACATGAGCAAGCTGAGAATCTCACTGACGAGTGCCAGGCTGGCCAACAGGAGGTGCTTGAGCAATGCACCATTTTTTTAAATTTTTTTATTTCCCTTCCCAGCAGTCCCTTCCCAAATTGCATCCCTACAGCGCTTAAGCCAATCATGCGCTGTTCTGAAAAAGCTGCCAACCACTGCTGGTTGGTATGACCGGGGATCGAACCCGCGCCGTACACACTCAGAAAAAAAGGTTCGTGAAGGGTGCTCGTTGGCACTGAAAAGGTTCGCACTTAGGAATGGTTCCCTTCAGAACCTGTAGATGGAGCTGAAACCTATACGGTGCCCGTCCACACCCTTGAATAGCCTCTCACGCAACCGCACTAACGATCATTAGCCTAATTAACACTTTGGACCTATTTTGTGATGAACTTCTTGTATAGCATATTCTTTTATTGTACAAAATTAGTAGAATGCCACGCTTCCGCATTTTTAAACTTACTTATTCTTATAAAATAAATTGGGACACAAAAATTACAACTGATACAATTAACGACTTTTTGATTAGACTATTCCTCAAAAAATACAACAACCAACGGCAGCGCAACACTTGTACGAGCGAGGACAATCGACGTGGACAATAACTGGCGTTCGTTGCGTTCAAGTTGGCTTTGTTCATCAAGCTATATACGCTAGCTCACTTTACTACATGGCTGCCAACATCCCGCAACGAGAAGATCCTTTATGGGCTAAAATGGATTTGTTTTGCCATTTCTTCTCATCACATCATTTATGCAGCTGCTTTGATATCTGGTTTATAAACAAGTGCATTAACTTTACATGAAATTCAAATGTCTTATTTTCAATTTGTTCCCAGTGTCAGTATGGAGATGCCAACAAAGGTTGAATGCACATGACAAAAAAAAAAAAAAAAAAGTCTTCATACATGCAAAACTGGGCAGCAATGTGATTGTCATTGACATGCACTTGTTTGCCCCTTACAAGTGTAAATACAATGAGTAAAGACACGCCTCCTGCCAGCCAGCTCATCGCTCCATGAGACCCCGGAGCGCACTTTTGATGATTATTCAATTATCATCTGTCATTAGTCAATCAGCCTACACACCTGTTTGTTGTTCCCTCAGAGGGATATACATATGAGTCCTGTGCAAAGGCTCTTTGTGATGTCTCTTAAATGCCACACAGTAAAGCCTGCACCAGACGGTGCAACTTTGCCTGAGGCAAGTGACACACATGTATACTGCATCAGGCAATGTTGCACCGTGTGGGGATGGTTTTTGCTGCGTAACTTCCTCACGTAACAGTGCAGCAGCATATCTAGCATGCTAGATATTTTTGCGTCATGCGAGGAAGTTTCTCACCGTGTGGGGGCTACCTGCTGCTATGTTACATGCGCTCGACCAATCACAACGTGCAGACCCGTCATATGATGTGCAGACGAGTCACATGATACAGAAAATGGCGGCGCTCTGAGGCTGCAAGTGCCTTTTGACAATAACGCCCAACTGTAGCTGCGGGTAAATTACAAACCACGCCCCCTACAAACCACGCGGGAACAGTACAAACCACGCCTCCTACAAACACGCTCCCTACAAAAGGGTTGGGGTTAGGGTTAGGGCGTGTCTTGTAGGGGGCGTGTTCTGTACGGGGCGTGGTTTGCATTCGGCTGCAGCTGCAGCTAGACCCTTTTCCCTTTTGGGTGCTTTAAAAAAGGTATAAGTGAGAACCCTTTAAAGGTGCAGACAAGCACCCATTAGACGAGGTACATATGTGCACCCTGTGAAATGGTAATAAGAACCTTAAGGAGGGGCTTGCAGTCACCCTCTATGGAGGTGGGCGTGGTCACCCCTAATAAGGATGCTCATCTGCACCTTTTAGGGTTGTTGCGTTCACCCGATAGAGGTGCTCGTTAGCACCTTTTTAAAAGGTGCTTGCAGTCACCCTCTACAAAGGTGCGCGTAGTCACCCCTGATAAGGGTCCTCATCTGCACCTTTTAGGGTTCTTGCGTTCACCCCATGCAAGGGTGCTCATTAACGCCATTTTGGGGTGCTTATGTTCACCCCTTTTTAGGGTGTTCATGAGCACTGTTTAGGGTGCATGTGTCCACCCCTTCTTAGGGTGCTCATAAGCACCTTAAAAGGTACTGCTATTGTAGCAAATATATGCACCCGTATAAGGTGCTGAAACAAACCTTTTTTTCTTAGAGTGTAGTAGTCTCTACTGCACAGCAATTGCGGCCCCTTAACCGAGTGAGCTAACTCGGCAGCTCTTAAAAAGTTATTTTAAACAGTAGTAGGAAATTGCAGTATTGGCAGTATCTCTTTGCAGCAGTATTTTGTTGCAAATTAGCACTATTTGGGTGAATAAAAGTGTTAATTTCTTTCAAAAACGTTAAGATTCATCAGTGATGTGAACCGTTTGGTGTATGGTACTGTACTCATACTGCACTGTATGTATTCAGCAACAGTGATTTTGCAATGTGTGCTCTGTTTCACTCCCATATTTTACTCTGGGTCATAATTCTCTGTGTTGCTCCTGCTATGCGGCTGAAGTGTGCAAACTAGTGGTTACAAGTCCTCTTCCTGGATATGTAAAATACTGCAGGTTTTTCATTTCAACCCAAATACAGCAAGAATGACTCAGTGTCTCAATGAGGACCCCAGGGAATAGAGGATGTCTCCAGCCAAACCAGTTAAATGAGCCAGGAGTGCTTTGTTAGGAACTGACAGGAGTGAAAAGATGGTGCATCACAGAGGACCCCCAGGGAATATAGGGATGTCACAGCTGGTGTAAATCTGGGCCCTGATTTCTCCAGCCCCCTCCGTTCTCTGCTGAGATCAAAACATTCATCACATCCCACACATTCACTTTTTTTGGAGGCAGTTGAGTCAGCAGTGAATTGCAGTAGGAATGGCCAATGAACACGAGCGAGAGAGACAGGAAGCTCCCCGCCTACCCAAGCTATAATAAGAACACTCCTCCAATGTGGGGATGATGTGTGCAAAGTGGGACACTTAAGTTTATTCCAGTCGCTTTGTTCATGGAACTTTGGTCCGCTTCTTGTAAATTCTTTTTTTTTTTCCAGGTTAAAGACATGCTACGGGGATGATGTTGATCCAACAGTCTGAGGTTTTGTACAATCCACCTGGGCTTCAAACTGAAATGGGATCAGAGTGGCTCCAATATCATTCATTCTTATATGGACATTTGAAAATTTACACACACACACGTGCGCGCACACACACACACACACACACACACGCACACAGCACATTATTTGTACATAATACAAATTTTATTTAATGCAGATTTTAGTTAGGTTTTTTTGCCCAGCTCACACTCAAAGTTCAGAGCACTAATAGCCAAAGTAAGTTGCATTGTTATCACTGAATAAGGCTACTAATTCAAACTAAAACTTAAATGGCCTCTGTTGCATATCACTTTTATGGAGTACCCCCTCCCATATTACAATATGTAACAAGAAGCACTTGATCCTCATATATCAGAAACACCATGTGCACATCCCATAATATTTCAATAAAAAGATACTGTTTATTGCAGCCACAGAACGACAGGGAAAGTATGACAACCATGGTAGCTGTAAAGGTAACAAACCTCTTGGTTGTGCCATCGCTATATGGCAGAATGTACTGACATTATGATCAAGCCTTGTAGGTTTGGCCAAATAAAAATTGTTTTGGAAAAGATTTCATTAGTTACCAGGTTGATATTTGAGGCTGGGATCCTTGTGGTGAGTTTCGGTGAGTTTTTAGCACAGGCACCGATTTGTGGGACCTGTTTTAGAACTCTAAACTTCCAAGACAAAGATCAAACCATCTTTCTAAGTTGGAAAAGCTTTTAATCATCAGTTTGCCTATCAGCCTGTTTATTATGGAACAACATGATCTGTGGACAGCATGCTGAAAGGAGTCTTATCTGTACTATATTACACCGTAATACATTATTGACATTGAGCAGACACTGTAATCCAGAGTGACGTGCAACTCGAAGTGCGTGAGATGGGACAGTAATGTTGACAACCACTAGAGGGCAGTAACACAAGAGCCAGAAGTGACAATGTGGAGAAGAAGTGCCTGTACCAGAGGTGGGCAATGAGGGCCGTATCTGTCCCTGGTTTTCACATCAACTTATGGCCTTTGATTAGTTGATTATCTAAATTAGCCAAACCATTTAGGAAATCTGCATTTCTGGAGCATTTCTTTAAATTATCATGAATGACCACCAAAGACTGTTCTAGTCTCCCTTCATAAAACATTTTTCTTTGATCTAATCATTGGACAAATCTATATTTGTGTATGCAATCAGTTAACCCTTTGAGCGCTGAATAAATTTTTAAGGAATTAAAAATGAAATTATCCTGCGCTGTTGAAAACCTATCATGTGTCAACTTGTTTAAAAGAGCTCCCCTGCGGGAGATCTTTGAAACAAGTTGACACATGATAGGTTTTCAACAGCATCTGGCTTTTATATCTTACACAATTGGGCAACTATAGTTGCCTATGGCGCTCAAAGGGTTAACTCAATTAGTCAGGGTAATTGATAGAAATAAAAACCTGTATACACACCGGCCCTCCAGGGCCGGAATTGCCTACCCCGGCCTATACTATTTCCGCACAAGTACATTCTATTTTAAAACCAACACTTTTGAAATTGTCATCGTCAGCTTGTCTGAGTTTGTTAACGAATTATGCATTTTGTATCATGTTTTCGATTTCATGTTTCTCACTGTAAACTTTGTTTCCATGTTTTCTGCTTTCCTTGTGTCTCCATGTGTCCGTCTTTACCATCCTACTTCTGTGTGTCATGTCTCCCCCGTTTAGTTTCCCCTAACTGAATCATTGTCTCGTTTGTAGCCCCACCTCACTGTCCTCTTTAGGTTCTCTCATCACCTGTCCCTTGTTCACCGATCACCTCCCTACCTTTACGATCTCCCACTTTCTCATTGTGCCTTGCAAATTTGCCTCAGCCCCTTTTTGTTCTGTGTCTGACAAGCCTTTGTCCAAGCCTGATTTCCAGTGTTTGATCTCCTTTCTTTTTTCTGGTTAATGAGTTTGGATTGCTCTCGGTGTTTGACTGCTTTGCTAATCACGATGCAACTGCACCTGACCTGGAAAAATTCCCCCACGGAGACAATTAAATACAACCCCAATTCTGAAATAGTTGGGGCAAAGTGTAAATTGTGAATAAAATCAAAACGCAATGACTTTCAAATCACACCAGCCAGTATTTTATTCACAATAGAACAGAGATAACAAAGCAAATGTTGAAACTGAGAAATTTTACAATTTTATCCACAAAATGAGCTCATTTCAAATTTTATGGCTGCTACAAGTCTAAAAAAAAAGTTGGGACAGGGGCCTGTTTACCATGGTGTAGCATCCCCTCTTCTTTTTAACACAGAGCGCAGGCCTCTGGGCATTGAGGAGACGAGTTTCTTGAGTTTAGCCATTGGAATTTGATACCACTCTTGTTTAATATGGGCTTCTAGCTGCTGGAGAGTTTTGGGTCTCCTTTGACGCACTTTTCGTTTAATTATGCGCCAGATGTTCTCAATCGGTGAAAGATCTGGACTGCAGGCAGGCCAGTTCAGCACACGGACTCTTCTACTTCGAAGCCATGCTGTTGTAGTAGCTGCAGTATGTGGTTTTGCATTGTCTTGCTGAAATACACAAGGCCTTCCCTGGAATAGATGTCATCTGGAGGGGAGCACATGTTGCTCTAAAACCTTTATATACCTTTCAGCATTCATGGTGCTTTTTAAAACATGCAAGTGTCCCACACCATATGCACTAATGCATCCCCATACCATCAGAGATGCTGGCTTTTGAACTGAACGCTGATAACAGGAGGGGTGGTCTTTCTCCTCTTTAGCCCGGAGGACACGATGCCCATGATTTCCAACAAGAATGTCAAATTTGGACTCGTCTGACCACAGGACACTTTGCCACGTTACTATAGTCCATTTTAAATGAGCCTTAGCCCACAGAACACGGCGGCACTTCTGGATCATGCTCAACAATGGCTTCATTTTTGCATGATGGAGTTTTAGGTGGCATCTGTGGATGGCACGGCGGACTGTGTTTACTGACAGTGGTTTCTTGAAGTATTCCTGGGCCCATTTAGTAATGTCGATGGCAGAATCAAGCCGGTGAGTGATGCAGGGGCATCTGAGGGCCCCAAGATCACCAGCATCCAGTAAAGGTCTTCGGCCTTGTCCCTTATGTACAGAGATTTTTCCTATTTCTTTGAATCTTTTGATGATGTTATGCACTGTCAATGATGAGACCTTCAAAGCCTTTGCAATTTGACGTTGAGGAACATTGTTTTTAGAGTATTCCACAATTTTTTTACACAAGCCTTCACAGGTTAGAGTGCCTTTGGCCATCTTTACTTCTGAGAGACTCAGCCTCTCTAAGACATCCCTTTTATTGCCAATAATGTTACACACCTGATGCCAGTTAACTTAATTACTTGCTAAATGTTCTTTCAGCTGATTCTCTTACATATTAATTGCTTTTTCAGCCCTTTTTTGCCGGTGTCCCAACTTTTTTGAGACCTGTTGCTGCCAGAAAATTTGAAATAAGCTCATTTTCTGGATAAAAATGTCAAATGTCTCAGTTTCAACATTTGAAATGTTATCCATGTTCTATTGTAAATAACATATTGGCTCATGTGATCCGAAAGTCATTGCATTTTGATTTTATTCACAATTTACACTTCGTCCCAACTATTTCGGAATTGGGGTTGCAAATAAACCATGAGAGTCATTCTACTGCTGTCTGCACCTGAGTCACTGAGTGCATCCTTGTCACAGATTATGACTCAGCTCTACTTTCAAGCAATATGATTGGGTCTGACCAAGACCGAATAAAGAATGTCTATGCCAGTGTAAACTAACAGTCTCAAACCTAAGGTCATTTACATGAATGAAGATTAGTTGAATAAAGTAAGCACCGAGAAAATGCTGGAGACAGTCCACAAAATGACATCATTCATTCACCAAAGCATTCCTTTGTCCAGAGATACTGACAGGATGCAATTGTCCAATCAGGAAGCAGTCAGGGATAGGTTGAAGCTAAGGAACTTGGGTTCATGATCCTCAAAGTGGGTCAAGCTCTCTTCTGTTCTCCAGCACTGTTGATTTCACCTAGTCATGTGTTGCCATTCAGTTGGTTAGAGCAGCATAAATGTGCTCCAACCATTACGAAGACCATACAGACTCTCCCTTCCAACATTAATGCAGCAATGCAACCTCATGCTGATGAGAAAGAAAATACTGCAATGAGAACACCCAATTCAGTGATGGCCTCTCATAGCGCAGCAGTTTTGCTTTTCAAGAGCTGGATACTGTCTTTTTCTCTTATCGTTCCTGGATGCCAGCAGCACTCAACTTAAGGCCATCTTTGCTCATGTTTAATTCAGTGAGTCTATAGTGCTGACAAGCAGCACTGGTAAATCGGTTCAATAAATTGTTTGGCTTGCCCCACTTCTGACATCTCTCCCCCAAGGCACGCCCAGAGGTTGTGCTGAGTGCCTGGGCTGGCATCCTAGCGACTGATCTCTGCCAGGACGGAATACGAGATGACCCCAAGGGCCTTAATTGACTTTGGATGCCAAAACCAAGCCAAATAAGGCCTACCAGCAATTTACAGTTAAGGGATGTAGTTATATAATGTTTTTCATACGCATTTGCATGGTAGCATTAACGGGTGGCACAGTTACGCAGTAGATAGCATTGCTGCCTTATCGCAGGATGGGCATGAGATTAAATGCAGGCTGGGTTCTTTATATGTGGAGGTCACATTTTCTGCTGATTTTCTCAGGGCACTCCTGTTGCCTTATGCAGTCCAAAGACATTCATGTCAGGTATCTGCAGACACTGAACTACACACGGGCTATTTGAGTGTATTGAGTGTGATCTGTGCCATTGCTTATCAAATTGTCCCAAACGTGCTCCTGCCCATTGTATGCTGGGACAGCCTTGAACTTCTCTGTGACCCTGACCAGGAATAAGTGTGTTAAATAATTGGTGGGGTAATGCATTTCACACATTCTAAAAAAGTATAACTGCATATTACCTAATTTAACTAGCTGTCAGTGGATGACAGCTGAGTTTATCATCAAAACTATAGTGTTCTCTCCATGAGCAAAATTCGTAGATTGGCTAAGTAGTGTCACTACAAGAAAGCATATAGGGTCCAAAAAAATGAACAGGGGATCTAAACTAGGCTCCAGGAATGTTCCCAGGAAATTTTACACAATTTCTAAAGGAACTGATTCACTTATTGCATTTTTGAAAAAGTTAAGTTTGGCTTTGGCCTTAAGCTGTTGCTACAGTCACAGTCACCGCAATGTGTCACCAGAACAACAGAACTGGTGTTTAATGAACCAAGACTTTCACAGCAAAGTTGATCTGGTTGATAGACTGACTTGTTACATTTGGGAATGTAGTTTTACCTCATGGTGGCACTACAGTAACACAGAGCCGTGAACATTAAAAAGGTTCTTGCTCTATACACCAGGAATTTCGACAGCAGGTTTGACCGGCTCCCATAAAAAGGATACGAGTTTTTTGCACTCAAGAAAAGTTCGGCCCGGTGGTTGTGCCACAGGGATGGTCATAGGGTCATCAACATCACCTCTATACACCAAGAACAATCAAAGAAGGCTTGACACGATTCCCATCGACTGTTTGAGTTATTTCATGTGGAAATTTTCAATTCGGCTGAGTGCTGGCACTACAGAAAACATTTCAGAGCCACCTCAATCACTAACTTCCTCCTCCACACACCATGAATGTTAGAAGCAGATTTGACACAATTCTAATTAAAGCAGTTCAATTAATTGCAATTTTATACGGATGGAAAGTTTGGCCTGGTGATCGCCCTACAGCAAATGCCATATAGTGATCATCATGAATAACACCCCTTCCTAATGCACCGGAAACACTCAGTAGAAGCGTGTCACGATTCCCATCAAAGTTGTTTGAGTGACTGCATTTGGAAATGCAATTGGTGTTGCTACAGGAAATATCACAGGGTCACACAAAACAATCCGATTCGTCCTCTAGGCGCCAAGAATGAACAAAACAAGGTTTATGAGATTCCCACAAAAACGGCTCAAGCAGTCCTGCTAACATGAACGATCTGCGGCAGTGGTGGCATCCAAGACAAATCCGCAGTGTCCCCAAAAAACAGATTCGGGGGTGCGATTGTGGCGAAACTTTTTACATGAAATACATTGCATTCATTTTAAAAGAATTTGCGCACGACCGACTCAAATAATCACCCCACAGATTTTCAGTGATTTTACTCACCCAGCATACATCATATAACTGCTATGCTTGCAGAGTCACAGAATTATTTTTTGGGAGTGCAGGTAATACGGTTTGCTAACATTTTTGTTCATTTATAAGTTACGATTCAGTAATTGTTTACAGATTTATGTTGCATTTTGGGAGTTCCAAAACTTCCTGTTTTCTTTTAAAGTATTTGTTGAGAAATTACATGATTTTAGTGTATTTTTGCATATCCACATACATGCCAACTCTACCTCTTTAGGCAGTAGACTACCGCTTTTGGGGTGTTTTTTCAGAATGAAACGACCCGAAAGCAGTAGAGTTGGCATGTATGTATTTAAAATGTTGTTGACTTTCCCTTTTGAAGATGCATAGGGCAAAGAACTGTAATATTAACCTTTTGAGCGCTGAATAAATTTTCAAGGAATTAAAAATGAAATTATCCTGAGCTGTTGAAAACCTATCATGTGTCAACTTGCTTAAAAGAGCTCCCCTGCAGGAGCTCTTTTAAACAAGTTGACACATGATAGGTTTTCAACAGCATCTGGTTTTGATATCTTACACAATTGGGCAACTATAGTTGCCTATGGCGCTCAAAGGGTTAATCCTCCACAAATGAAGTATCTTGACAGAAACAAAGACAGGCCTCACAGTAAGATCATGTGCTCTCCTTAGTAGAATTTGGAGATACTTCCCTTCTTGTGGATTAAGTCCCACTTAGGAGGACCATGTTTCCTGCATAATTTATAAACCTGTCAACTCATATTGATCACATTACAAATGAGAGCAGCCAAAGCGGTGCTGTCATACAGCCAGCATTAAATAGCCGGCAAGTCAAGATGGCCTCTTTCTTTGCACGAGTCATGAGGAAAAATAAATTAAAATCAAAAGTATTCCTATTAATATTTGTTGACAAAAAAAAAAAAAATCATAGAAATTTCTGTTTTAAGCATCCTGATTAACGCTTTCGTGGCATAAGTTGATGAAATGCTGTTCAGGCTTTCAGGAGAAAAAGTGGCTGGGTTTGGTTGAAAAATAAAAATGCTTTTGGGGCACCCCGGTGGCTCATCGGTCTAAGCGCGCGCACCATGAGAAAGCTGTGTCCTTCCTGCGGCGACCTGGGTTCGATTCCAACTCGGGTCATTTGTGTCATGTCTTCCCCATTCTTCTCCCCAACTTTCCCGTCACTCTCCACTACACAACTGCCTAAAAAAGGAGAAAAATCCCCCCCAAAAAACTGTTTCTAGCCATAGAAGAACATAATCAGGCCATCCTCCGATGTACTGAATGCAAATTATTTTTTCTGATGTCAAAGGCAAATCCTAGGCAGGGACATGCATTTTCCTCAGCTCCTGCTCGTTAGGACAAACAGTATTTGTTCAATTTGATACAGTTCACCCCCCGTTTGTTTCACTGAATGAGCAATAACAAAGAAAGGCCTTTTCCTCTCAAGGGTTCTTGGCATGCAAAAAGAATTACTGTTTAGGTTGGTGCTCAAAATGGTAGAGAATAAAATATTACATTTTACACTTATAAAGCTGAAATTGCAGGAAAGCACAAAAGAAAATGTTGGAAAAGAAAGCTGGATGCATACTGAGCAAGTCAAGCTTTTATAACGGTGACAGTTGAGTAGATACAGCTGCAGATCCTCACTGATGCCAATAAGGCTAATCAGCCCAGAAGTAGCGAAAGGTGTTTTGTGAAGAGATTCGTGCTGTGAATCGGGTTAGGACATTTGTGTTTATCCATGGCCTGGCTCTAATCTTTAAAAGCTTTGACCTTGACTCTAGTCCGTGCTAATCATGTCAAGCAAAGCTTAATTACCTAAATAGCTCAACAATAAATGGTCCCCTAGGCTTCTGTTGCCGTCTTTGCGAGTGTAGTGAGGACTTTTTAAAGTCAACAGAGTACAGGCAATTCCAAAACAGGCCTCAGACCTCATGGGCTGCTGGGTAAGCCTCACGCAGTCACCCGCAAAAAATGTAAGAAATGGAAAGAGAAAAAAATTAATTGATGGCAAAATATCAACCCCGATTCTGCTCATCATGCATCATTATGCTTCCGAACAAATGTACGCTCACACACTCTCTATTGCATTTTGCATGAATCGTCAGGATGGTCTTTTTCATGCCAGAGGAGAAAAATATTGTGTTGTTTAATGCCAAGACATTGTTAGGTAAATTGCCTACTTATATCTCCAGCTTTTCATCACATAACACCAGCAGCTACAATACCAGGTCAACTTCTTGGATTCCTTCAAATGTCCCCAGGGTGCACTCAGAGCTTGGTAAAATTGTTTTTCCCTTTATACATCCTGGGCGTGGAATGAGCTGAAAAATAGTACATATTACCTTAGAAGCACTCCCTTCTTTAAATACTTTTAAAAGTCTTTTACAAACTGCCCTGAAGGAAACATGTTGCTGTTTTGCATAATCTCTGACTTAAGGTGGAATGTATAATGAATATCGCTGATACTGCCTGCATGCCTCTTTTCCTCTATTATTTTCCGCCGTGTTGCTTTTCTGTATCGTATGTGCTCAAGTGTGAAATTGATTTATGTATCAATGTAGGGAAATGCTTATGCTGCCATCATTATCAGAAAAACCTTGGAGAAGGAGATTTTGTTTCTCAGTGCGACTTTCCTGGCTAAATCTTGTGCCGCACCCTTGCATTTGTGCTCCGAGTCTCACCATTTTCCCCATTGTAAATTTTTGTAGCGTGTATTTAAGTTTCTGGTCTACGTCTTCCCCTTGCTAGATTTTCATCTTCTGTCTTTGGTTTAAACTTTTCTCTTTTTCTGAAGTAGCAATTCAGGAATCTCTCCCCAGTTTTCTGTGTTGGATTCTGGCTTTTTCTGGACACTCCTACACCCCAGCTCTAAGGTGTTTGTCTGCCTGCGAGCCCTGGTTATTCGGCTTGCCATCCAGACACTGACCCTCAGACCAGCTCTTTCAATTATGCCTGGCCAACCGCTCCTGTATCCAGTCTATCCCAACCTGACTCTGGACCATCTCTTGACCAAGCTTAAGAGAGTTCCTTTGAGCGAAAGTTCTCTTCAAAAAATAAAGCAGCAAATGTGGCTTTTTCAGTGGTCTGTGTCTGGCTCATGTTCTGATTACATCCAATTTGCTCTGATAGAAAATTTAGCTCTAGTTAATCAGACTTATTTATGGTCCAATGCACCATTCAACAGGTTTCAGGCATTTGTATGCATTTAAGAAATATTTCATAAAGATAACACAGTATCAGGCAGTACAAAGTTGGAGGGTGATAATTGGTTCAGTACACAAATAGGACTTAATCGTGGTTACTCTACACTATAATATGATTCTCACTCTTAGATATGACACATCCAAGAGTGCAAATGTATTTAATTTGGAAATGTACACATTTTTATTTTATTTAATCCAAAAGAATCCTTTCCACAGGTATTAGGTTTCTGTTGGAGTTGCGCATAAATATTGAATGGGACTCCTGCCTTCAGTCCTGCCCTGCTTACAACAAATGAGAAGCATGTACATCCCCTCAGATCAGTGTTTGATGCTCTGCACAATAATAATGAGACGGGCAGCGAGGAATTAAAGAGAAGCAACTTGACTTCAGTCTAACAAAACCAGCTGCCTTTCTGAAACATATTAGGCCAGTTGATGCCCTCGACAGGATTTTGAGAGGAAATATTAATTTCCAGAAATTCACATTTAATTCTCTTTGGCCCTATCTCTTCCTCCTTTAAAAGCTGAATCATTAAGACTTTTCCATCTGAATCTCTGTCCAGTTACATTATGTCAATGTGTTTATATTATCCCGACCTGATGACAAGTGATACAAACAACTTTAATTAGATTGTGTGTGTGTGTGTGTGTGTGTGTGTGTGTGTGTGTGCGCATGTATGTGTGCACGCGCAAATGAGTGCAAAATAATAATAAAATGTAAGATGGCCCTCTGAAGCAGTAATTAACATTTTATTGACTTTTCTGATTTTTGAGAGTCAGGATACGGGCTCAAGACTTAGGTGCCACAGCAGCAAATGTTTCACAGGGTTTAATGAAGCAGAATACAGGGTCAGTGTCGTGTGTGGAGCCTCGTGCCAGAGGCAGGAAGGAGGGGGACTGGACTCAGGCGCAGGAATGGGTTTTGGTGTATTTATTATTATGGCCAGGCCGCAAGGCAAAGGACACAAAAGTAGCAGATCGGGCAAAAATAACAGGGAACAGAGGTTCCGCAAAGACAATGAGTAATATAGACAATGGCTCTAAGGCTATAGCTACAGTATATATTACACAAAAGAAAAAGGAAGCGAGGTTCCTTTAAATAAGTAAATGAAAGCGCTGCATTACAGGGAGCAGCGCTTAGCTTAGGAATTAAAGTTAAACACGTGAGATACAGATTAAGTCACAATACTTGCAGTACCCTTAGAGCGTGGCACGATGAAACATCACACAGACATTCACAAATGAACTTGTATTAATCCAACTCTGCTACCACTCAGAGGAAACAACAAACGGGTGCAAGTGATAACTGAATAATGAGCATGATCCGGGATTAGTTGGCCGGTGAGCTGGATGGCAGGAGGCATGTCCTTACAGTCAGACACTACAGGTCAGGGGTCCCCAATCTTTCCCAGAAAGGGCCGGTGTGAGTGCAGACTTTCATTGCAAACAAGCAATAACACACCTGATACTACAAATCAACCCCTGGACTCTTTGCTAATATGCTTGATTAGTAGCATCAGGTGTGTAGCTGCTTGGTTGCCATGAAAGCCTGCACCCACACCAGCCCTTTCTGGGAAAGATTGGGGACCCCTGCTCCATGTTAATTACCAGAGGCAGGATTGCAGTATAGAATCACTGGACAGACTCATAGTCAAATAACAGACAAATATACAGAAAACATCTGGGTAGAAAGAAAACAGGAATGGAGGCAAAATCAAAGTCCAGTGGTCAAAGTCATAGCCGACAAACAAAGAAAGCAATCCAAACTCATAAACTAGAACAAAGAAAATTGATATACAGGGAATCAGGACTCAGAAAAAGGCTGGTAAGTAACAGGCGAGAGCTGAGACAAACTTGCAGCAAAAGGGAGAAAGCTTAGCTTAAGTATCAGGGGCAGTGATTAGGGAAACTCAAGATCGGTGGAAGGGAAGCAGAAAAGAGGAGTGATGGGTGTAACTACAGACATGGTATTCAGGAACAATGAGGGTGATCTCATCATAGCGTATGAAGTCCTTGAGTCACCAATTACTATCTGATTCGGTGAACAATAATTTGGATGCTTGTGAGGACCTCTGCTGGTAACTTTGGAGCAGTGGTTTCCAAACTTCACTGTAGTCACGCTGTATGCTGGTTTTTACACGCACTAACTCGTGCATGCTAAACAATCTGAAATAAAGCAGCGGAAATCATACCGGGCCAATTCTTAGGATTGGGCTTTGGGGTAGAAAAAAGTAATAAGAACTAAAATAGCTAGGCCTATATGCTGAAACCATAGATTACTTTCGACAAGTGTCTTATTTGCCCAGATTAAATCCGTGATTTGTAGATCTCAATCAGAGCACTGAGGGCCTGGTTATAGTCAGTGCTGGCAACGAGTCTCCTTTCGTGGGTGTTGGAACGATGGAACAGTTCTCGCTGGTCTTGCGCAAGGTAGTTAAGTGTGGTATTGTGACATCACAATGCTTACTTATGTCATCATTCCATCGATGAAGCCTGCAATATAAGCGCGGCTCATTTACTGTAGGCGATAATTCCGGGCGCATCAGCTGAACCGTCAGCAGAATAGCGCCTCCTGCAAATATGCCCTTTCTCGAATTTTCGCGCTGGTGGCCGATTTTACCGCTTAATATGTTGTATATTTGTAATTATGCTGGAATTTCCTGCTTTGGTAAGTACTGTGTGGTCAATGTGCAATTGGCTTGGTTAATTACGCAAAAAACGATCGTGTAAGTTAGTTTACTTCTATCTGGAGGAACGCTTTTCTCATACTTGGGATTCACTGGTTATAGTTGAAGCCCGTACGGAAATTGTTCGACGTCGTAATAAAAAAGGCCTTCTGTCAACGTGAAATTAAAATGTGCACAGCCTACATGGTTAAGATGCAGTTGCCTACCCGTTTAGAGATTGGTTTACAAGTTCATACCTTTGTATTTTGCAGGAGTTCAAGTTGTGTGAGTTGCGGATTCATTTGATGTGGGCTACTTCATGTGTAATTTCAATTATTCCTTTCTCTTTCCAGTGGAGAATGCCTTAAGATATTTTTACGGAGTCACTCCAGAACCTCCCAAAACGGTAGGCTACTTTCTTGAAGGGTTTTTACAGTCTGTGACATTGTGCTAATAATGATATTACAAACGTGAAATCGATTTCGCGTGAATAGCAATGATTTACCATTTGACAATTTTTTTTTTTTTTTTTTTAATCAGAGGGAAACACGGGCGTTTAGTTCAACTCACCAGTGTCTTGACGTTCATTTTTCTTGTTGAATCTTGTGCTCATTTACAGCCGCAGAAATTCAGACCGGATCCGAAGGCAGGATTGTGGCTCCTGCTGCTTCTTCTCATCATGGCTTGCCTGTGCTTGATTGTGTGGGCAGTTCGCAAGGTAAGCTGTCCCGTTTCCTTTAAAAAAAAAAAAAAATCTTTTTTTTCTGTCATTTCAAGGTGTCATTGAAGCCGCTTGCACACTGGACGCGAAACGAATTTTTCGCACGACAGATTACATTCAAAGTCAATGCGAAGACTAGCCTCGCAATCTAGAGGTACCCTGCTCAGCCGGTAAAACTTTTTCCAAAGGTTTTGGAAGTGCACCTGATGAAGGCCACGTCGGCCGAAACGTTGTGGATTAGGAAACTCACCAGGGTAGCTATTTAAACAGTGTGCGGACAATGTTCAGTTCTACAATCTACCATTTATGCTCATATCCACGTTAATGTGACATAAATGCATGTCTCGGAGTAGCCTTAGTTAGAATTGGTTTCCTTATTTCTAACCTTGCAACAAAGCCGCTTGTTAAGGGAACCACAATGATTGTCACTCTCTTTCTCCCTATGTTTGTATTTCTCTCTCACTCTTTTTAAGTGAAACATTATCTGAACAAAGCTTGTGAGAATTTATATGGCAGAGATGATGCATCTCTTTTGGGGGGAATCCTACGCTATGAGTAATTCATGGTATTGTCTAAAAGGATATACTGTACAAATATAGTTTATGGGATCGGTGCCATTTGTCTGTTTGCCTGTTTGTTTGTGAACAAGATAACACAAAAACTAATGAAAGGATATTGCTGAAATTTTATGGGTGGGTCGCTATTACATCAGGGATGGACCCTATTGATTTTGACCACAATAAGTCAAACAATATGGCCGCTACAGCAGCCATCTTGAAATCCTGTGACACGCCATAACTGAACTTTGCTCCCACATCAGCCTATTAAAGTTCAATCACATTCCCTTCTATTTTGTCTCTATTGATTGAATTGTATTGGTTAAGGAGAGTGCGACACATCATGATTTGTCTTCAATTTTTGGGGGCCATTTGTGGAAGTTTGCGAATGAACAGTTTATTTTCGGTGAGGTGTAGACGTCTGCTTTAATTAATGTGAAGTTAAATTATGGCGTTAATGTACCTTGTAGGGTGGTAAGTTGATGGCCTGAACACAATCGATGATTGCTAGCGCCTAAAATATTGCATGTCTAACTCCACTCTGGTAATTTTTTGACAGGTAAATTGAAGTAAATTGATAGAGTTAACCTACCTCATAGGGCGGTGATTTGATGATCTGATGACAATCGATAAATGCAAGAGCCAAAAATATTGTATGTCTTCCTCCATTCCGGACAGATTATTAAAGTAAAATGTTGTTGAGTTGTTATACTAAATATTAGCACTTCTAGAAAGCTTCTTTTCCAAGCAGAATGCTCAACAGGAACTTATTGCTGTATAAAGCACGATACATGTCAATGCTGCACCTTTAATTCTCACTATTGTTTCCCATCTCAGCTGCTCAGTCTTAAGCATGGAAAACTCTTGTCAGATGAGAGAGTGACCGAACTTCAGGAAAACGTAAGAGTGTCGGAGGAGAAAATTGTGAAAATGACCAAGAAATGGCAGAAGAAGAAAAAGTCACTCAAGAACCAGGTAGGGAGGGCAGCCCCGTTCGATACGATGCGATATACAACCCCAATTCCGAAATAGTTGGGACAAAGTGTAAATTGTGAATAAAATCAGAATGCAATGACTTTAGATCACATGAGCCAATATGTTATTTACAATAGAACATAGATAACATTTCAAATGTTGAAACTGAGACATTTTTCATTTTTATCCACAAAATGAGCTTATTTCAAATTTTTTGGCTGGAACAGGTCTCAAAAAAGTTGGGACACAGGCAAAAAAGGGCTAAAAAAGCAATTAATATATAAGAGAATCATCTGAACGAACATTCAGCAAGTAATTAAGTTAACTGGCATCTGGGCGGGGTTGCACCAATTTGGCTTGAGTCTCTACTCAATTCAGGGTTTAGTAATTACTAAACCACTACTAAACCCTTGGGAATTACTAGCTAGTTTGTAACTAGTTGTTTACTAATTTTGGTTGCACCAGAACAAATTAGGCAATCACGTAGTTAGTAAATGCCTAAGTGGTTACTTGTCGCAAGAAGTGACGACAACAACTCAGCTACCCAATCAGCGTGCGGAGCAGAATGTAAACAGTAACAGCTGGGCGCTGGGCGAGATCCTACTCCACATACACCTCTTCAGTCGGGAAGTATAGCCTACTGCAAAGGATAGCGACGGTGACAGAGCCCCGTTTAATCGTGACCGGCGCTCAATTGCTGGAGTTAAAAGGTCCGTTATTCTCATTATTTGGTCGCATCGGAACCGGTAACGAGAGTAGATGTCAACGTCGTCGTACACCTCCAAAGGGTGGATTCTGTCTCTTAAAAACCTTTTACAAAAGACAGTTCCTCCTCTTGAAACGCCAGCCTCTCAAAACGAGCCATTATAATCGTTTTTTGTTGGTGTCGGCAGTTGGCAGGTAACGTTAAGGTTAACACTAACGCTGGTGTAACTAGGCAACAGTTACACCACCCTAAGGGTAGGTGTAAATATTTAGTAAATACTTAGTAATTACTAAGCTCTACGTAATTCCAAGTAGAAGTGGTGCAACCCATTTTAATTTAGGAATGACTAAATCTTGATTTAGTAAACACTTATGCTTTTACTTAGGTTAGTAAACACTTAGTGAGAGGTGGTGCAACTGGCCTCAGGTGTGTAACATGATTGGCTTTAAAAGGGATGTCTTAGAGAGGCTGAGTCTCTAACAAGTAAAGATGGCCAGAGGCTCTCCAGCCTTTGAAGGCTTGCGTAAAAAAAATTGTGGAATACTTTAAAAACAATGTTCGTCAACGTCAAATTGCAAAGGCTTTGAAGGTCTCATCATCGACAGTGCATTACATCATCAAAAGATTCAGAGGAACTGGAAAAATCTCTGTGTGTAAGGGACAAGGCTGAGGACCTTTACTGGATGCCCGTGATCTTCGGGCCCTCAGATGCCACTGCATCACTCACTGGCATGATTCTGTCATTACCATTACTAAATGGGCCCAGGAATACTTCAAGAAACCACTGCCAGTAAACACAGTCCGCCGTGCCATCCACAGATGCCACCTAAAACTCTATCACGCAAAAAGGAAGCCATTGTTGAGCATGATCCAGAAGCGCCGCCATGTTCTGTGGGCCAAGGCTCATTTAAAATGGACCGTAGCAAAGTGGCAAAGTGTCCTGTGGTCAGACGAGTCCAAATTTGACATTCTTGTTGGAAATCATGGGCGTTGTGTCCTCCGGGCTAAAGAGGAGAAAGACAACCCCTCCTGTTATCAGCGTTCAGTTCAAAAGCCAGCATCTCTGATGGTAATGGGATGCATTAGTGTGGGACACTTGCATGTTTTAAGAAGCACCATGAATGCTGAAAGGTATATTAAGGTTTTAGAGCAACATATGCTCCCCTCCAGACGACATCTATTCCAAGGAAGGCCTTGTGTATTTCAGCAGGACAATGCAAAACCACGTACTGCAGCTATTACAACAGCATGGCTTCGTAGTAGAAGAGTCCGTGTGCTAATCTGGCCTGACTGCAGTCCTGATCTTTCACCGATTGAGAACATTTGGCGCATAATTAAACAAAATGTCCGTCAAAGGAGACCCAAAACTCTCCAGCAGCTGGATGCCTGTATTAAACAAGAGTGGGATCAAATTCCAATGGCTAAACTCAAGAAACTTGTCTCCTCAATGCCCAGACGCCTCCACTCTGTGTTAAAAAGAAGAGGGGATGCTATACCATGGTAAATAGGCCCCTGTCCCAACTTTTTTGAGACCTGTAGCAGCCATCAAATTTGAAATGAGCTCATTTTGTGGGTAAAATTGTAAAATTTCTCAGTTTCAACATTTGCTATGTTATCTCTGTTCTATTGTGAATAAAAGACTGGCTGGTGTGATTTGAAAGTCATTGCGTTTTGATTTTATTCACAATTTACACTTTGCCCCAACTATTTCGGAATTGGGGTTGTATTTAATTGTCTCCATGGGGGAATTTTTTCAGGTCAGGTGCAGTTGCATAGGGAAGAATGCTGCACAACAGATCAACATAACAGCAAATACATACATAACAATACCATATATAAATATGTACGCCAAGGTTAACGACAAACCCAGGGAATATATAACTATATTTTAAAGCAAATATGACCAGGAACACTTCAGCTGTAGTCATGGATTTACAAACTGCATTATTTCAGTCTTTGGAGCAACTTTATATCACCACATACAAACATCACATTTCTATGATTTATATCCTGTAGCTGGGGTAGGGAACTACATTGATTATCACTCTCATTCTCCCTCTGTCTGTTTGTATTTCTCTCTCTCTCTCTCGCTCTCGCTCTCGCTCTCTCTCTCTATCTCAGAGAATTTAGTAATGACAAGTCCCTTGTCATTAAGTGCAATATGTATTAAATCGATGGTACATCTTGTTTTACTCTATATATAATTCATGGTATTTTCGAAAAGAATATACATTTATTTTCTGCTGGGGTCAAAGCACCAAAGACTATATTCTGTGCTCATTAATATACATCAACCTGTTCAACTTCCACCACTTTCCCTTCTATTTTGTCTCTACTGATTGTATTGCTCTGGTCAGGGACAGTGTGACATGTTGTGATTTGTCTTCGATTTTCGTGGACCATTTGTGTAAGTTTGTGAATGGACAGTTAATTTTCAGTGATTTGTAGACTGGTCTGCTTTACTTAATTTATGTGACGTAAGTTGATAGAGTTTACCTACCTCATAGGGCGGTAATTTCATGACCTGATGACAATTGATAAATTGCAAGTGCCAACAATATCGCATGTGTAACTCCATTTTGGTAAATTTTACCCCTCAGCCGACAAGTCGCGGAAGGGTATTGTCATGGCAAGCAGTGTCCGTCTGTCTGTCTGTCTGTCCGTTAACTTCTCGTTTCCGGAAGATAGCTGAAAAACGCCTTGGCCAAATGCTCTCATTTTCTGGTGGTATGTCGGGGGTGGTTAGAGGAAGCTCCCTATCGATTTCTGTCCCACTGCGATAATCAGTTGGAGAGTTGTTATTCGAAATATTAGCACTTCTAGAAAGCTTCTTTTCCAAGCAGAATGCTCAACAGGAACCTATTGCTGTATAAAGCACGGTACATGTCAATGCTGCAACTTTAATTCTCGCCATTGTTTCCTTTCTCAGCTGCTCAGTCTTGAGCATGGAAAACTCTTGTCAGATGAGAGAGTGACCGAACTTCAGGAAAACCTAAGAGTGTTGGAGAAGAAAATTGAGAAAATGACCAAGAAATGGCAGAAGAAGAAAAAGTCACTCAAGAACCAGGTAGGGAGGGCAGCCCCGTTCGATACGATACGATATACTTAATTGTCTCCGTGGCGGTTTTTTTTCTAGGTCAGGTGCAGCTGCATAGGGAAGAATGCTGCACAACAGATCAACATAACAGCAAATACATACATAACAAAAACATATATAAATAAATGTGTACGCCAAGGTTAACGACAAACCCAGGGAATATATACTATATTTTAAAGCAAATATTACCAGGAACACTTCTGCTGTAGTCATGGATTTACAAACTGCATTATCTCAGTCTTTGGAGCAACTTTATATCACCACATACATACATCACATTTCGTTGATTTATATCCTGTTCTGATGCCCAGCCATTTGACCGTCTTTCTCTTGAAAGTTCAGGGCCGGAATCAACCGTTTGCCATGATCCATGCAAATGCTACTTGCATTGCATCTTCCAGCGTATTCTTGGCCTCCTGGTGGCTTTTTCTTATGCAGCTGTTCAGAGCAAGAAAAATAAATTTTACATGAAAGAGATTAAACCTCAGATGGATCCATAGCACATTTTATTTTCATGGATTTTTCCCTCTTCATGTTGGTTTTGGAAGCAAGTTTTAACCACCAGAGTTGAATACCTTATTTTATCGTATTTCTATATTTTATTTGTGTTGTGCACACCTGTGTTTTCCCCTTTATCGTTCCAATGTTCAGCTCTACAATCTACCATTTATGCTCATATCCATGTTAATGTGACATAAGTGCATGTCTAAGAGTAGCCCCACTTCGAGTGGTTTCCTTATTTTTGACCTTGCAACAAAGTAGCTGAGGTAGGGAACTACAGTGATTATCACTCTCATTCTCCCTCTGTATGTTTGTATTTCTCTCGCTCTCTCTTTCTCTCTAAATGAAACATTATCAGAGAGAATATGTATTAAATCGATGGTACATCTTGTTTTGGGGGGGGGGAGATTCACACTCTATGTATAATTCATGGTATATTTGAAATGAATATACATTTATTTTCTGCTGGGGTCAAAGCACCAAAGACTATATTCTGTGCTCATTAATATACATCAACCTGTTCAACTTCCACCACTTTCCCTTCTATTTTGTCTCTGCTGATTGTATTGCTCTGGTCAGGGACAGTGTGACATGTTGTGATTTGTCTTCGATTTTCGTGGACCATTGGTGTAAGTTTGTGAATGGACAGTTAATTTTCAGTAATTTGCAGACTGGTCTGCTTTACATAATTTATGTGATGTAAGTTGATAGAGTTTACGTACCTCATAGGGCGGTAATTTCATGACCTGATGACAATCGATAAATGCAAGTGCTAACAATATCGCATGTCTAACTCCATTTTGGTAATTTTTTGACTGGAGGCAGTAGCTGATTTGTGGTGCTGTTGTGTAATGGGTTGGTCTAAGACAGATTAATTCCCTGTGTGTGTGGTGGGGGTTTGGTCCCATCTGGGTTAATCAGATCAGCTGCTGTTAGTCCCTGTGAAAAATGTGCATTAATGCTGCAGCTACTGGCAGTTTCGCAAGGTGAAAGACATGCACCTCACTTGCATTACTCTTGCATGCTTAAGTTTTCTGAGAACGGTGCTTCAACTTAATAAGTAGTTCAGTGATATAAGGCAAGAAGGAAAATTTGAATTTCTCCTTTTCCTCTTCATCTGACAAACTTTCATATAGTATTAAACCTCAAAAGTTATCTTCATGAAAAGTGTATGGTATGTCCACTTTTATGTTGTTAATGCAGCCTATTAACAGATAGCTTTCTATGTAACAAATTATCAGCGTCCAATCATTTTAAATTTTATGACGCAAACACCGTCAAACAGACGGATTATTTCAGTAAAATGTTGGAGAGTTGTCATACGAAATATTAGCACTTCAAGAAAGCTTCTTTTCCAAGCATAATGCCCAACAGAAACTTACTACTGTATAAAACAGGATACATGTCAATGTTGCAGCTTTAATTTTCGCCATTGTTTCCTATCTCAGCTGCTCAGTCTTGAGCATGGAAAACTCTTGTCAGATGAGAGAGAGACCAAACATCAGGGAGACCTAAGAGTGTTGGAGATGAAAATTGAGAAAATGACCAAGGAATGGCAGGAGAGGGAAGAGTCACTCAAGAACCAGGTAGGGAGGGCAGCCCCGTTCGATACGATACGATACGATATACTTAATTATCTCCGTGGGGGAATTTTTGTAGAGCAGGTGCAGCTGCATAGGGAAGAGTGCTGCACAACAGATCAACATAACAGCAAGTACATACATAACAAAAACTTATATAAAATATAGCCGCAAGCGGCTATGTTTTTGGACAGAGTCCAAAAATACGGATCAAGGGCAATAACTCCGGAAAAAATAATCGCGCGCATCTTATTTTCGAACTTCATCAAGGCCTTTATGGTCACAAGCTACACACCAAATTTGGTTGTCCTATCTCTAATAGTTTCTGAGAAAAGCTGTCCCTTTTATCTCGGACGCACGGACGGACGCACAGACGGACGGAGCTCAAACCTATATGCCTCTCCCATTTCGTGGCGGTGGATAATAAATATAGCCGCAAGCGGCAATTCCAGTGTTCAAGCCAAGAAAGACCAGTAGTAGTTGAAAGCTTTAACAGCTTAATTAACAAGTGTTGCCACGAAACGTGGCCATGTCCCCCGCCAGGTGACAGAAATCGACTGGAGTCGGCGTATCACACAAATCCCCCATGAAGCCAAAGATGAATAAAATCAGTCAAAGCGTTCTTGAGATTTCACGTTCACAACAAACGGGACGTGACGGACAGACGGACGGACGGATGGACTGACAGAGCTAAATACTACGTCCCCCGGCCCTAATACACCTTGACACCAAAGATGAATGGAATCGGTCAAACCATTCTTGAGATATCACGTTCACAACAAACGGGATGAGACGGACGGACAGCCGGACGGATAGAGCTGAATACTATGTCCCCCGCCCCTAATACACCTTGACACCAAAGATGAATGGAATTCATAAGTAGCTGGGGGAGCGAACTACAATGATTATCACTCTCATTCTCCCTCTGTCTGTTTGTATTTTCTCTCTCTCTCTCTCTTTCTCTCTCAGTGAAATATTATCAGAGAGAAAATGTATTAAATCGATGGTACATCTTGTTTTGGGGGGGGTGGATTCACACTTTATGTATAATTCATGGTACATTTGAAATGAATATACATTTATTTTCTGCTGGGGTCAAAGCAACAAAGACTATATTCTGTGCTCATTAATATACATCAACCTGTTCAACTTCCACCACTTTCCCTTCTATTTTATCCCTACTGATTGTATTGCTCTGGTCAGGGACAGTGTGACATGTTGTGATTTGTCTTCGATTTTTGTGGACCATTTGTGTAAGTTTGTGAATGGACAGTTAATTTTCAGTAATTTGCAGACTGGTCTGCTTTACTTAATTAATGTGACGTAAGTTGACAGAGTTTATGCACCTCATAGGGCGGTAATTTCATGACCTGATAACAATCGATAAATGCATGTGCCAACAATATCGCATGTCTAACTCCATTTTGGTAATTTTTTGACTGGAGGCAGTAGCTGATTTGTGGCGCTGTTGTGTAATGGGTTGGTCTAAGACAGATTAATTCCCTGTGTGTGTGGTGGGGGTTTGGTCCCATCTGGGTTAATCAGATCTGCTGCTGTTAGTCCCTGTGAAAAATGTGCATTAATGCTGCAGCTACCGGCAGTTTCGCCAGGTGAAAGACGTGCACCTCGCTTGCATTACTCTTGCATTCTTAAGTTTTCTGAGAACGGTGCTTCAACTTAATAAGTAGTTCAGTGATATGAGGCAAGAAGGAAAATATGAATTTCTCCTTTTCCTCTTCATCTGATAAACTTTCATATAGTATTAAACCTCAAAAGTTATCTTCATGAAAAGTGTGTGGTATGTCCACTTTTATGTTAATAATACAGCCTATGAACAGGTAGCTTTCTATGTAACAATTTATCAACGTCCAATCATTTTAAATTTTATGAAGCAAACACCGACAAACGGACGGATTATTCAAATAAAATGTTGGAGAGTTGTTAGACGAAATATTAGCACTTCAAGAAAACTTTTTTTCCAAGCATAATGCCCAACAGAAACTTACTACTGTATAAAACAGGATACATGTCAGTGCTGCAGCTTTAATTTTCGCCATTGTTTCCTATCTTAGCTGCTCAGTCTTGAGCATGGAAAACTCTTGTCAGATGAGAGAGAGACCAAACATCAGGGAGACCTAAGAGTATTGCAGATGAAAATTGAGAAAATGACCAAGGAATGGCAGGAGAAGGAAGAGTCACTCAGGAACCAGGTAGGGAGGGCAGCCCCGTTCGATACGATACGATATACTTAATTGTCTCCGTGGGGGAATTTTTCTTGGGCAGGTGCAGCTGCATAGGGAAGAATGCTGCACAACAGATCAACGTAACAGCAAATACATACATAACAAAAACAGATAGAAAATATAGCCGCAAGCGGCAATTCCGGGGTTCAAGCCAAGAAAGACCATTAGTAGTTGAAAGGTTTAACAGCTAAATTAAAAAGTTTTGCCAATAAACGTAGCCATATCCCCCGCCAGGTGACGGAAATCGACTGGGGTCGGCGTATCACACAAATACACATTGAAGCCAAGGATGAGTAAAATCAGTCAAAGCGTTCTTGAGATTTCGCGTTCACAACAAACGGGGCGTGGCGGACGGACGGCCAGATGGATGGACTGACAGAGCTGAATACTATGTCCCCTGGCCTTAATACACCTTGACACCAAAGATGAATAGAATTGGTCAAACCGTTAGTGAGATATCATGTTGTCAAGGGATTTGTAAGTGGTAAAATGGTTGTAATGACCTTGAGAATAATGCCATTGAAGCCAAAGATGAATGAAATCGGTCAAAGCGTTCTTGAGATTTCGCGTTCACAACAAATGGGGCGTGGCGGATGGACGGCCGGATGGATGGACTGACGGAGCTGAATACTATGTCCCCAGCCCCTAATACACCTTGAGACCAAAGATAAATGGAATCGGTCAAACCGTTCTTGAGATATCACGTTCACAACAAACGGGACGGGACGGACGGACGGATGGCCTGGCGGACGGATGGAGCTGATTACTATGTCCCCCGCCCCAAATATACCTTGACACCAAAGATGAATGGAATCGGTCAAACCGTTCTTGAGATATCATGTTGACAAGGTATTTGTAAGTGGTCAAATGGTCGTAATGACCTTGAGAATAATGCCAAGGTCACGGAAATCGACTGGGGTCGGCATATCACACCAATACACCTTAACACCAAAGATGAATGGAATCGGTCAGACCGTTCTGGAGATATCGCGTTCAGAACAACGGGACATGACGGACGGCCGGATGAACGGACGGACGTGACAGAGCTGAATACTATGTCCCCCTCTCCGCTCGCTACCGCGGGGGTCGGGGACTAAAACCACTTTATGAGTATGTTGCAGGTATTTATGTGAACCTACCCTGCCCGGCCAAAAAAAAAAGTCACCGTTTGGAAATTAATGAACAAATTCTATAATTGGATCATTATTGCTGTTATTAATATGTTTCAGCTGGCAATAATCATTTTTACCCTGACTGATGAAGCGCGTCGCTACTCGTTTCTTAAAAAATCATGTCGGTAGACACATCCCTTGATGGTGGAAAAGATGTTACAGTATTTCAGAACGGGCAAGTTATTGGCCTGTATTTAGCAAAGAAAACCATGAATGACAAAAACAAGTATGAGGAATCATTTTCACAAACAAATTTGCCACCACAAAGTCCTGACCTTAAACACATTAAAAGTTATTAGGATGTGCTCAGAAAAGACCACCGAGTGGTTCAACCATTATGTCGAGAAGACAACATCTCGGCCAAAAATTATGGCATTTCTGATCGAAAATAAATGTTCTTGCATTGCATATAGTTGTCAAAACAATGACAAGACGAATATGCACTGTAATCAAAGCTACAGGGGTTCCAACTAAATATTTGAGTGTGCAACTTTTTTTTTGGCCGGGGAGTGTATTTTGCCAGTGTAATGATTGGCCCAACAACTTATGATGTATAGTCTGATTTGTGTTATGTTAGGCTATTTTGTGCATTTGTGGCACCCCCTACTGGTCAATTTGATTGAAACTTTCAGGCTATGTTTCAGGTTCTTATGTGGACATATCCTGTGAGTTTTGTAATGATTGGGAAAACAATTGCTGATTTATAGTCTGATTTGTGTTATACCACACTGCTTTGTTTTGCATTAATAGCGCCCCCTATCAATCAATTTGAATTAAATTTTCAGGGTATGTTTCCGGTACTTACATGAATATATCCTGTGAGTTTTATGGCTATAAGACAAACAATTGCTGATTTATAGTCTGATTTGTGTCATGCCATACCCATTTTTTGCATTTATATCTCCCCCTATACACCAATTTCCATGAAACTGAAGATATGTTCCTTGTATTTATATGGACATGGCCTGCGAGTTCTGTGATAATTGGCCCAATGGTTGTTGACTTTTGTCCATTTATGTGCTAAGCCACGCCCCTGCTGAAGTTCACTGGTCAATATCTTGGAAACCAAATGAGATTTCAACAAGCCTTATGCAACTTTTGATGAACTTGGTCCAATGATGATCCACAGTGAACTTCGAAGGAATCGGACCTACGGCCTTGGAGGAGATCTCAAAAATGTGTATTTCAAAAAATTTAAAATTGCGGAAAATCAAATATGGCGGACCTTAGGGGTCCTCAAGGAATGTCTGTTCCAAGTTTCGTGTAAATCGGATTTACGGCGTAGGAGTTATGACCTTTAAAGTGAAAAACAGTTGTTCTTGAATTTTAGCGCCCCCATCAGGCTGATTGAGTTATAATGGCTTGAGCAGCATTTACGCACAACTTCCAACCAATGTGCAAAATTTCAGTTCTTCACCATTTACCATCTCACGGGAATTTGGGAAAACATTAATAATAATAATAATAAACTAGCACAAAAACAATGGGGTTTCTGCCCTACGGGCTTGAACCCCTAATAAATACATACGCCAAGGTTAACGACAAACCCAGGGAATATATAAGTATATTTTAAAGCAAATATTACCCGGAACACTTCTGCTGTCGTCATGGATTTACAAACTGCATTATTTCAGTCTTTGGAGCAACTTCAAATCACCACATACATACGTCACATTTCTTTGATTTATATCCTGTTCTGATGCCCAGCCATCTGACCGTCTTTCTCTCGAAAGTTCAGGGCTGGAATCAACCGTTTGCCATGATCCATGCAAATGCTACTTGCATTGCATCTTCCAGCGTATTCTTGGCCTCCTGGTGGCTTTTTCTTATGCAGCTGTTCAGAGCAAGAAAAATAAATTTTACATGAAAGAGATTAAACCTCAGATGGATCCATAGCACATTTTATTTTTATGGATTTTTCCCTCTTCATGTTGGTTTAGGAAGCAAGTTTTAACCACCAGAGTTGAATACCTTATTTTATCATATTTCTATATTTTATTTGTGTTGTGCACACCTGTGTTTTCCCCTTTATCGTTCCAATGTTCAGCTCTACAATCTACCATTTATGCCATGTTAATGTGACATAAGTGCATGTCTAAGAGTAGCCCCACTTCGAGTGGTTTCCTTATTTTTGACCTTGCAACAAAGTAGCTGGGGTAGGGAACTACAATGATTATCACTCTCATTCTCCCTCTGTCTGTTTGTATTGCTCTCTCTCTCTCTCTCTCTAAGTGAAATATTATCAGAGAGAATATGTATTAAATTGATGGTACATCTTGTTTTTGGGGGGGGGTGGATTCACACTCTATGTATAATTCATGGTATTTTTGAAAAGAATATACATTTATTTTCTGCTGGGGTCAAAGCACCAAAGACTATATTCTGTGCTCATTAATATACATCAACCTGTTCAACTTCCACCACTTTCCCTTCTATTTTGTCTCTGCTGATTGTATTGCTCTGGTCAGGGACAGTGTGACATGTTGTGATTTGTCTTCGATTTTCGTGGACCATTTGTGTAAGTTTGTGAATGGACAGTTAATTTTCAGTGATTTGCAGACTGGTCTGCTTTACTTAATTTATGTGATGTATGGTGATAGAGTTTACGTACCTCATAGGGCGGTAATTTCATGACCTGATGACAATCGAGAAATGCAAGTTTCAACAATATCGCTGTTGTCTAATGGGTTGGTCTAAGACAGATTAATTCCCTGTGTGCGTGGTGGGGGTTTGGTCCCATCTGGGTTAATCAGATCAGCTGTTGTTAGTCCCTGTGAAAAATGTGCATTAATGCTGCAGCTACTGGCAGTTTCGCCAGGTGAAAGACATGCACCTCACTTGCATCACTCTTGCATGCTTAAGTTTTCTGAGAACGGTGCTTCAACTTAATAAGTAGTTCAGTGATATGAGGCAAGAAGGAAAATTTGAATTTCTCCTTTTCCTCTTCATCTGACAAACTTTCATATAGTATGAAACATCAAAAGTCATCTTCATGAAAAGTGTGCGGTATGTTGTTAATACAGCCTATGAACAGGTAGCTTTCTATGTTACAAATTTTCAACGACCAATCATTTTAAATTTTATGAAGCAAACACCGACAAACGGACGGATTATTCAAGTAAAATGTTGGAGAGATGTTATACGAAATATTAGCACTTCAAGAAAGCTTCTTTTCCAAGCATAATGCCCAACAGAAACTTACTACTGTATAAAACAGGATACATGTCAATGCTGCAGCTTTAATTTTCGCCATTGTTTCCTATCTCAGTTGCTCAGTCTTGAGCATGGAAAACTCTTGTCAGATGAGAGAGAGACCAAACATCAGGGAGACCTAAGAGTGTTGGAGATGAAAATTGAGAAAATGACCAAGGAATGGCAGGAGAAGGAAGAGTCACTCAAGAACCAGGTAGGGAGGGCAGCCCCGTTCGATACGATACGATACGATATACTTAATTGTCTCCGTGGGGGAATTTTTGGAGAGCAGGTGCAGCTGCATAGGGAAGAATGCTGCACAACAGATCAACATAACAGCAAATACATACATAACAAAAACATATATAAAATATAGCCGCAAGCAGCAATTCCGGGGTTCAAGCCAAGAAAGACCAGTAGTAGTTGAAAGCTTTAACAGCTAAATTAACAAGTTTTGCCACTAAACGTGGCCATGTCACCCGCCAGGTGACGGAAATCGACTGGGGTCGGCGTATCACACAAATATACATTGAAGCCAAAGATGAATAAAATCGTTCAAAGCATTCTTGAGATTTCGCGTTCACAACAAGCGACGTGACGGACGGACGGCCGGATGGATGGACTGACGGAGCTGAATACTATGTCCCCTGGCCCTAATACACCTTGACACCAAAGATGAATGGAATCGGTCAAACTGTTCGTGAGATATCATGTTGACAAGGTATTTGTAAGTGGTAAAATGGTTGTAATGACCTTGAGAATAATGCCAAGGTCACGTAAATCGAGTGGGCTGTGAGCATCCCCCTAATACACCTTGAGACCAAAGATGAATGGAATCGGTCAAACCACTCTTGAGATATCGCGTTCACAACAAACGGGACATGACGGACGGACGGACGGATGGAGCTGAATACTATGTCCACCGCCCCTAATACACCTTGAGACCAAAGATGAATGGAATCGGTCAAACCGTTCTTGAGATATCCCTTTCACAACAAACGGGATGGGACGGATGGACGGCCGGACGGATGGAGCTGAATATTACATCCCCCGCCCCTAATACACCTTGACACCAAAGATGAATGGAATCGGTCAAACCGTTCTTGAGATATCATGTTGACAAGGTATTTGTAATACTTTTGTCGTGGTTTTCATTCAGACATTTCATATTATGAGGTTCCCCCATCCTCAAACAATTAGAGAGAGACAGATTCTTCAGAAAATTGGGCTTTATTGAGGCATATTGATAAATATAAAGCCGAGTTCTTTCTGCGCAAGAAGAACTGAAATTCTGCTTTTCACATCCAGTTTTTGTACCTTCATCACAGGAAATATCTTCCAAATATGGTTTTTCCGCTCGCTCACGCTACAATGGTTCAATAACGTAATGTCTGCTTCTTACTTGTTTTTCTCTTTTTATCATTCGTTGGCATCCTTTCAGAGGACTTTTAGTTGGGTCGCAGGTTGTCCCAGAGACAGGCAAACCAAAACACTGACAACTTGCTTTGAAAACTGCAACTAAAAGATAACAACCCTCTTCCAGTGTAATACTGGAACATGAGAAAAAATGAAAGGAAATATACAGTGGAAAATTACAGTCAAATGAATAGGATACAAGTAGATACATAAATGATTCAATTGATTATGTTTTCAGTAACAACTAATGATTTTACTGAAAAAATTTTGATCAAAGCTACGGAAATCAAATACATCACCTGACATTGTTTTCGAATCAACGAAACAGAAGCTTGCTTACTAATCAAAGCTACAGAAGCCCGCTGCTTATGTGTGTGTGAATTGAATTCCTTGCATGTGTGTGTGATGTATGTGTGAATTGAATTGCTTGTATGTGTGTGTGTCTGTGTGTGTGTGTGTACTGCTCATGCATGTGTGAACTGCTTGTATGTGTGTGTGTGTGTGTGTGTGTGTGTGTGTGTGTGTGTGTGTGTGTGTGTGTGTGTGTGTGCGTGTGTCTGTGTGTTATTGCTTCCCACATAATGCATAATATGATTATTGATTATGGCTACTAAACATGGCAATTGATCTACTGTTGAATATGATGAGAAATATTGAAATATAATCCTAAAATATAAATATAATAGTCGTGATACTGGATATTAGCACTTCTTGAAATCTTCTTTTCCAAGCAGGATGCTCGACAGGAACTTAGTACTGTATAAAACACGATACTTCAATGTAGTAGCTTTTATTCTCGCCATTGTTTCCAATTTCAGCTGCACAGATATCAGCTTGGGAGGCCCCCAGCCCTGCTGTAGCTTTGATTACAGTGCATATTCGTCTTGTCATTGTTTTGACAACTATATGCAATGCAAGAACATTTATTTTCGATCGGAAATGCCTTAATTTTTGGCCGAGATCTTGTCTTCTCGACTTAATGGTTGAACCACTCGGTGGTCTTTCTTGAGCACATCCCAATAACTTTTAATGTGTTTAAGGTCAGGACTTTGTGGTGGCAAATTTGTTTGTGAAAATGATTCCTCATACTTGTTTTTGTCATTCATGGTTTTTTTGCTAAATACAGGCCAATAACTTGCCCGTTCTGAAATACTGTAACATCTTTTCCACCATCAAGGGATGTGTCTTCCGACATGATTTTTTTTGAGAAATGAGTAGCGATGCGCTTCATCATTCGGGGTAAAAATGATTATTGCCAGCTGAAACACATTAATAACCGCAATAATGATCCAATTATAGAATTTGTTTATTAATTTCCAAACGGTGACTTTTTTTTTGGCCGGGCAGTGTATATTTACAAAATGCATGATTTTGGCTTTGGGAGCAACTTTAATGCACAGCATTCATTTCCTATTTTTGTTATTTATTTATTTATTTCCTGTTGTGATAACCAGCCATTAACCATCCTCCTTTCCATAGTTAGTGGCTGGAATCAACCATTTGCCATGATCCATACAAATGCTACATACATTGAGTCTTCCACAGTATTCTTGGCCTCACAGTGGCTTTTATTAATGCAGCAGCTCAGACTTGAGCAAGAAAAACAACTTTCTGATGAGAAAGAGGCTAAACGTAAGATGGATCCATAGCACTTTTTTGGTTTTGTTTTTAGCCCACTTGGCCTCTGGGCCAATCGGGCTTTTGCTGTGGTTAGAAGCCTGCGTAGTGGTCTGTCGTGTGTCTGCGCATCCGTAAACTTTTTGCCTTTTCACCGCTCTTGTGCCTTCAGTTTTTCATGGATCCTTCTCACTTTTTATATACCTGTAAATGGGATAAAAATCTAGGCCAAGTTCGATTTTGGCCGTGTTTGGCCAAGTGGGCGCAGTGGCTTTGCCACTATTTTTATGGATTTTTCCTGCTTCATGTTGGTTGAGGGGGCAAGTTTTATCCACGATAGTTGAATACCTTAATTTATCTTATTTTAATTTTTTTTTGTATTGTGCTGACGTGCCTTTTTTCTCTTTACCATTCCAAAGTTCGGTTCTATAATCTACCATTTATGCTAATGTCCATGTTAATGTGACCTAAATGAACATATGTCTCAGAGTAGCCCAAGTATGAGTGGTTTCCTTATTTTTGACCTTGCAACAAAGTAGCTTGGTAAGGGAAACACAATGATTATCACTCTATTTTCCCCCTGTCTGTTTGTATCTCTCGCTCTCTTTTCAAGTGAAAGATTATCAGAACAAAGCTCATGGGAATTTGGTAATGACATGCCCCTTGTTGTCAGCTCAGTATATAAGAGATGGTACATTTCCTTCAAGGGTGGCGGAGGGATTCGTACACTATGTATAATTCATGGTATTGTCTACAAGGACATGCAAATATTTTCTGCTGGGCTCGAAGCACTAAAGACTATGTTCTATGCTCAATAATACACATCAGCCTGTTAAACTTCAATCACATTCCCCTCTATTTTGTGTCTATTGATTGAATTGTATTTGTTTGGGAGAGTGTGACACATCATGATTTGTCTTCGATTTTTGGGGGCCATTTGTGTAAGTTTGTGAATGAACAGTTAATTTTCGGTGAGATGTTGACGTCTGCGTTAATTAATTCATGTGAAGTTAAATTATGGCGTTAATGAACCTCATGGTGTGGTAAGTTGATGGCATAAACACAATAGATAAATGCTAGTGCCAACAATAATGCATGTCTAACTCCATTTTGGTAATTTTTTGACAGGACAATTGAAGTAAATTGATAGAGTTAACCTTCCTCAAAGGGCGGTAATTTGATGACCTGATGACAATCGATAAATGCAAGTGCCAAAAATATTGCGCGTCTAACTCCATTCCGGCAATTTTTTGACAGGAGGCGATTGCGTATTTGTTGTGTTTTTGTCTAATGGGTTAGTTTAAGACAAATTAATTACTCGTCTGTGTGGTGAAAGCTTGGTTTCATTTTGGCCTATTAGATCAGCTGCTGTCATTCCTTTTGAAACCAGTGCATTAATGCTGTTACAACTGGCAATTTTGCCAGGTGAAAAACATGCAACTCGCTTCTAGTACTCATACCTGCTTCAGTATTCTGATAACTGTGCTTCAGTTCAGTATGTGGTTCAGTGATGTGAGGCAAGAAGGAACATTTGAATTTCTCCTTTCCTGTTCATTTGACAAACTTATATATAGTATCAAATGTCAAAAGTTACCTTGATGAGAAGTGCGTGATATGCCATATCCACTTTTATGTTGTTAATGCAGCCTATGAACAGGTGGCCTTCTTTGGACGTTGATAATTTGTTGCAATCAGTTAAAATTTTATGAAGCGGACACCGGCAAACTGACAGATTATTAAAGTAAAATGTTGGAGAGTTGTTATACTAAATATTAGCGCTTCTAGAAAGCTTCTTTTCCAAGCAAAATGCTCGACAGGAACTTACTGCTGTATAAAACAGGATACATGTCAATGTTGCAGCTTTAATTCTCGCTGTTGTTTTCTACCTCAGCTGCTTAGTCTTGAGCATGAAAAACTCTTGTCAAATGAGAGAGAGGCCAAATATCAGGAAATCCTAAGTGCTTTGGAGATGAGAATTGAGAACATGACCGAGGAATGGCAGAAGAAGGAAGAGTCACACAAGAAACAGGTAGGGGGAGTAGCCCTGTTCCTGATGTCCGTCTTCCTTACCTGGAACACTTCTGCAGTCGTAATGGATTTACATACTGCATTATTTTGGTCTTGTGAGCAACTTGGATCACAGCATTCATATGCAAAATCTTTGTATTATTTATTTCCTGTTATGTCCTGGAGTGTTGTTTTACAAAATATCACTTAAAGAAAGCTTCTTTTCCAAGCAGAAATGCAATTACTGCTGTTACATGTCAATGTTGGGTAGGCAAATCTCAGCTGCTGAGTTTTGAGCATCCAAGCAGAATGCTCGACAGGAACTTACTGCTGTATAAAACAGGATACATGTCAATGCTGCAGCTTTAATTTTCGCAATTGTTTCCAATCTCAGCTGCTGAGTTTTGAGCATGAAAAACTCTTGTCAGATGAGAGAGAGACCAAACTTCAGGAAAACCTAAGGGTATTAGAGATGAACATTGCTAAAATGACCAAGGAATGGCAGAGCAATGAAGAGTCACTCAAGAACCAGGTAGGGAGGACAGCCCTGTTTCTGACCTAATTCTCCCTTACCTGAAACACTTCTGCTGTAGTAATATATTTACAAAATGCATGATTTTGGCTTTGGGAGGAACTTTAAATGACAGCATTCATGTCCTATTTTTGTTATTTATTTATTTATTTATTTCCTGTTGTGATGACCAGCCATTGAACCATCATCCTTTCCAAAATTAGTGGCTGGAATCAATCCTTTGCCATGATCCATGCAAATGCTACATACATTGAGTCTTCCACAGTATCCTTTACCTCACAATGGCTTTTATTAATGCAGCAGCTCAGACTTGAGCAAGAAAAACAACTTTCTGATGAGAAAGAGACAAAACGTAAGATGGATCCATAGCACTTTTTTGGTTTTGTTTTTAGCCCGCTTGGCCTCTCGGCCAATCGGGTTTATGCTGTAGTTAGAAGCCTTCGTTGTGGTCTGTCATGTGTCCGTGCATTCGTAAACTTTTTGCCTTTTCACCGCTCTAGCGCCTTCAGTTTTTCACGGATCCTTCTCACATTTTATATGCCTGTATATGGGATAAAAATCTAGGCCAAGTTCAATTTTGGCCGTGTTTGGCCAAGTGGGCGCAGTGGCTTTGCCACTATTATTAAAGTAAAATGTTAGAGAGCCATTAAATTAAATATCAGCACTTCTAGAAATATTCTTTTCCAAGAAGAATGCTCAACAGAAACTTACTGCTGTATAAAACAGGATACATGTCAATGCTGCAGCGTTAATTTTCGCAATTGTTTCCTATCTCAGCTGCTCAGTTTTGAGCATGAAAAACTCATGTCAGATGAGAGAGAGGCCAAATATCAGGAAATCCTAAGTGCTTTGGAGATGAAAATCGCAGAAATGACCATGGAATGGCAGAGGAATAAAGAGTCACACAAGAACCAGGTAGGGAGGACAGCCCTGTTTCTGATGTAATTCTCCCTTACCAGAAACACTTTTGCTGTGGTAATATATTTACAAAATGCATGATTTTGGCTTTGGGAGCAACTTTAAATGACAGCATTCATGTCCTATTACTGTTATTTATTTATTTATTTATTTCCTGTTGTGATGACCAGCCATTTAACCATCCTCCTTTCCAAAGTTCATGGCAGGAATCAACCATTTGCCATGATCCATGCAAATGCTACATACAAATGCTACATACATTATGTAATGGCCGGTAGTATACGGAGGCCAAGCACAACGACCAGAGGGAAAGAGAGTAGCACGGACACAGTACAAACACAGAGAATAATACAGACCAAACGAAAGTACACGCGCTTCCAAAGAACGTATAATAGTCAGAACCACTGAAGCAAAGGGAGATAGAAAAAGGGAGAAGAAACTCCAATAATTAGAAGATAGAAAGTCAAACAAAACTTGACTACAGATATCTTTGGCTATAGTGCTTAGCTACAAACAGACACTCTAGCGAAGAGGCGTGGCGAACATCTGGCTTATATAGAGTCCGGGGAAGCGCCGCCCCAGTTCAATCAGCCACCTGGGTAAAGAATTTAATTGAACAGGAATACGATATCGTCCCAGGACGAGAGCCCCAAAGAAAAGTCCAGAACAAACGCACAAACATCCAGAACCATGACAAGACCCCCCCCCCCGCCGCCCCCAAGGGACGGCCCCAGACGCTCCCAAAAAACCCCGAGCACAGAACTCCAAAATAAGGGTGGGACCCAAGATATCCCGAGCAGGGACCCAGCACCGCTCCTCAGGACACCAAACCCTCTGGCCAACCTGATAAGCGGGTGCAGAAACAGAAGGCTGCCGCTGATAGGAGGCACCGCCATGGGGACAAACAAACAGCCAGACAGCTCCCCACCAGAACCAGGGTCGGGCCGCAAGGCCTCCCGCACAACAGACTCAGTATCCCACTGTCAGGGAGCCACAATCCGAGCCGCCGGAACGACCGGCCCAGAAACGGGATCACCACCCAAGCGGTCATAAATCTGTGACAAGGCACCAGACTTGATGCTCTTGGAGCCAGGGCAATAAGCCAACGCAAAGTCAAAGCGATTGAAAAACAATGTCCACTGCGCCTGCCGGGAATCACGTCGCCTAGTCTGCTGGACACACTGGAGATTCCTGCGATTCATCCAAACCACAAACGGATGTTCAGCCCCCTCCAACCAATGGCGCCACTCTTCTAAAGCCAATTTAACAGCTAACAACTCCCGGTCACCAATACTGTAATTCCGTTCAACCGGTGACAACGACTGGGTGAAGTAGGCGCATGGGTGCAACTTATTGTCCCGAAGGGGGCGCTGGGACAAAATGGCACCCACTCCGACCTACGAAGCATCAACCTCCACCACAAATGGGAGGGAAGGGTCGGGCAAAATGACAATAGGTTCAGAGCTAAGTCATTTCTTCAACTCCTGAAAAGCAGCCTCCGCTGCTGGAGACCAAGTAAACGACTAGGAGGAATTCCTCTTAGAAAGCGCAATGATGGGGGCAGCCAAAGCGCTAAAATTGTGAATAAACCTCCTATAAAAATTAGCAAAGCCCAAAAATCGTTTAACCTCCTTAACATTGTGAGGGGCAGGCCAATTCCTAACCGCTGCCACCTTGTCAGGGGATAGTTTGATCCCACTATCGTAAACACGATGCGGAAGCAAAGACAAAGCCCGTTGTTTGCCAAAATCCTCCGCGAGATCAACATCATCATCTGACAGGTTGGGAGGTAAACCAAGGTTCAGCGCGGCTCCTACACACCAATCTTGTTCAGAACCCGACGCCTCCCCCATGGGTTGAAATTCGGGGCGACTTGCCAGAATCTCACTACAGTGAGACCTGCAGTCAGAGCCCCATTGGACGACTGGGTCATCTTGACTGCCCCAAAAAATCTGTGGCCTATGCTTAAGCAACCACGAATGACCTAAAACCACAGGACAAAATGGGGGATTAAGAAAAAACAAATTTTCTCTGAATGACCGCCAAAAGGGATAAGCATAGTCAAAAAATCAGAGACCTCGGTTATAAGCCCATCTCCCAACGGTCGACCATCCAAAGCTTTGACCGAGTGCGAATGTGAGAGACAGCGGATGGCAGTGGAATGTTTTCTAGGCCACTCCGCATCCATAAAACAATCAACAGCCCCCGAATCCAAAAAGGCTTTAATCCATATTCTCTTTTTCCCCATAGTCAACTTTACTGAAATAAGAGTTTGAACGGGAGATTGGGTCTGTCCCTCTAGCGCCCCCCCTACCGCCAGAGGGGCTTCCTGTCTCCCTTTAAGCTCAGGGCAACTTGGACGGATATGTCCCGGTTCGCTGCAATGATGACAAATTATTTGTCTGAACAGGCTAACGAGCCCAGTTCTCATATGAGCCATCAACCTGCATGGGCTCACTAGAACTGGACATTTCAATGGGTGGAGTTGGGGCTGTATGCCTGTTGCACGGAACATTAACCTCGTTGCTATCAAGAGCCAATGCAGTACGTTTCTCCTTGTTTCGTTCGCGGATGTGATTATCAACTCGCACCACAGTACAAACCAACGAATCTAAAGAAACGCAAGGCTCTAGTGTAGCCAGAGCGTCCTTAACCTCCTCAGCCAAAGCGTGAACAAACACTGTCATAAGAGGTGCTTCTGGCCACCCTGTCTCTGTGGCTAAGGAGCGAAACGAGATAGAGAAATCAGCGACGCTATCAGAACCCTGCTTCAAATGCATAAGACGCGTAGCTGCGTCCTGACCAGAAACATCCTGATCAAAAACATAAATCATTTCTCTCACGAGAGTTTCCACTGAATTTACTACCGGCGATCTAGCTTGAATGAGTGGCCCCACCCAAGTGAGGGCTGTGCCGGTCAACAGTGATAAAATAAACGAAACCCGTGATTCTTCATTCGAGAACCTTGAGGGTTGCACTTTAAAAAATCTTTCACATTGAACAATGAAATCTTTACATTTTCCTGCCTCGCCCCCATATCTTGGGGGTAACTGGAGTTTAGGCTCTCGCGGAAGGTGTACTGATTGTGCTTGTGAAACATTTTGTGTAATCTGAGCAGACAATGCTCTAATACACTCGGAGAGATTTATTAGAAGACTTTCCTGTGTCTGCATAGCCTGCTCCTGACGGCGAATTCTCTCTGTCAGCTCCGCCTGCCAACTGTCTAAGCTAGAAAGACCCTGGCCATACGCAGTAAGAACAGACTGCTGGTCAGCGACAATGCTCTCTAGCGTAGCCGCTGCTGGCGACTCCATGTCTGGCTAGAGTGTTCTGTAATGGCCAGTAGAGTACGGAGGCCAGGTGCAACAACCAGAGAGAAAGAGTAGCACGGACACAGTACAATAATACAGACCAAACGAAAGTACACGTGCTTCCAAAGGACGTATAATAGTCCGAACCACGGAAGCAAAGAGAGATAGAAAAAGGGAAAAGAAACTCCAATAATTAGAAGATAGAAAGTCAAACAAAACCTGACTACAGATATCTTCGGCTATAGCGTTTAGCTACAAACAGACACTCTAGCAAAGTGGCGTGGCGAACATCCGGCTTACATAGAGTTCGGGGAAGCGCCGCCCCAGTTCAATCAGCCACCTGGGTAAAGAATTCGATTGAATAGGAATACAATATCGTCCCGGGATGAGAGCCACAAAGAAAAGTCCAAAACAAACGCACAAACATCCAGAACCATGGCACATTAAGTCTTCCACGGTATTCTTGGCCTCACAGTGGCTTTTACGAATGCAGCAGCTCAGACTAGAGCAAGAAAAACAACTCTCTGATCAGAAAGAGAATAAACGTAAGATGGATCCATTGCACTTTTTTGGTTTTGTTTTTAGCCCACTTGGCCTCTCAGCCAATCGGGCTTATGCTGTGGTCAGAAGCCTTAGTAGTGGTCTGTCGTGTGTCCGTGCATCCGTAAACTTTTTGCCTTTTCACCGCTCTAGTGCCTTCAGTTTTTCATGGATCCTTCTCACATTTTATATGCCTGTATATGGGAAAAAAATCTAGGCCAAGTTCGATTTTGGCCGTGTTTGGCCAAACAGGCGCAGTGGCTTTGCCATTATTATTAAAGTAAAATGTTGGAGAGTCATTATATTAAATATCTTTTTTTCCCAAGAAGAATGCTCAACAGAAACTTAATGCTGTATAAAGCACAATACATGTCAATGCTGCAGCTTTAATTCTCGCCATTGTTTTCTATCTCAGATGCTTAGTTTAGAGCATGCGAAGCTCTTGGCAAATGAGAGAGAGACCAAACTTCAGGAAAATATAAGAACATTGGAGATGAAAAATGCGAAAATGACCGAGGAATGGCAGAAGAAGGAAGAGTCACACAAGAAACAGGTAGGGGGAGAAGCCCTGTTCCTGAAAAACTTGCACCTCGCTTGCATTACTCACGCCACCTTTTTTCTGAGAACCGTGCCTCAGCTTAGTAGGTGGTTCAGTGATGTGAGGTCATTGAACAATTGCATTCCTCCTTTCCCTCTTCATCTGACAAACTTACATACAGTATCTTACGTCAAAAGTTACATTCATGAAAAGTGCGTGCCATGCCATGTCCACATTTACAATGTATGTTGCTAATGTAGCCGATTAACAGGTAGCCTTCAATTTATCAACTGAACAACGTTCAAATCAAATAGAAGTTTTTGATGCGAACACAGACAAGCGGAGTGATGCATAAATTAAAATGTTGGAGTGTTGTTTTACGAAATATCTGCACTCTAAGAAAGCTTCTTTTCCAAGCAGAATGCTTGACAGGAACTTAATGCTGTATGAAACAGGATACAAGCCAATGCTGCAGCTTTTATTCTCGCCTGTGTTTCCTCTCTCAGCCGCTCTGTTGTGAGCATGAGAAGCTCTTGGCAAATGAGAGAGAGACCAAACTTCTGGAAAATATAAGAGCGCTGGAGATGAAAAATGCGAAAATGACCGAGGAATGGCAGATGATCAGAGAGTCGCTCATGAACCAGGTAGGGAGGGCAGCCCTGTTCTCGATGTACGTCTCCCTCACCACGAACACTTCTGCTGTAGTAATATATTTACACACTACATTATTTTTGTCTTGGGATCAACTTTAGATCACGACTTAGATGTGTCGTATTTGTAGGACTCATATCCTGCTGTAAGGAGCAGGACCGTCTTCCTCTCGGTGTTCAGGGCTGGAATCAACCATTTTCCATGATCCATGCAAATGCTACGTGCTTTGCATCCTCCAGCGTATCGTTGGCCTCCTGGTGGCTTTTCCTTCTGCAGCTGCTCAGAGCAAGAAGAACAACTTTCTTCCGTGATGAGATAAAACTTAAGCTTGATACATACTCCACAAGAACAGAGAAATTTGTTCTTGTTCTCGAGGCTGCACGAACAAAATGACATCATTTTGTTCTCGCAGCCCTGGTTTCGGAGTTCTTGCAGCTTGTTCTCGACACATCATCTGGGCAGAACTTTTTTCTCGTGTGGTGTCCGAGAACTGTTGTGTGATTGGTCAGAAAGATGGAGTGGGCGTGGCCCTTTGAGGACTTACCATGAGTTCGGCACTTCATTTTCTTGTGAAGTATGAAATGTCCTGGTCAAAACGAACTTTGTTCTTGTTCTCGCAGCCTTGAGAACGAGAACAAATTTCTCTGTTCTTGTGGAGTTTGTATCAGCCTTTAGGATGGATCCATAGCACAGTTTATTTTTATGGATTTTTTCCCTCTTCTTGTTGGTTGAGAGAGCAAGTTTTAACCACCGTAGCGAATACCTTATTTGTGTATTTTATTTGTGCTCTGCTTTTTTTTTTTCACTTTACCAGTCAAAAAAAAAAATTAGTTCTTCAATCAACCATTTATAAAAGCGAATATCCATGTGAATGCAGCATAAATGCATGTCTCAGTGTAGCTTTAGTTAGAGTGATTCCTTATTTTTGACCTTGCAACAAAGCAGCCGAGTAAGGGAGCCGCAATGGTTAACACCCTCTCTCTCTCCGTCTGTTTGTACTTCTCACTCTTTCTCTTTAGGTGAAATATTACCAGGACAAGGCTCATGAGAATATGGTGAGGACATAATCATGATTCTGTGGAAAAGTATTTATGACTGGATGAGCACGGCAGGATGCTAATACCTCATCTTTGCTCCCAGATGGCTCGCTGTGAATCTGAGAGAGCTCTGGCCAGGGAGCAGAGGAGGATCGCTGACCTGCAGTGGAAGTGGACTCACCAGCCATCTTAACTGGGTAAACTTCTCACCTCTCTTCACCACAAACTGAGCACAGCGGTGGCTCAAGCAGGCCATGGAGTAACGCCCAGCTCGCAAGCCTGTCTTCATTAGTGACGGTACAGATCGCAGGCCAAGCCCTCATCAGCTGACAGCTCAGCTGATTCCTAATGTGCCATATTTAGCTAGATGTTTTCTATCTGATGTAATGCTGCGGCCATAAAAACCATGGCATCCTACCACCAGCCGATACAGAATATGTTCACTTGAAGCATCCGCACTGCAGATGTTTTTATCTCAAACTGTTTGGGTTTTTTTCTGCCGTGCGATCAGGTGCCCAAGGCAATGCAACAAGCTTTTGACCTGCTGTGTCTGCAAATTTCTGCAACATCTCGTTAATTTGCGAATGTCACACAGTTGACATGTGGTTCTTTTGTTATCGAAGCAGCAACTTATCATAAACCTGAACGCAGCACCAGAATCAGCATAAATTGCATACATGGAAGTGTTTCGTCATCACTTGGTGGCATAACGTAGTGATACAGAAAACCTTGGCATTGGTTTGTATGTCAGAGCATTTTTACGAGCACTAATACGAGTACATAAGTATGGTGTCAGCAGCGGGCATGGAGTCCAGTATTGGTAGTGATGCAACCTTAGTCCATCTTGTTGTGCTGTGTGTCCTGCGGAGTGATGGCCAACTTACTGCAGATGTGGCCCACATGCTGATGAGAGTACCTTTCTCTGCTCCCACCCCATCCCAACTTTTTCTCAGCTCCATGTTTGAACTTTCCATCAACGCTTCATCTTTTTGTTTCATTTGTATTCTTTCACCCTCAAGTGTCCAGACCAGCCCTTGCACTTTCTTACTCTTGCCAATGCTTTCATTTGTTGTCTTCTCCCTGGTGAAATTTTTATCTTTGGCTCCTCTAGATGATGCTGTCCACCGCAGCCATCCTTCAAGTTCAAAAGCAAGGGTAAGTTTCCGGAGTATAAACTGAAAGAAATCATTCATCATGCAGTATCCTAAAATATGTATATGTCTCTTTAAAGCTGCCATATGTAACTTTTTATTATCCCCCTGGCATATAATGCGGAGGGATATAGTCATCGGTATGTCCGTCTGTCCGTAATTGATTCGTTTCTGAAGCAGAACTCAAAAAGCGTTAAATATTTCTGATCGAAACTCGCTGTGGATATTAGTCAGGTCCTATACTGGTGCCTTTTCATATTTTGGAATTTCTGAGATTTAATTTTTTTTGGTTACATGGAATGAAGCGTAACTCATGGAAAATGAGGGTTGGGACCGTTTCCGGGGCAGAAGTAAAAAAATACTTAATATTTTTCATCGAAACTGTCTATGCATATTTGTCAGTCCCTAAACTGGTGCCTTTTGGTATTTTGAAATTTCTGAGATTTAAAGTTTTTTCTGTGTTTCCATGGAAACGAGTTTCTTACTGAAAGTGAGGGTATGGATCGTTTCTGGAGAAGTACTCAAATACTGTTAAATATTTATGAACCAAACTTGCTGCTTATATCAATCAGGTCCTTATCCGGTGCCTTTTGGTAGTTTGAAATTTCTGAGTTTTTAATTTTTTCTTTGTTTCCATGGACACAAGCTTAGCTTGTGGAAAATGAAGGTTGGGACCATTTCCAGAGCAGAGGTCTGAAACTAATATTTTTCATTGAAACTGTTAGTGCATATTAGTCAAGTCCTTTTTTTTTTGGAGTCATCAGTATGTCCATCTATTAGTTCATCTGTCCGTCCGTTCGTAATCAGTTCGTTTCCGAAGCAGAGCTCGAAAACCGTTAAATATTTCTGAACAAAACATGTTGTTCATATTAGTCAGTCCATAAACTGGTGCCTCTGAGTGTTTAGAAATTTCTGCGATTTAAATTTTTTCGATGTTTCCATGGAAACAAGTTTATCTTTCTGAAAGTGCGGGTGGGATTGTTTCCGGAGAAGTACTCAAATACCGTTAAATATTTATGAACCAAACTTGCTGCTTATATTAATCAGGTCCTTATCTGGGACCTTTTGGTCTTTTGAACTTTCTGAGTTTTTATTATCCCACCGGCATACAATTCGGGGGGATGAAGTCATCAGTATGTTCTTCCGTCCGTGCGTCCATCCATAATTGATTCGTTTCCAAAGCAGAACTGGAAAATCATTAAATATTTCTGAATGAAACTTGCTGTGCTTATTAGTCAGTCCGTAAACTGGTGCCTTTTGGTATTTTGAAATTTCTGAGATTTAAATTTTTTCTGTGTTTCCATGGAAGCAAGTTTATCTTTCTGAAAGTGAGGATTGTTTCCAGAGAAGTGCTTGAATATCGTTAAATATTTATGAACCAAACTTGCTGCTTATATTAATCAGGTCCTGATCTGGTGCGTTTTGGTAGTTTGAAATTTCTGAGTTTTTATTATCCCCCAGCATACAATGTGGGGATATAGTCGGCAGTTTGTCCGTCTGTCTGTGCGTAATTACGTTGTTTCCGGTGCAGAACTCGAATATTGTTCAATATTTTTTAACGAAACTTGTTGTGCGTTTTAATCAGGCCCTATACTAGTGCCTTTTGGTCTTCAAGAGTAGGCTGAAAACATACTTCTGTAGTCAAGCCTATATTTACTTATTATATAATTAGTTATGTATATTTATTTGCTGGGGGTGACACTGACTACAGCCTCGTCTCTGAGTAGGTTCACATGGTATTAGTAGCTGACGTTATCTAAATCCATGTGGAACCGGTGGGCACTGAGCATGCATTAATGGTGCCAGTGGGGATAGCTACAGCCTTAGTCTCTGGGGAGGTCCTTTTGGTACTGATGCCTGGTGTCAAATAAACCAGGTGGAACTGGTGGCACTAAGCAAGCGTTAATGGTGCCAGTGGGAGTAGCTACAACCTTAGTCACTGGGGAGGTCCGCATGTTATTAGTATTGATAGCTCATGTTAAGAGCTCCTTTAGATCCTTCTTAAGGCTCCAGTAAGAAGCAAACGCGTTTCCCAGATTCCTTCTTAGCCTAAGATGGCTCCCTCTTAGCTGAACTCTTCTTTGGAGCCTTCTCAACTCCTTAAGAACGCTCTTAACTGGGAATCGCGGCCATTATCTTGTTGCCACCACCTTTGTACTGGAGGGAAATTCTATTTTGAAGTTCCACAGATTTTAAGACATTAGACTTGAAAAGATGTGAGTGCAAGAAAGTGAATGTGTCCAAACTGTTGATTAAAAATCATGGCATTTGAACATCTGGTAGCTGTGTGGAATCTAGGTAATTCGAGGCTTTGCAGCGCATCCTCCAATCGCATATCACAACTCGGCTGGACTGCGCTACGGTAGTCTGTGATGGCTGCCGGCCCACATGGTAAAAACAGCCCAGTCACTATCTCTTCACCTTTTGGTTAATTTATCATTTAATTGCACCTTCATTAGTTTTTATCATTTCATTATGATTATCAGTAAATTTTCATCCCTCATGATTTCCAGCCAACTAAACTAAGTTTGTCACAAATAAATCACACAAACACATTTGTTTAATTAAAATACCCTATTTAACTTTAACCTTACATCGTTTTATATGGAGTGCACACATTTTCACACTGTAAGGTTTCACAGGCAATATATTTGTTTCATTTTATTAATCACTTGTTTCTTTGTCTTTGAGTTACCTGGAGCGTTGGGTGCGGGTCCATGGCCACTTCCTGGTTTCGCAAAAGGCTGGTCTGTGGGCAGAGAAGGCCTAAATGCTGCAGCCACCTCATCCTGCCATACCAGGCTCGCCGTGTGCTCCAGGGGGGTTATAGATTTAGTTATGGGTTTTTGAATTTGTTTCTAGTTAGTTTTCATTTGAGTTTCCCCTTTTGGTGTCTTTTGGTTTGACCAAGCCAGTTTAAATATTCCCCTTTCTGTCTCTGTGGGAGGTCAGTTTTGTGCTTGAGTTTGTTCAGTTAACATTTATGTCCAGTGTTTCTGTGTATTTGAGTTAAAAGTTATATTTTGGTTGACCTCTTTTATGGGCCTAGTGTTTGAGTTTTGGCCCTTTGTAAAGTGAAATGTTTTTGGGCAAATAAAAAGCCTAATTAATTGAACCAACAAACTCCTGTGTCCTCATGCCTAGACTGCTTGGTCCGTTACATAGTCGAAACGGGTGTATTGTTTTTTCTGGTACACATTCCTGGTACACAACCTTACTCATAAACTTACTTGTAGAGGTTTGAAGCTGTGGTATTTTGTTCATTTTATATGATAAAGTTTGAAATACATTTGTTTGAGATGAAGATCCAGTTGGATTTTAAATTACATTCAGACGCTGTACGTCTGACACCAAATAATGTACGTCTGACACTGAGTTTAATGGTACATTACATGCTCATCATAAAAAGTATGGGTTCCTTCATGTAATCTTGTTTGAGTATACTGTCTTGGGGAATCAGTCATGGAATAATAATTGGAAAAGGTTTAAACATGTCAGAGATCCTAAAACAAATCATATGCATGTCATCAATGACATTTGTCTAAGTACGTCCAACCTTAAGGTATTTTGGAGCAGCATCTTCTACACTATGATGAGGAGCTATACCCCTGCATACCAGATGATTTCCATAACCAGGATATGTAATCTGCCCCAATGACAGTTGTCTCCTCACTTCACTGTGCTCTTAATTGACTTATGAAGTGTCTGAAGCGAACGTCCGACACCATGGAACTGTCCCTGGGTCAGTGCAGGGCCTCTGAGCTGCAGCAGGTGAATGGAGGAGTGTTGACTGCTTCTAGACTAGTGAACTTGGAACCTGACACAGGGTAGCATTTTATTCACCTCTGCCAAGGAGCGGTATGTTTTTGGTGGCATTGGTTGGTGTTTTTGTGTCTGTCTGTCTGTCTGTCTGTTTGCAACTTTACGCAAAAAGTTAGGAACAGATTTTGATGAAATTTTCAGAGAAGGTCAGAAATGGCACAAGGACCAATTGATTAGATTTTGGGAGTGATCCAGGTTAGGGTAAGGGTTAGAGTTACCTGTTACATTACACTTCGTTGTTACTTTACTAGTTGTAACAAGTGTTACACTATGTGTTTTTGTTACATTATGCATGAACTATCCTACGCATAATGTAACAATATGATGCATAGTGCAACATTTTTACCAACATATAATGTTACAATTTTTGACGCATAGTGTAACAACATTTTCTAACTCATAATGTTACGACCTCTTCAACGCATAATGTAACAACATCATACCACACCACTAATCGGACCAACGCATCAACAACTCAATAAAACAGGAATAGGTATCAATCTTACATTTTGTCGGGCTCATGAACACTTAGGCTACACAGATGTGAACCCTCACCAGGGGCTGATCTTTAAATACAGGAAAAAAGTTGTAATTTTCTTTTTTTTTTTTTAAAGAGGGTTGACATGGTTGTTGTGTCTCACCAGCACAATTCCGCACAATTGAGGAAAACTCATAAATTCCTTGTGTGGTACGGTGAGCTTTAGAACAGACTGTCAATGTGCCATGGACTTACATTGTTTCTACTCATACTATATTGTTGACTACCCACATGCATCATCAATGATTTTGTACCCATTGCCTCATGATTTTGGTGCCAAAGCCAATGGGATATCCAAAGAGCAAAGCAACTAATCAGTCAGATCATTCTTACCTACAGTGCCGTGAAAAAGTATTTGCCCCCTTCCTGATTTCTTACTTTTTTGCATATTTTTTACACTTAAATGTTTCAGATCATCTAACTAATTTTAATATTAGACAAAGATAACCCGAGTAAATACAAAATAAATGAAATCATCATTTAAAAACTGCATTAAGGGGAAAAAGCTATCCAAACCTACCTGGCCCTATGTGAAAAAATAATCCCCCCCTTCTTAAATCATGAATTAACTGTGATTAACCACATTTTTTGAGTCCAATTTCACTAGCCACACCCAGGCCTGACTACTGCCAGACCTGTTGAATCAAGAAATCCCTTCATTTGAACCTGTAGTAGGCTACAAGATCTCAAAAAGCAACATGTCATGCCACGAACTAAAGAAATTCAAGAACAGATGAGAAACAAAGAAATTGACATCTATGTCTGGAAAGGGTTGCAAAGCCATTTCTAAGGCTTTGGGACTCCGGCGAATCACGGTGAGAGCCATTATCCACAAATGGAGAAAACTTGGAACAGTGGTGAACCTTCCCACGAGTGGCCGGCCTACCAAAATTACTCCAAGAGCGCATCGATGACTCATCCAGGAGGTCACAAAAGAACCCGGAACAACATCTGAAGAACTGCAGGCCTCACTTGCCGCAGTTAAAGTCAGTGTTCATGATTCAACAATAAGAAAGAGACGGTGCAAAAATGGCATCCATGGGAGAGTTCCAAGGTGAAAACCACTGCTGACCAAAAAGTACACAAAGGCTCGTCTCACATTTGCTAAAATACATCTTGATGATCCCCAAGACTTCTGGGAAAATATTCTGTGGACTGACAAGACAAAAGTTGAACTTTCTGGAAGGTGTGCGTCCCGTTACATCAGGCGTAAAACTAACACAGCATTTAATAAAAAGAACATCTTACCAACAGTCAAACATAGTGGTGGTAGTGTGATGGTCTGGGGCTGCTTTGCTGCTTCAGGACCTGGATGACTTGCCGTAATTGATGGAACCATGAATTCTGCTCTCTACCAGAAAATCCTGAAGGAGAATGTCTGACCACCAGTTCATGACCTCAAGCTCAAGCGCACTTGGGTTATGCAGCAGGACAATGATCCAAAACGCACCAGCAAATCCACCTCTGAATGGCTTAAAAAAAACAAAATGAAGATTTTGGAGCTGCCTAGTCAAAGTCCAGACTTAAATCCGCTTGAGATGCTGTGGCATGACCTTAAACGGGCCGTTCATGCTCAAAACCCCTCCAATGTGGCTGAATTAAAACAATTCTGCGAAGAAGAGTGGGCCAAAATTCCTCCACAGCGATGTGAAAGACTCATTGCCAGTTATCGCAAACGCTTGATTGCAGTTGTTGTCGCTGAGGGTGGCACAACCAGTTATTAGGATGTAGGGAGCAATTACTATTTCACCTGGGGCCAGGTAGGTTTGGGTAGCTTTTTCCCCTTAATAAATGAAATCATCATTTAAAAACTGCATTTTGTATTTACTCGGGTTGTCTTTTTCTAATATAAAAATTTGTTTGATGATCTGAAACATTTAAGTGCGACAAACACGCAAAAAAATAAGAAATCGGGAAGGGGGCAAATACTTTTTCACGGAACTGTATTTCTTACCCCTATTCTCTCAGCTACCACTATCTCATGCCCCTATAGCCATTTTACAGTAGGAACGTACGGACCATGTGCATAGGTAGCCAGGTGTCCCATGAGTTCCTCTGATTTGCTGTGTCAAGTTCGGAAATCGGCAATTTGCCACTGCTCATTAATATTTAATAAGCCTTACCAATCTGCGTACAAATAGCATTACCCAGAGATGTTAGACCCCACAAACTGACTAGGCCTCTGGCGGCAACTAGTGCCAAAATCAAATATTCTATTGGTATTACACTGTTCAATGGGACCAAGTTTGCAGGCATAGGCCTACTTAGTCAGGCTGGGATACAAAAAGGGTTTGACCCGGCCGTGCCCCTCTATTTGGTGAAAATTCTTTGAATTTGACCAGGTGCAGGAATTCTTCGAAATTCTTTGAAATTAACCACAAATTTCAATCCAAAAGGCAGGGTCGGCCCCCACTTTGTCTGGATCCCTGCTAGTAGGCCTTAAGGAATTGGCACAGCCTATAATTACATTGAACTTAGGACTCTCCTACAAGTAAGAAGCACCTAAGAGGGCCAAATTCAATAGGACTGTTAATATACTAGTACGATTTCCAGAATTCTGTGAGTAGGAGAAGAAGACATGTTCAAAGTGTCCTAAGTGTTCATTCTCTGTATTTGTGTGTTCCTTACCAATACAGCATCAAGTACAATGGCCTATGACATAGGCTTGAGCAGGCCTAAGCCGTTGAAAGTGAAAGTAGACGACAATGAGAGTCAAGTTAATTACTCAGGATGCTGAAGCTCATGTGCATAAATATCATGATGGCATGCAGATGACCTCATTTGGGCGGCAAAGGTGGCACTTACCTATTTCCCGCGTCATCGTTAGGGGCATCCAAAGTCAGCAAATGGTATGGTGGGAAACTAGAATTGTTCTGTTCCGACTGCCCGAATATTAGCAATTCATACATTATTTGAATCTGCGTGTCTTACGCTTTAATTTGGGACTATTTTCAAAACCTGAGTACGTAAACCTTAGTAGGGGTGTTATTCCAAGCGTACTGTTGATTTTTGGTCTTGGAGCATGAATTGGGTGAAAAAATAAGCCCAGACTCGCCCTCCTCATTTTGATTAAAAGATTTTTGGGGGATGTGAGTAGCCTTAATGAATCTCGAAGACATGCGCTTTCCAAAAATGTAAGGCCCGGTTAGGTTGAAGTCGCAGCGGTATTATGACTCCGTCTTATTGCACCTTACCTACAAACTTGAGCCTAGTCTTTTGGCATCAAGATCAGTCAAATTAATAATAAAATAAATAAAATAATAAAATGTCAGATTTTGTGTGACTGGAACTGCGAGGGATGGCAATTCATGCAGATCAATCTACCCTGAGCTTGAGCCGGGTATGAAAAATATAAATTTATAGACTTGCACCGACTAATCGGCAAATCTCGGAATCGGGCCAGTTTTCACGTGATTGGCCAGGACCTGCGACTGGCCGGCCGGTGAATTTTTTTTTTTCTACCCGTTATATTCATTGCCATTTTTTGGCTCCTCTGATTGGCTGCTGAAAACAAGTTTTGAACATGCCCACCTCGTGCTCGTGCAGCCTATGTAGGAAGCTTTTCTTTCAACGTGATCACGGGCCACACTCACATCACCTTCTTCTGATAAATCATGTCTGTCAACTGAACACAAGCAAGCAGTGATAACAGAGACATGTTATTTACAGGCTCACTGCACTGCTAACTATGCAAGAGATCGTGCATTATGTTCTTTATGGATTTTTTAGCCATCTTGCTAGCTAGCTATCGTTAGTAAAGGAAAATCCTCGTAAATAACTGTCATATTTAGCCAATGTTATTTGGTTGTCACCCTACCTTCTCTAGCTGGCTGTAATAGCAATTTCTCTTGAGCTAGCTCGCAAGCTATCATCCCAGAAATCTAAAAGTACAGTTGGGACACATGAAAGCACCCCAAATCATATCAGATAAGCTCATGTCTTCTACAGGTTGCTAGTAAAGTTACAGTAAAAACTAAATCATACCGCTTATATATAACTATACTAACTAGTACTTAATTACCAAGATTTACCTTAGCTAACGGTAACTAGCTATAGCTCACTGGATGGCCATATTATGGTAAGAGTAACTTAATACGCGATTGCATACAAAGCTATATAACAAAGAGTAACTCCCAGTCAAGTTATTCCACCTTTATGAATAGTTTTCTTTTAACCTCATCGCAGCTTCCAGCCCCTGAGAAAAAGAAATGCGTGAGAAGTGTGGAATCATTATCGCTTTTGGTGCTACTCATGGTAAAATATGGCTTAATAAACAACTTTGCGCAGCGAAAATCCCGGAGAGTGCACCTCTGATCAAAGTAAAACTTATCACGTGTTTGACGTAAAATTATCCTCGACACTTGATCTTTATGTGTCTATGGCCCATGCACAGACATGAACATTGTTCTCACCGTGTGGGCACGCTGTCACATTTTATGTTTCGTGTATTTTGCCGTTACTGGTTGTTTTAAAGCTGAATTCTTTCACTTCTTACATTCACTGCTGTCGTAATGTTATGTGGCATCTGATTGTGATATTGTGAGATTTAGAAATGTGCTGGTGAGCAGTGTATGAGGCCACTGATGGTTAATCTATGCATTAATCATACTTCATTCACTAGTCATTCTGAGAAATTCATCTGAGCCCGGTTGATCCTAGAACATTATTGTTAACACATGTGTTCGCCAATTCGTGTGTGTATAAATATCTGATGACATCAAACAAGCAGCCAATCAGAGGAGCCAAAAAATGGCAATGGATATAACGGGTAGAAGAAAAAAAATTCGCTGGCCGGTCAGTCTAAAATTTGCCGGTCTAAAGTGCCAGTCTAACCCCTTTGTGCAGACGTGTCCGCCCGCTGACATGGAGCTGCAAATTTATGCACGCAGTTACAATGTTCTATCACTAGATGGCACACACGGATCAGTTATTGAATATTCCAAGCAACCCGAGCTCGAACACAGTTTAGAATATGGACGAGTTCACTCCGATCCCCTTTTTTCAGGAGTTACCTGAATTAAACTCCTCAGCTAAGTCTGATGTGGAAATTGCTCAATATTCTTGCCCGTAGTATCTATCCAGCAGTTCAAAAAAACAATTTCTTGCTCCAGAAAAAAATTTATGTCCTCTGTAGCAACCACTTCAGCTACAGTGAGCCAATGGTATCTTAGTAGTAAAGAAAAATCAGATGTCTGAAGCAAAAATTTGACATGGTGTTGATACTATGTCATTCTGCTATCAATTATAGTCATCACATATGAAAAACCCGTAGTTCCCTTCCATAGATTTACGCATAGACTCCTCCATTGACGAATTCAGCTCTCCCTTATATCCTTAGTAGTACTCATGTTGATAGCCAATAACTCAATAATTTACTAACGGTCATCTGCTTAACGCACACTTAGGGCTCTAATTTCTTGGCGCAGCGCAGGGTGGCGCAGGGTGGCGCAGCGTGGCGCACCCACGCAGTGGTAATTTCGTCCAGCACAGCCCGTGCAGTGGTAATTTTGTGCGGTGCAAAACCGCGCGCAGCCACTTTGGCAATTTGGTAGACGGACGTGCGCCGAGAAGGGTGTGGCGGCGTAGTAGGGGGAGGTGTCACATATTCATCATAACGCAGTGACAATTCCGTGGATATAGGCTTCGCTGAAAGTGCGCAGAGAGCTCGCCGGCTCCAACCTGGTTTACTTTCTGTGCAGTGGTAATTTGGCTGACCAGCGCACAGTGCGCACACGTCACCGAAACCTCACAGGCAGGTTTCCAGAATGTCAGGCACATTTCAATGCAATAAATAATTACAGCAGCCACTATTTAATGTAATTATCTGAATCTGAATGTTGACCAGACGAAGATCCAAGACGGATCGAAATGTTGTCCTTTTTTAATCAATAAAGTTTTATTTGGTGGCTTGGAGTAAGTGTGCAGGCCTCTCCTTCCTTTCTTCTTTTTTTTTGATAGCCTTGCACCTATACGCGATGTGCGTGTAACTCTTTCTTTGCACCAAACTATCTGAATCGGGACATAAATTACAGTATCTATATCGATTGTCCTGATGTCAGATCAAAAAGCGGTTGGCAATCAACATAGTAATGGAAACTCGACCTGGCTTAATCAAGCACCTGTAGCTGAATCTGTATATATATAAACTAACGACTTACCGGCGTCTTTCTCAGCCAACCACAAACTGCTTTCGGCATCAGGCAGCACCTGTATATTATATATATATATATATATATATATATATAATGCTTGCTATGATTCTATGCTCAGTAAAACCAGAGTTTGCACACTTTGCATTCAAAGTCAATGCAAAAGACGTGAATACTCTTGTGTTTTTAACGCGTCTTTGCCCATTGACTTTGAATTTGTTTTCTCAAAAGTTCCCCAACATGGGTTGGCCCAGTATGGCTCTTAGGGGCTCATATATAATGCTTGCGTTCTATGCAAAAAATTCATTTGCAAAGACGTGTCCATTGTGCAAGCAGCTTAATACTACTATTATTGTCACTTAGGTTTTATCGTTTTTAGTTTGGGAAAGGAATACAGCCTGATTGCTTTGATCTCGTACTGAGTTAAGATCACAGATTGAAAATAAATGTGTAACGTATCTTGCATTGTTGCCCATGCATGTTAATCCCAAAATTTTAAGCAACAACAGGGTGTAATAATAGGAACACTCTATCCATCGTTTCTCTTCCCAATGATGCGGGCAGAAGAAATAAATGAGCAACTGTTGTATTTCATTCCAACTTCATAAGTTTGAATGATCTGACGTAGTTTTGTTTTGAAATTCCATTCAAGTTCGCTAGTGGTAATAATTCGCGAATGCCCTAGCTAACCAGCTAACTCATATTCGTAATGCTTAATATAGACATGAGCGGTGCAGAAAACATGCCTGAAGCAGCAAGGTAAAATGCAACATAAACGCATCATGCAGATATAGGTCAGAGGCTTCTTTATTCCAACATGTTAAAGGTGAGGAGAGGAGCTCATTTGATTGGTGCAGATTTGACTCAGCTGTGTTAAACCCACTCAGGCCTTCTCTCCTCCCTCTTTGCCACTTGCGCCGGCACGAGGGACAGAGGCGGGACAGAGGAGTACTTGCGCCGGGCAAGAATTTGCAAAATATGCCTGGATACACCCCGTTGGCGCGGCGCTCCCCCCATTCACCGCGCCTGCGCCTGGTCAACGAATTTAGAGCCCTTATAGTTCACGCCCACGTGAAACTTCCGCGGTAATAATGTATTGATTGACTAGTTTATTATCCAATTCCAGAGAGTTTAAACTTTCCACAGTAACTGAAAGACATTGATTGGACAATAAGAATGGTATACAAACCTGTGCGTAAGAGTAAGGTCGGTTGTATTCTCCTAATGTTGGGCATGGTTGCGCAGCTGAAAATGATGCGATTTCAAAGAAAAAAAAAAGACATCCAAACCCGGCATCCAAAACACAAATGCTTCTGTTTGCAAAAAAAAAAAAAAAAAAATCTGCCATTAATGTACAAATAGCCTAGTCATGTGTGTGACCATAACAACAATATTGGCACTCACATTTCTTCCCATTCGGAGCCCATTGTCATGTGTGTGGTCTGTCAAATATCTTAATGCTGCTATAAGGCTATTTATTTTAGTTTTCAGTTATTTATTCTCGGCCTACATGGCCAATTAATGTACCTGTTTTCATACCGAAAAATTACACATTACTATAAGGCAAATATGAATGTTCCAAGGCAGCCTGTTCAAATGTACATCTTTTTTTTTTGTTGTCATAAAAAGAAAGTTCATAGCTCTGCACTTTGTAGATGTGAAGAAGACCTATGTGAATTTGCCTCAGAGGATATATTTCCTTTTTTTTCTATTCCACAAATTACCCACAAATGCTATACACCAAGATCTTTTTTATTTTTGTTTGCCTTTTTCACTTTATTCTAATACAGCACCTGAAGTTATGTGAACAAAAAGGAAAATGTTTCTTAACCTGTCACTGTTTTGGTTTGTTTGTCTGACGTGATTATTGAAAAGCTGGTTGTGTCTTGATTAAAATGTTCCAATAAAGGAAAGTTAGAAAATTTTGCATTATCTTGCGTGCTGTGAAGTGGTTTGGAAAAAATGAAATTGGAATCGACCAAAATCGGTATCAGCCGTCCAAGTGCTCTGCAAATCGGAAATCAGGATCAGCCCAAAAAATTGTAATCGGTGCAAGTCTACAATAAAATTGTGTAGTGTATGCCTACACAGAGCAAATTACCCGTAGAGCCTGATATTGACCAGAAAAGAAGCGACTGGTGTGCCTTGATGCACTCAGGTAGGCTTAAGTTTATCACATTGTGCCCCCTGGTGGCAAGGAAACGCATCAAACCGGGCTGATTTTTGGGATTGTGTATGCTTAGATGCCCCTGCAAACCAAATATCAAAAGTATAGCTCAAAGAATAAGAGCCGCTTGATTTCTGACACTATGCGTCATATTGTTACATTATCGCGAAGGATAGTTTATGCATAATGTAACAAAAATACATCGTGTAACACCTGTTACATTATGCGTTGTTGTTACATTATTAGTTGTAACAAGGCCCTGGGCGGAGGTGCTGTGCTCTCTGAGTGCTCTTGTTCAGTATGCAGTACCTTCATCTAGTGCCCAACCTCTTTTTTGTGTGGTTTTTTTTTTCTGGAATCCTTCCCGCTTGAAACACCAAGCCCATGGACCACCAAAGCCCTCTCCCTCACCATGTGGTCACTGGCTGCTGCTGTCCTGATCCAGTCCTGATCCAATTCTACCCCGACCTTTCCTCGCCACCTCCTGGAACTACAGACGCCATTGCTTGGATGTTTTAACAGTTTTTTTGTACAATTCAATTGAAACTTTATTAATTAGCTGGCCAGCGGACTATGGCGGGGTTCCTCCTGAGATTTCTTCCCACTGGGGAGTTTTTTTCTCACCACTGCTTGAGGATTTTTCTCCCAACTGGGAGTTTTTTTTTTTTTTTCAATTGCTATTTTGGAGATTAGGCTGGGCACGGCCCTTTCTGCTCTGTAAAGCATCTTTGTGACAGACATTTCATGCTTTATCTTTAGTTTGACAAACCCTGCATCAAAGTTTCATTGTGGTTAAAACCTGTACATTTGACCTTTAACTTTATCTACTCCCTCAACATAACCAAACATTGCACAATATGCTTATCTGATTGCTGCCTAACATATATATTGCACAACTATGGTAAACGAGGTCATATGGAAGCTGGAGAGGGTCCCATGTAACAATGTAGTTGCCATTACATTTCAACAGAGATGCCAAGTCCCGCGCATTCGGCGTAGGTCTCACGCATTTTTTAGGCTTATTCACCGTAGTCCGCAATTATTCATTGAACGCTTAATGAGATTCTCACATGGTATTAAAATCCTTGTGCATTGAAGTTTCAGTTTCACTTGCGTAAAGGTGGACCTCACCACAAGTAACATGGAAAACGATTATGACTCCGGACTTCCCGTGCTTCTCTTTACTCAGGGATTGGAAACAATGTATGTGTTTCATGATCGTTTAAATTGTTTAAATGAAATAAGACCATTTGAAGTGTCGTTATGCAATTCCATTGCTTTCAATCCCTCAGTAAAGACAAGCGTGAGAATTCCCAATCATAATCAATTACCGTGTCACTAGTGGGGAAATCCACCATAATGCATGTAAAACTGATTAACTTGATGCACAATGACTTAAATTCCGCGAGTGAATTTCTTCAGTGCGCGTTGATTGAATAATTGCTGACGACGGCACAGGAACGTGAATGCCACTAATAGGGTAGAGCCGCCACTACTGTAACGTTTTTCACTGCTCACTCTATTACGAAGAGATCGTTTTACCTACATATGTAATATTTTCAGGCAATGCACCAACACGTCTGCTATCATAAACCACTTAAAGTTTTTCAATTGATAAAACAGGTCTTCAGTAATATAACTGAAAGCGGACTCTGTCCGATGTTACAACTGAGGCGCATTTGAGTCTTAACTGTAACAGCAGGAGTTACAATTGTAACACTGCTAAAAAGTAGCATTAAACTCATCGCTTTCAGGTCAAATCAATTATATTTCATTCAGGCAACTGTTTAACGTTTCTTTAACATCAATAATGTGATAAGAATGTCCTATCAAAAATATTGTATATTATTAAAACTTACCAGATGTACCAGCTGGAGCGTTTGTGTGAATTCCTTGATTGGAAAATGCATTGATTGTGCCTACAAAGTTAGCGACTTTGACTGATGGAGTTGTAAAAATGTTATACAACCCTAATTTGATTTAGAATATAATTGAATGACACCTGACTGAACACATAATATTGGCAAATATGACACGAGTTTTGTAAAAGTCCCATTCATTCCTGCACTGGTACCCCTGCAGGGTCAATTATGTAGCAACACCCCAAATCACTTTTTTTTTTTTTTTTTTTTTTTTTTACAGTCTATGCTATAGACAAACATTTGTATTTTAAAGTTTTATTGCAAAAATCCAAAATAGGCTACAATAACATTTGCCTACAGACAGAACCAAATAGGTTAGCTTATTAAATTTCAAGGTAGGACTAAGCCTACATCTCAGTGCAAAGAACATTATAATATGTGCCGTTCAGCATCTAGTGCATTTTTTAGAATGTGCATTTTTGTGGGGACATTCTGTAAAACAAACAAAAAAGTAAACAAAGAGCAAAATTATTCGAGCTGTGCTTGCAAATGTCTGCCGTTGTCTCAAATGTAACGTGTTTCAACTGTGCCGCTCGTGCACCGTTCATTTGGCCTTATTTACAGAATGGACCTAACAATCATAATGTGTTAAAACGATGCAAACTAGTAGCGAAAATATACATACAGACACCCAAGCCAAATTTAGCTCTGTAACATTAAAGAAAAAATCTGTAGTCAAAAAATACTGTGGGAGTGAATTTTTATTTACTTTGTGGAAAACCAACTTCTCTGGCGATATCTCCCTGCAGCATGGATGAAAAGACTTGCAACTTCCCGGGCACGTGTATTACGGTACTCGTCACATGCTGACGTGATGACATCACGACCGCATTGACCAATCAAGAGAAAACATGCACGTTACAATTGTGATGCGTTACAATCAAGGCGGCTCTCCCCTACTCCGTTTACACATGGCCGGCTATTTTCATTAACGAACATTTCACCGTCTCCGTTTTCAAAAATAATATCATGCACACATATCAGTTTTCAGAAAAGTTTTCGTTAACACACACCCGTGTATATATGCAGTCAAGAGCATATCAAACCTGTAGGTGGCAGTGTGACAATAAGCTCAAGCCCACGTTAGCCAATCAGAATCCCGAAAATAGCAACAACAGAAACGAATCACGATCATCCATGATCACCACAGCCAAATGAAAATGTAAACATAGGTCGCACTTTTGACGCAGGTGCAAGTTCTGGCGCATACTGTGACGTTGGCTGCCTAAAACAGTTTTTCTCAGTTTACATGCAAACTTGCAAACAAAGTTTTCCAAAATCTTCACTCTGGCTGGAGTTTTTAGAAAGAATCGTTTTCAGAGGCGAATTCTCCGTTTGCGTGTAAACGAAGGGCACAAACGCAGGGAAATGTCTCTGTCAAAATAACCGTGTACGTGTAAATGGGGCCTAAGAGGTGAGACTCACGCCTAATGAGTGAGACTTGGCATCTCTGTTTAAAATTTAACGATGCTATGCTTTGACTGTGATGCCAAAAGCGTGAATCGGGCTTAATTCCGCATTTTTGCTTTTTATTTGGAATTTCTCTGGCTTCATTGTGTTTGCCATTTCCCCTGCATTAGCACAATTGGTATTGTTATTGCATCATCTTGATTGGCATTTTCCCTTGGTCACAATAATCATTTCCCCAGTGCACTTACCTTGTTTTCCCAGTGCAGCAATAATTTCTCAATCCTGCACTCCCTCATGCTAACATCTCAAGCATCAGATCTTCTATCACAAACCCCACGTTCTCTGCCTGGGACCATATTTTTGCTGACATTCCAAGAGCTACACCCCCTGCATTGCAATCATCATTCCCCCCGCATTGCAAGCATAATTTTCCTGGCTGATTTGCCCCCATCCGCTTCTTCAACTGTGCTCCCCACCCCCATCCCCCATTTCTGCTGGTTGTTCTACCAGTTTAATAATAATCATAGTTTTCCCTGTTTGTCATCAGCCCTCATCCTTCTTGCAATCATTGTTGGCCCACCTCCTCTACATTACTGTGGGCTCAAATTTAGCTGCGACCACTTAAGCTACAACTTCATGTGTGATGTGATATTTTCCTCAGGTTGTTGCGAGAACATCAAGGTCCCAAGGTGAAACCTTTGTCTCAATCAAGGGGCAAACATAGAATTTTCGAATTTTTTCCTCAATACTGAATTACCTGAAAAGGTGGCGTTTTGCCATTTTTTGCCCTTATGGGAGCAAAGGTTACCTTATCTCAGGGGTTCCTAAACTCGGTCCTGGGGCCTCCCTGTGTATGCTGGTTTTCATTCTAACCATAACTGCCATCATAGGATTTTAATAAACTGTTAATTTGTCCAAATTAGGTGCATTCTGTCTTAAGCCAAATTTAAATAGAATTAAAACCGCAAGCGGTGTTATGGCCCTCGCCCTCCCGGCCGATCACCTCCCTTGCGACCGGTGGGGCCACTCAACGATGAGAGGACAGCATATCTTGTCTTTCAGTGCACAATTTCCAATTGCCTAATTTTTTTTGACTATGTCAAAATTATTTTTTTTCCACCCATTCCAAAAATATAGGGGGCGCTGGAGAACCATTTTGCATATCAGTGTGTTCAGTTTGTCATTCTGCACAAATGTTACTTTGTATGCAACTCAATCCGACACTGTATGCGTGAGATATACATACTTTTATACTTCTGAAAATGGCCGCTTCGTTGTAAGCTCATCACAGCCACGCTCTACATTTTATCAAAAATGTAAATAATAAATTTTGACCACAAATGTGTGTAGACGATTTTCACCAAGTTTGGTGCAAATTGGATGCAAGCCCTAGGAGGAGATGTTGAAAGTATGAGGGGTGTGATTTTATATGTCCACGCTTCCGCCCAATATGGCCGACTTCCTGTTGGGTTTAGGGAGGGGCCATAATGTAATTTTTCACTTGTCCCAACATGGGCTATGTCTCTACCAAGTTTCATTTTTCTACGTGGAAAAAAGTTTGGGGTGGGCTACCATTAGTGTAATGTATTTTGATTTTTGACAGGGCGTGGCCAAGTCATTTTTCAGTTTTTTCTTGGGGACTTCAAATATAAATATTTTTCACCGGGCTTGAATTTTCAGTCGAATAAAATTGACTTTTTGTAAATTTTCAAGGGGTCAAAGCCTAAAACCCATTCATTTCAAATGCGCATTTTTGCTGTTTCCATGGGAACACGATTAAAAATAGGGGTGTGTCCTCATTTGCTTTTTGGTTCAGTTTGACATGATAGATGTGTGTACCAAATTTCTATAAACTATTTCAGAAATTTTTTTTTTCTCCCATTCAAAAAATGTAGGGGGCGTCAAAGAGCCATTTTGCCATACAGCTATACGAGTTACATATCATTGTGTTCAGATTGTCATTCTGCACAGATGTTACATCAGGTCCAACTCAATGCTAACACTGTATGCGTGAGATATACATACTTTTATACTTCTGAAAATGGCCGCTTCGTTGGAAGCTCATCACAGCCACGCCCAAAATTTTATCAAAAATGTAAATAGTAACTTTTGACCACAAATGTGTGTAGGTGATTTTCACCAAGTTTGGTGGAAATTGGATGAAAACCCTAGGAGGAGATGTTGAAAGAATGAGGGGTATGATTTTATATGTCCACGCTTCCGCCCAATATGGCTGACTTCCTGCTGGGTTTAGGGTGGGGCCGTAATGCAATTTTTAACTTGTCCCAACATGGGCTATGTCTCTACCAAGTTTCATTTTTCTCGTGGAAAAAAAAACTTTGGGGTGGGCTCCCATTAGCGTAATGTATTTTGATTTTTGACAGGGCGTGGCCAAGTCATTTTTCAATATTTTTTTTTGGGGACTTCAAATAAAAAAATTTTTCGTCAGGCTTGAATTTTTGGTCGAATAAAATTGACTTTTTGTTGATGTTCAAGGGGTCAAATTTGCATTCAAAGCGGGGAAAGGATAATAATAATAATAACGGAACCATGCGGTTTTAATAATCCCTCGCCGGCTTCGACCAGCCTTGGGCCTAAATATCCATGTATGCTATGAAGAATAAAAAACCCTTAAATATACTGGGGTTTTTTTCTATGTTGCAAGCAATTTCAGGTTATAACATTTTTAAACAGATCAAGTGAGGCACTGAGATAATCACTACCTTCCAAAATCAGGTTGCTGAACACAGGTGAGTAGAATTCTTACAAAATAATTTGCTTGCACTCAATAACAAAACCATTACATAAAACAGGTTTGACTCTGTCATTTGCTTGTCTAGTAAATTGATAGTTTTTGCTACCACGTGCCCATAGTTTCACTAATTAGGAACTCATTGATTTTTTTCCTTTTTATGCAGTTGTTACGCGTATATTGCAGTGTGGATGTGGAATTTATTCCTCATTGTATGTATGCATATCTGGTCGGGGGTGGACACCAGATGCAGGAACAATGAGTTTTAGAAACACCAAACACTAAAGGAGAAAAGCAGGCAATCAGGCCAGAAACAAAACACTGTGCTAATGCACTGAACAATTGGGAGAAACTCAGGTACACTGCCCAAGGCAGGGGGAAACAAAAGCACTCATTCAAAGAGTGGCAAAACAGATCTAAACTAGAAAACAAAAACTTAACCTAACTAGACTGACGGAAACACTGGGAGACTTAGAAAAGGGAAGAACAAGACGTGGACGCAGCAAACACAGGATTCGGGAATGGCTCAAAGGAAATACTCGGGAAGGCACAGGAGCTGAGATTTCGCAATGCAGACAAAGTTCCGTCTGAAGATCTCGCCACTCCTGCCCACAGAAATACACATGGAAGGAGGCGGGGACTCGGAAGGCAATCTCAGAAGGAAACAGAAACGCATGGGATTAATTAATAAACAAATTCACGAGAACCGGGTTAACAATAATGACTCGAGACAAGACGCTGAGACAATCAATCAAACTAGACGGTTTAGATTCAGGTAATCTAAACATGACAAGTATAAAAACACCACGAGAGAAGCGAAGGAAAGCATAGCTTAAACGTAGTTAAACAGGGAAAGTTTAGGAAGAAATTACTAAAGCAAGAAACGCTTGCACATGCGAATAAGTTAATTAGGGTTAATACAACGTGATAAATAAATACAATCACCCCCAAATAAGTGCTGGTTAGTACGGGTTAGTAACAAACCTCTCAGAGAGCATATTCACTCAGAGTTTGTCTAGACCCAGAATTAAGCACAGGTGGAAGTAATGAATGAAATACAACAAGCCGATTCCGAATGAGGAAATGTGATTGGACAACGATACGCAAGCATGCTCAAGGCTGTCAAAGGACATGACAGGAGTTTGGGCAAGAGTGAATCAATCCTCAGACGGCAGAATGAAAGCTGAAAAATAAAGCAAGAAGTGAGGCAGGGGAGAAAAGGCACAAGCACAAAAATAAAAGTAATAAGCACAGTAACAAAACAGCACACATGAGGCAGAACCATAACAATCTCCTTCCACAGGTTTGAAAACTCGAACACTGATTTCCTAGTAAGCGTTTAAACTCTGCCAGCCCTTCCATCCTGAGCCAATCACTGCGTGACAAATACCCATTAACAAATCACAAACCGCTGGCAATCTTTGAGTTTCCTCTTTGCGCTCATTCAGCTGTCAAACCCACAGAGATATAAAAACACAAGAGTGGTCACTGGCTGGGCCAAAGCGCTCACGGCAGAATAGCTCTGCCATCTTGTGTATGTATAAATGTCCAATGAGGCACATGTAAATAGTAAGCTAAACATGGGTGTCGGAAAAGTTTTTTTTTTTTTTTTTTTTTTCTGGGGAGAGGCTTGTTTTCCGTGTTCTTTTTTTTTAAAATCTTTTCATACTTAAAAAGGACACTAGTAAGGAATTGTAATTCAACAACAATATTAATGCTCCATTATTTGGCAAAGCTAAAGAATAAGCTCTACGATTGCCTTACCCTTTATATTATCGCTCAGTTAACTACGTTTTCGTTTCGTTCAAAGAAAAAGCGTTCGCATTCAGCTGTGCCTGTGAGTCCGACCCAGGTCTATATGAGGGGTGGAAGTAACAAAAATTAATCGATAAAAATGGAGGAGATAAAAACGCATGTGAATTGAAAAATAGAGTCATTTACTGTCAATTGATTTGATAAACTTCACTCTACTATTCATCATTTACCACACCTAACTGATATTTATCGTTTACTGCAAGCAATTCATCAGAGGGCTATTGGACAAAACCAAGATAAGGGATTAAGCCAGGATTTTCCAGTTATCCCGGTTTAATTTAGCCCTGACTCAGTTGCATGAAAGCAGGGGCACATAAGTTACCATGGAGATTTATTCTGTGCAGCAAGCCTGCTCTAGACCAGGCAAACAGCCAGGCTTTGTTAATCCTGGTGCCTTATCTCTTCATTCAGCAATCACACTGATTGGAAATAAATGTGTTTTACAGTTATTCCATGGTCCTCTGTGTTTTGCCTCATTTTTATTAGCATTACTAGATGCATTATCATTCAATTAAGAATGCGTACTTTTATTTTAATTATATTGATCATTCATTTGAGTCATTTTTAGTGTTTAGCAGCATACTATTATGAAGATTGCTTTTCATATTGCTATCAGAGGTCTGATGAATACATAATGCAGCTGTTGAGATGATTAGAAATAGCTGATGAAGTTGCAAAGGTGGTTTCAATTTAGTCAGTAGTGAGGACATTGTTAATGGCAGACTGGACAGAGATCAATACATTGTTAATTGTTTTACTTGATTTTCTCTTTGACATAGCCCATCTATAGGAGCCAAAGCACCCTAGATGTGATTTGGGTTATGGGATTATTTTATTTCTATAGGTTATTTGCCTACAGCCATAGCCTACTTTAGACATTGAAACTCAGTTTAGTTGTATTTTAGATTGTTGTATTTACTCAGTCTCTAATTAATGTTTAGATTGATAACTTTGGATATATTTGCACTAGGCATGTTTATTTAGATGAGCCTAGGAAACTCCTTTATTTAGCTCAGAGCTCATGTTCGTTTTTTGGGCTGCTGGCCTTTTAAGGGACTCGGAGGCTTGCTGCGCTGCAGTTTGTAAGCGTCTGTGAACTGGCAGGGCAGAGACGGCGGTGAGTTCGGCACTGAGAGCATACAGTTTTCTTACCGTAGCTGAAGCATTATTTCGTGGCAAAATTGCCAAGTTTATAATTTAGTTAAGGAAATATAATTTACTCCTGTAACAAGATTTCGCCTGTGGAAGAATAAACATTTATTTGTCATCTTTTTACATCGGAGTCCAGTGGAGTTTTTTTTTTTCCATTGCTAACAACGAACGTACTTCAGCACGAGTAACGTCAACCAAGGCAGTGGACCGCCGGCCCTCACACCATCCTTTAATTATAAAGCATAGTGTATGTCACTCTTCCATATGTTCATGTATATTATTGCCATTGGTAGCACACAGGTTGTGGTTGCTAGATTTCATTGTTGCATAATCTTCCAAAATTATTCTCACTTTACTGGATCCAGTTAACTGAACATTCATGAAACAGGGAAGACACCAATGTTTTTTGACCTTTTATTCTGTGGTCGTCCCTTGTCAGCTTGGAGCTTGGGAGAGAGAAAAACAAGAATGAATACATTGTGTTACAGTCATGCTTACAGTGCGCATTGAAATCACTTCTCTTTCTAGTTTGAAGACTTCTAGGTCCAGTTTTCTGTGTCCTTTTGTAATTTCCTGGTCCAGGCCCAAGTCCTGCAGTTTCTTTTGCATGTTCATCTTTACATCTGCCAGCTCTATTTGTCTTTAGAGGCATTGCCTGTAGAGATGTCTGACAGTTTGTGAACTCTGTAAAATACCTACCAATTAGCACCGCAGGAATTGTGCATAATGTGGTTTTCTTATAGGCAATACTCACTATGTTGCCAGGTTGGCTTACAGGTTGTACAGCATCTGGGTCCTGTTACAAATACATTTTCTATGACCATTATATCACTGAACTTTATAGCAATTATGGACAAAATGAGGATTTCCACAAGATTGACATGATACCTCGAGCATTCTGGAGTCCAGTGACACAGTCTCCTCGTCGTCTGCTGCAGCAGAAGTAACCTCCTCCTGCCATATGCAGTAAAACTTGTATTGACAGGACATGCCAAGCCTATGCTTTAAATGAATAATACTCACTGGTGGCTCCAGAAGAATGAGTGTTGCCAGACACTGCGAAGCAAACCAAAGTCAGATAGTCCACATAACACCATATATATGGCTGGTTGAGTTCCATGTGCAGTATTGGAATATTGTACCTTGTATGAAGGGGACAGTATCTGTTGTAGTGACAGCAAGTGGCTGTTCCCCCTGGATGCCTTCCATTACAGGCCTCCCTTGGTTAATGTCAAGGGCCAGCTCCTCTGCTGGAGTGAAGCTCTGGGTTGGTTGGCCACCCCCCGTGCCAGATAAATGAGTTTTTTTCTTAAAAGCTAATAATCAGAACAAACAAAATATGTGAGCAGGCAGCTTCTAAGTAATTAATACCCCTCATTTGTACATCAAAGCACTAACCAGCCTGTAAAATGTTCTTGTAGTTGACTTGTTGCCAATTCCTCTTCTGTCCAGTCATGTTTGTTCTGTGTGTGTATGTTATATTAAATATAGGGCCATTCTTTGCCAAGTGAACCAAAATGTGACACACGTGACCAGATGTCAGCAAATAAAGAAACACTTTGAAAATTAATTCAAGGTGTCAAATTTATTCCTTGCTATTTTCCACACCCCAAAACTATGAACATTCTAGATTTTTCAACTTCGCAGAGTTTTTGAAGTCAAATAGAGTTATGAAAAGCCTGTTTCCGTGTGAAGTCACACACGTGACCAGTCGTGTTGACCTCTGACCTTAAGTAGTTAAAGTTAATGTAACAAATAAAATTTTTACTTGATAGACTTGGATAAGTAGTACTCCTATATAAGGTCCACAGTCATGAACCTCCAATGCTTTTGTAATTGAAGGAGATTTTTTCTACTATTTGTTACATTTTTGGTCACACACGTGACTAAGAATGGCCCTATATGAGAGCGAGAGATGACGACTTGCTCACATAGTTGTACTTTTTTTTTGTTTGCATTGATGATGTTTGTAGTCAGTCTTCATGATAAATTTCCAGAGTAACATTAACTTCCACTGCTCAGCTGATAGGCAAAGAGCACAGCTGCTTCTGCAGATCAAAAGTGAGGTAACTGTTTGAATTATACGGTTTCAGTGGTCTGCAATTATCTGCCAGGCTTTCTCTCTTTGTTTAATTATAGCGGCCGTATTGCTTTTTTTTTAAACATATTATACGATTAACTTCCTTGTAGGTTTGCATTATAAGTTCGCGGTCACTTGGGGAAAAGTACGCGGCACGCGTCCCCTCCTTTCTGGATCAGTAAATCTGTGATCGGCCACACGGTCCATCAAAGAAAGCCGTGAATGCGCACCTATCTGAATTTGTTACACCTGCCTTGACATAGCCGCTCCTCCTCAGCCCGGCTTGGCAAACGTGCAACGGGTTAAGTCCGGATGCACTGAGTAGAATAGGTGAAGCGTCGCTTTCTCAATCATCCTCGATTTCTGAATTCTGCTTTCGTGCAACAGCCCCCAGGAGGCCCTGGTCGGAGGACCTTAGTGACCGACCGCAGACATACATCTGGAGGAGGTCACTGATATAAGCAGGCGCCTCACCATGCAGAGCCTTATAAGTGAGCAACAGAACCTTGTAATGGATTCTGAAAGCCACGGGGAGCCAGTGTAGGGAGAACAGGATAGGTGTGATGTGACAGTATTTCTGTGACCGGGTTAACAGCCTAACTGCAGCATTCTGAACAAGTTGAAGACGATCCAGGGATGATTTGCTGAGGCAGGTGAAAAGTGAGTTACAGTAGTCCAGCCTGGATGATATGAAGGCATGGACAACTAAGTCCAGTTCTGAATGAGATACAATAGATCTGAGTCTGGCTATGTTTCTGAGGTGGAAAAAACAGGTACGGGTCAGAGAAGATATGTGCTTGTCTAAGTGCATGGACTGGTCGAAAATGACACCGAGATTTCTTAGGCTAGATCGAACGTTACCACTTAAAGACTCCATGTGATTAACTACCTTGGAAACGATAGAGTCGGCAGCTACTACGAGAACTTCCGTTTTTCTTGCATTGAGTTGCAGGAAATTACAGGCCATCCAGTTATTGATAGCGGACAGACATTCATGTAAAATGTTGATTTTTTTTCAATCTTGTCCGGTTTAAATGACAGATATAATTGGATATCGTCTGCGTAACAATGATATATGTCCTTAAATTTGCTGATTAGGAGGCCTACGGGAAGCATATACAGGGAAAACAGGATCGGAGCTAGGACAGAACCCTGAGGCAGGCCACATGTCAGAGGAGAAGAGTCAGAAGTAAAAGGACCAACAGCCACCGAGAAACTTCTCTGCACAGACAAACAGTGCAGGATAGCAATTAAGCACATGCGAGAGATCTCGCGGAAACGCAGGAAGATGCAGAGAAAGTAAAGCAAGAGGCGGGGACTAGAACAGGGCGATAGCTGAGATTGCATTAGTAGTAATTAGTAGCGGTGCAACTTTACAAATTAACCCAAGTGCTCGTTAGTTAGTTAGTAATATGTACATGGTTTAGTTAGGTTAGTAAACTATGATACAAAATATAAATGTTAGTATTATTAGTAATCAAGGAAAGCAAGGCAAAGGAAGTAAACGAGAATTGAAGTAATAATATGAAACACCAGAAACCACTGAAATCACCCGAAGCATGTAAGCACACAGACTGGGAGAACGGACTGAACCAAACTGATCACAAGACAGGGGTGACAAGTGCAATGAATACAGAAATGGCATAAACAGAAAACCGGGATGTATAATAAGCAAAAAGAATAAAGAAAAGACATGGCAGAAAACACAGAATCGTAGCAGCAAAACACAGAACCATAACGATTTTCTGAATTGGTTGACTTTTGTTTGATTATAATTGCTGAGTACACACCGTCTAAGAATTTAGAGAAATATTTAATAGCCCTGTTCATGGTCAAGTCATATTTGCACGCTGTTGGTAACAGGTTACTTTATTTGTACCCGTACGTAGATTTGCTTGCAGCCAGTGAGATAAACATCCACATCCAACATCCAATCCACATACAGGAATCACACTGTTACAACACAAATTTACCAAAAAATTATGTTTTACAGATAAAGTACTATTAAAAGTAATAAAAGTAAATAAAGATAAAAAGTAATAGTAAAAGTGCTCAAGGTTCCAACAAATCCAGACATTTTAAAAGAAGAAGACAATCCGTAAAAATCATAAAAATGGCCATTTAATATGCCCCACTAGAACACCTAGGAAGGACGCGCAGCTTATCCCCAGGTGATGTCCGGACACTGGCATAGGCTAACGTTCATCAGGCCTATAGAACTATTCCTGAACAATGACGGATGTCTTGACTTGACCTCCGAACAACAATCTTGAATCATTTTAATGCTTGCTGGGATGCATCTTTGCAAAACTGAAGCCTTTGTGTTCCAGATTTCAAGTTTTGACTTGGTTACACAAAGCAAAGATCAATGTGTTATTGCCAATGGGGAAAGGAGCTGGTTTGCACTGTCATCAAACCGGTGACTTTTTTTTTTAAGATTATTTTTTGGGGAATTTTTCCTTTATTTGATAGTTATACAGTGTAGAGGGACAGGAAAGCTGGGGAGAAGAATGGGGGAAGACATGCAGCAAATGACCCAAGCCGGAATCGAACCTAGGTCGCTGCGGGAAGGACACAGCCTTTATGGTGTGCGCGCTGAGACCGATGAGCCACCGGGGAGCCCCAAACTGGTGTCTTTTAGACAGATTTCATGCGCCTGAAGAAGTCGGCTGTCCAACACTGCAGCGTTCTTGCTGATATTACTAATCGTTGGATATGTAATTCAATGAGATTTAACATTATCCATGAAATGTGTAATAGTATTGCCTATTTGTTTTTAATGTGTAATTTTGGCTTGTATGCATTTTCATTTCAGATTCGGCACTTTCACCACCTTTGGAAAGGCAAGTGTTACAAAGTTCACAAAATATTGTAAAATTTGTAAGAATTCTATCCATTAGTCATTTTACTTAGCCTACCTTTCTCAAATTCAGCATTTATTGTTTTAAAGCAGGGCTGTCAAACTGACCAGTAAAAGGGCCACGAGGCTGCAGGTTTTCAATCCTAAGCAGAAGCACACCTGAAAGCATTGATTTGATCAACTGATCTAGGCCTGCACAACTGATTAGTTGCATCAGGTGTGCTTCTGCATTGCTGGAGGGAAAACCTGCAGCCTCTTGGCCCTTTTACAGGTCAGTTTGACATCCCTGTTTTAAAGCATTGTGTAAGATTTTTTTTTTTTTCCTCAAAGGCTTGAAGTATTACTTGAAGTCATGAAGGAATAATAAGCACAATTGAGAAATTTTCTGAACCTGGGGCTAATGTAAAGGACTACAGTGTTAACCATGCAGCAGGTTTTTGGGAAAATGTTTGCAAAGACTTGGGAATGCCCAATACACATGCAAATCGCGTTAAACTTCGTAAGGCAGCCACATATCCTCATAAGGTAATGTGCAGCTTATCATTGTACTTCCATTACAGTAATTGTTTTGACTCCAGTGGACCCAAACTGTTTTCCCATAATTTCTCTAAACAACTTCAGGACTGATGTGCTAAGTGACATTCTATATCAGGGGTGGGCAATTCCAGTCCTGGAGGGCTGGTGTGTATGCAGATTTTTATTTCTATCAATTGAGTGAATTGATTGCATACACAAATATAGATTTGTGCGAAGACTAGATCAAAGAAAAATGTTTTGGTGCGAGACAAGAACAGTCTTTGGCCATAATTTAAAGAAATGTGCCTGAAAAGTCAGATTTTTTCAGTCGTTTGGTGTGTGAAAACCAGGGACAGATTTGGCCCTTGTTGCCCTCCTCTGGTCTATGTTGTAGAGGCGCATTTCTTTAAATCATGACCAAAGACTGTTCTTGTTTGTTTTTTTTTTTTTTTTTTAAATCGGGTAACATAACTAAACATGGTACTGCTATTCTTTTTCAGCATTAAGTCGTCATTCGAAACCGAGACTTGCGCATGGCTTTACATTAACATAAGCTATCATGGTTAAATTAATGAAGTCATGCATGTTTCCATAATTACCCCATTTTGAATTTCAAAGTTCTCTGAAAATATTTAATGTACCTATGAACTAGAAATAACTTTATATAAATTGAAGTCTCAAATGGTTTTCTCCCTTATAATTGTCTTGTGTCCATGATTACTGAGGTGGATTTATTTACACCTAAGTGGAGTGCAGACTGTAATTTTATCAAATTTTTGGTTTGATACCAAGTCATTTTTAGCAAATTTGTATATTGGGTTCAGGTGTTGTATCATGTTTAACTCTGCCGTTTTGTTTCTCCTCCAACGTTCCTGGAGGAGTTGGAGACTGAGGCCGACGCGAACCTTGTCCAGGGTAATGTGACACCATCGGTCATGCAGGAGGGTGATGAGCTTCAATCTGCATCTGCATCCTCCAGTAAAAAGGTAATTTTATGTAACATGTCCAGATGGTAATGTAATACGCTGTGTATAATTACAATAATCCTTTGACATGTAGGGTCTAAGCCTAATTTATAGTCGTCCAACTCCGTCAATGCGCAGACACGCAAAGCCCCTCTCTGACGTCGTAAACCCTCTCCGACATGCTCTCGGATGCATGACGGACACCTCCCAAATTTTCTAACTATCTGTCAAAACGACGGAGAGCCCACGGATAGCGTAAGCCTGTGATTGGTCAGCTAACTACATCATTCCTGGAATGCCGCTCAGACGTCATGAAATAGTAGGCGGGTCTCCAAAAAAACACTACGCCCCCTATTGTCCTAGCGGTGAATTGCTTTGCAACACCCATTAAGCAACGGAGAAGTCTGAGAGGTCCACATCTCCGTTGATACAACTGCGTGTCTGCGCATTGACGGAGTTGGACGACCATAAATTAGACTTAAGTCATTTATCCCTTTCTGAAATATAGTGGCAGGATATTAAAGGGTCATTCTGTATTTTCATCCCCCCCCATGCAACCAACTTCATCTATGAATGTCTAAAACATTCAAAAACGAAACTAAAATTAGGATGAAGACAAATGTAGAGTTGGCATTTTGATTTCTTTTGGATGCAGCCCTTATAAAACTGTTTGACACAAGCTTTATTTGCAGTCCAGAAAAGCTGATTCCCATGCAAGTACTCAAGATGTACTCTCTCCTGCAGTTTTCTGACCATAAATTGCCTCAATACATACAGACGTCAGGCTTAATGTTACAAATTTATACCATTTTTGTCAGACTTTTTTTTTTTTTTTATTGTTTCAGGAAAATGAAGAGGAATTATTCTTGGCTGCTTCACCAAATGTCTCCATTGACAGCAGTAAGGCAGAAGAGGGATTTTTCAGACTGAGTTCACCGCAGCAGCCCTGTTTCTTTTTTTATTGACCCTTTCGCGTCCAAAAGTAAACGGACAAGTAGCTTTGGGAGAGATACTAACAACATTGCACCTCAAATGATCTGCGGTTCTTCTTTTGTATTTCCAAAAGTGTCAACGCTACTAAGGCACAGTATGATCTGCCGTTGTTAGTGCCTGCTAGAATAGTTTCCGGTGTGGGCAGGTCCAGCGCCATGATTGGCTCTGGCTAGGTCTGTACTAATTGGATGGCACAACCTGACGTCAGGTTTTACCCAGATCTCGTGAAGATCTCGGGAGGAGCTGTTCAGAGAGGAAATCACGCTCATGAAATCACATTCTTGGATTACGGCAAAACCCCTGTATCTTATGTTTAGAAACTTTTCAGAGGTTCAGCTTGGACAACCAACATTATAACATTACTAATATGTATTAAAAGAAGGATCAGCATAATAGGTCTCCTTTAAGTCAGTTCAATAGACCTGACGTTTGGTTACCTTACCTAACAAGACCATATATCACATATTAGGTTAAGAATAGCGTTAGTGGTGGTTGAACTCACCCCTGATCTAGCCAGTAGTGAAATGATGATGTTCGCGGCTCTATTCATTTCTGTGCTCTGTGTTTCATGAGCTCTCAAAACAATGCATGTAAGCCGTACCTCGCAGCTTGCAATTATTAGCTATTTAGCGAGTGAACACGCTGTGCGCAATATAGAGTCGTGAATGATATCACAACATGTGTAAAACATATCTTGCAGCTTGCTATTATTAGGTAGTAAGCTAGCAAGCACACAGTGCACAGAAATAAATAGAGCGCCGTGAATAGTATCATTTCACTACTTAGCTGGCTAGATCACACTGAACAGCGAGTTGGCTGTCTATTCTTGGTGTGCACGTGACGTCACGCATAATTTCCAAACAGGAAGTCCGCCATGATGGATGATAACAACAACCAAGATAGCTGCGCTTCACCATTGAGCTCCTGCAACGCTCCGTGATTTTCTTCGGATTTGCGCTTCCTTTTAAGAGAAAACAGTGCCTACTTTGTGTGTGGTTTTTAATTAAGGCAATAATGCAACTTGTGATAAAGACCAGAGTTTCTTCAGAATCCCATTTCATTGAAATCAATGTCGTTTACCAGCAAATACGGCACTTTGTTTACGTGCGCTGGCAGCCACTTGCTTTTTATTATTATCCCCCTGTACTGTAATACGGGGGGATATAGTAACCGGCTCATCTGTCCATCCGTCCGTCCGTCCGTCCGTCCGTAATCATTTTTTGTCCTCACGATATCTCAGAAACTGTTCATGGTGGGTTCACCAAACTTCATACACATGTCAAGTATAATATGTAGATGTGCCTTTTGGGGGTTAGAATTATCTACAAATTTTATTTTTTGCGGTTTCCATGGAAACGTGATTTTCAACTTAGGGATTTTGTCCTCGCCATATCTCAGAAACTATTCATGCTAGGTTCACCAAACTTTATACACATGTCAAGTATAATACGTAGATGTGCCTTTTGGTGTTTAGAATTTTCTATGAATTTTGATAGATGACTCTTGTTACTTCAGTACATGTTCTCGAGTTCCCATTCTATATCAGTGGCGTAGCCAGCGGGGGTGCTTTTTGACTGCAATTAGTAGTTCTCAATCATTTTCCTTTATCGACGCGTTTTCCAATTATTGTAATTGGCAACCGAAGATACAGTTTCTCTCCATATGCGATCTAACAGCGATTAAATCATGGGCTAAATTCAGGACAGTTGCGGAACAAGAACAGAGAATTGGGTTGCACAAATCTTCCATTTAAAACAATTATTAGTCCTAACCTGTTCTCAGCCATTTTAATAATTTTACCGATTAGGTAAGACAACAATCATTCGAATGATTGTCGTCTTACCTAAATTGGGAGAACAAGCAGCACCTGTTAAGTGTGGAGTGCTCTCGGAGTGAACCTTCTGTTAATTATGAAAATACGCCACTTTATACCCAGCTTCAGTGGCAAAGAGCAAAGCTCCAATGTGGGAACAAGCCTCGCTTAATCCAGCCATGCAATCACAATGTGCGAGGATCACATCGCCATTCTTATTGCTCACAAACCACGGCTTGAGCAATGTTTCTCGAGTTCTTTGAGAATGGTTTACCCGAACATAAACCAGCTCCCTGTTCTCTTTCACTTCTTCAGTGAGAAGAATACCAACTCTGCCAGACACAAAAAAAAAAGTTATACGCATCTAGACTCTTATAAGCCTTCATTTGTGCGTTGGTTGCCCACGAGGTTTGAATAATGAGATGGTTTACGATATCGGGGTATTCAAGCACTGGTAATGTTGCCAAATCCTCCATATAATCAGACGGCTTGAACATAATATGGGTCAAAGCCACAAATTTAAACCCTTTCTCTGTATCTTGACTTGGCAGAGGACTCCAGCGAGTCATATGTCGAAAAATTTGGAGATGTATCACTGTTATTGTTCGCACGAGATGCCATTTTTGATTTGTATATCATCCAACATGGCGGCGCGTGCTATTTAATCACGTGGTTGCACACCAAGAATTGAATAGGCAGTGCAGAGAAACGACTTTGGTTCCGCAAATAATAATAATAATATGTAAAAACATGAATACTCGAAATGTTGGCCGCATATCGTAGGTTTCAGTGACCCGGGCTTGCCTGGGCCAGCAAAGCCGGCACCAGTACATTGGACTTGTTTTGTCCGTATTCTCGATATCTCTGCATCTTTCGGCCACAGAAACATTCCATAGCCATATGCATGCGTTGCACTGCATCCCCACACTACACATCGCTTGCCGTTCACTCTCGGTGATTTTTGTTGGTTCACTCTTTAAGATATTCTCCGTCCAGAGGAGAGTCGTGAACTACGGCTAACCACCTAGACACAATCCGTGAACAATTTATCATGTCACGTGGATCTTCTTCTTCTTGTTATTATTCTTCTTATTCTTTTGTATGTTATATTTGCGGCTCACAAACAATCTAGTGCATTACCGCCATCAACTGATGTGGAGTATAGATCTTGACACTGATTCCTTCTTATCATTAAAAAAATAAATAAAATTAAATAAAGAACGATACCTATCCTTCATCCTACTCAGCAATCCTCGATAAAAATATTAGCACTAAACAATTTAAATTTCGATGACTAACTTCCACTAAACCTCTTCTTCAAAATTCCTTGCATTTCCTCCCCTTTAACATCAGTTATCTCTAAAATCTACTGAGCTGCGTGTAAAACCATCCTAATTCTCTGTTTTTGTGTCAATCTCACTTGCACAATTTATCACCATCGCAATGAAAGCTAAAAACTTTCGCTTGTCGACACACACTAACTGTTTATCAGGACTATGTTGTCCTTTCCCTTCCATTTCAGTTGTGCCCATTTCTTTCCTCACTGATTCTTCTCTAGCCTCACCATCTTTGTAGCCTCCGCATACGACATTTTACTCTGTATCCTAGTCCGCTCAACTTCAATTTCTAATTCTCTGCGTTCACATTGTTTTGCCCCCGCTTCATGGTTTCCTCCGCAGTGATAGCAAACAGCGTTCTCTTTTGTTAAATCACAACACTCTTCTGAGCATCCCTCTTTACCACATCTTCTACACCGATACTTCTCATTTTTGCACACTGCCGCAACATGACCATAACCTTGGCACCAATAACAACGAAGGGGAGCTCTTTCAAATGCCCACACCCTATAACTCACACAATCAATTAAAATTCGTTCTGGCAACTCATTTTCAAATTCTAGGAGCACCGCCATTCTCTCTTGCTTACTCCCATTTCTATAACTATATAATCGCCTCGTGGTACAAACTCCTTCTTCCTCCAAAAAATCATCTGGATTCACTGACAAAGAAACCCCTTTTATAACTCCCTTTACTGTCGGCTGTCGTTTCAGTGAGAAACACTTTACAGGACTATTGCCAAATACTTTTATTTTTAGCGCCTTTTCCATTTGTCTTCTTGCTACACATTCCACAATCACTATTCCACTTCTCGCCACCCTCACGGACTTGACATCTCCAATCTCTTTCTTGACAAATTTTCCGACTTGATGATTGTCACAGAACACTCGGTTGACTTCCCAACTCTCTCCGACCGCCTTAATGCCAACAACAAAAATCTCTTCATTTATTTCATTCTCAATTCCCTTTTTCCTTTTCTTTTTTCCCTTGTCTCCTTCTTCACGCTCCATTTGCTGTCTCCCGGATTTCTCTCCTTTTTCAAAGTCACGCGCCAAGCGTAGCAAACACTTCTCCGCTATATCACGTCACGTGGCTGAGCTGGCCCAGCACAAATGTTCTCGATTGAGGCAAAGGGGGCGTTCCCTCAAGTGGATAATTTAGCAGATAAAATGCGTTAGTATTTTTTAAACATAGCATAAAGTGCTCAATATTAAAACCATCACTAATTATTCAAGATAGGTACTTTGTAGCATTTTATCACATAAAAAGCAGAGCTGAATTTCATGTCCTAAGCTCTTAAAGTTTCTGGTCTACGTCTTCCCTTTGCTAGATTTTCATCTTCTGTCTTTGGTTTAAACTTTTCTCTTTTTTTTCAAGTAGCAATTCAGGAATCTCTCCCCAGTTTTCTGTGTTGGATTCTGGCTTTTTCTGGACACTCCTACACCCCAGTTCTAAGGTGTTTGTCTGCCTGCGGGCCCTGGTTATTCAGCTTGCCATCCAGACACTGACCCTCAGACCAGCCCTTTCAATTATGCCTGGCCAACCGCTCCTGTATCCAGTCCAACCCAACCTGACTCTGGACCATCTCTTGACCAAGCTTTAGAGAGTTCCTTTGAGTTTAAGTTCTCTTCAAAAAATAAAGCAGCAAATGTGGCTTTTTCAGTGGTCTGTGTCTGGCTCTTGTTCTGATTACATCTAATTTGCTCTGACAGAAAATTTAGCTCTAGTAAATCAAACTTATTTATGGTCTAATGCACCATTCAACAGGTTTCAGGCATTTGTATGCATTTAAGAAATATTTCATCAAGATAATAACACAGTTTCAGGCAATACAAAGTTGGAGGGTCATGATTGGTTCAGTATACAAATGGGACTTAAAGCAATTCTTACCTTTCTGGCATGTCACACGGCACTTAGTAAAAATTTGAACATGAACAACTCCGCCTCCCTCCAAAGTCCCACTCTCTTCCCCCTGCCTGACCTCTAAGGCTCCCTTCCTCCCCTGACGCGTGCGCTGAGAAAGTGAGCAGCGCGACTGAAGCTGCTTTCACACCGGACGCGAAACGAATTTTTCGCACGACAGATTACATTCAAAGTCAATGCAAATATGCGAATCTCGCGCGTATTCGCGTCTTTGCATTGACTTTGAATGTAATCTGTCGTGCGAAAAATTTGTTTCGCGTCCGGTGTGAAAGCATCTTGAAACGCGGCAAAGTCAGATTCAGAGGCACCGGTTAGTGAAAACTAACCAACAGTAATTACATAATATTCAATTCTACATGTGGTATAAAATAAAATGCCCTCATAACGTCTGACGAAGTACCATTAACATTATTATAGTAATTATAGCATTTCGTTTACAGCCTCGTTTTTCGGCAGAATTCATATATATTTTCTTGCAAAAACTGCGGTCATAACCAGAATTGTCCCGGCAACGTTGGTCATTAAATTAAGAGCAGTTGCAGCTGTTTTATTTGCAGCCTAACTTTGTTGAGGACCTGTTATGTCTCTACCGCTCAGCTGCTCTGCCAGAGAGGCGCGCGACTCGCAAGCGGTGACAGCGGTAGGCAAGGGACCCGGCGACGGATGACAGACAGGAAGCTCGGCAAATCATTTTATTCGGACCGAAGAAAATGATTGGTCAGACTTTTATCAGAAATATATGGGAATTGAATATTGACGAGTTTCAACACCTGGTGGATTTATTTTATATTTTAGTGTGCTTTCCGCTTATTAATAATAATAATAATTTATTCGCACAGAAAAAGTACAGCAAAGGGAGGGGAAGCATTAATCAGGTACAGTAGTTGTAAGCTTTACATACATGCCAGTGAAGTGATCATACATACAATATCATTCATTTCAAAGTCGCATACTCTCAGGCCATCCCTTACATCACAAAGTTCGGCAATATACATGGCAATTTCATCATTTCATCATTACAATCACCTTTTAAACTGCTTTTCAAAGCAGAATGGTCACAGCACAGAGTATTGACATTTAATCTGAACATAAGATGTCTCATGTTGACAGCAGCTGATGATTTACTAAACATAAGCCCCTTGTAAAACAGACAAACTAAATTGTTAACGCCATTAGCAATATTGCACATAAACATGGCAAACCGACACAGTAACTGATTTTCAATGCTAGGAGCAGACATAAGAGAGGGAAGCAAACTGCAGTGTGTATTGTAAGGGACACGCCAAATACGCCGCGACACCTTACGCCATGAAACATAGAAACGCTGAATATGATTGCTATTGAAATTCCACAGCACCGAGCCATAAAAAGAGGTACAATATGTTTGGAATAACCTGGCCTTTGTACTCGAGGCACACATATTAAATTTAGCCAACATAGTATTAGAGCTGGAGATGAGGTGATTGATCCCTTGATTAATGTTCCTGATGTCACAATCATGACCTATAATATGACCGAGATGTACAGCAGAGTCATCGTGCTTGATGGGAACATCACAAATTTTGAATGAAGTACCAGGATTACAATTAAATGATACACTGACACTCTTTGAGGGGTTAAAAATGACACAATATTCCTTGGCAAATTCATCACAAATATTTAACAATCCTTTCATACCACATCTAGATGGAGAAATCAAAGTCAAGTCATTGGCGTAACACAAAGCACCACAGAAACGGCGTCCTATATAACAATCGTAACCAGACTGGGCAAGTTTACATAGCAAAACATCCATGTAAATACAGAACAAAATTGGTGATAGTACCCCTCCTTGTTTTACACCATTTAAACAGAGAAAGGCATCACTATAAAGGATTTTACTCCTCACCCTATCTGGGCAAAGGCCTCTGAGAGTGATGTTTCTAACTACAATATTGAGCTAGTTGCCCTCTTAAAGAGTATAAATATTCCTGTAGATGCTCTTCACTGCACTGACAGATTTTGTACAGTACACGGTCAAGATATAGAATATTTTCATAATGATATTATTGAGTGTTTAATTGTTGCCAGTCATCAAACAATACCACTTTCTAAGCCTCCTTGCAAAAGGGCAAAGATTGTTCCTGGTTGGAGCGAATTTGTAAAACCATTTTTTGAGTCATCATTGTTATGGCATGACATATGGGTTAGTAATGATCGTCAACACAGGGTTTTGTTGCAGATTTGCATAAAAGCTCTAGAGCTAAGTATCACAAAGCTTATAAAAATGTAGTTAAAAATGAGGATAACATTAGATGTGACAACATGGGAAAGGCAATTGTTGAGAGAAATAATCTAAAGCTGTGGAAAGAAGTACGTGGTTTCAGGAGTAGACCAAAATTAAATGCATGTAGCATTGATGGTGCACAGGATGATTGTGACATTGCAGATTTGTTTGCCCAGAAGTTCTATAACTTATATAATAGTGTACCATATAATGCCCATGAAATTGAACTTCTAAGAAGAGAAATAGAGCGGAGAATTTTAAGTATGAGTGATATAAACTCAAATCTTGGTCATACAGTAATCACTATAGGTGACATACAGTCAGCCATACATGGGTTGAAACAGAATAAGGTTGATGAAACCGCTGATTTTACATCTGATCATTTAATCTTTGCAGGCAAAGAGTTACATGTGTATCTGTTATTATTGTTCTCTATGATGGTGTCTCATGGAATGGCGCCCACTGCTATGCTGAAGGGGACGATGGTCCCTATCCCAAAGGGTAAATGGGCAAATCTTACTTTTTCAGACAATTTTAAAGCGATAACACTAAGCAGCATATTGTGTAAATTGCTTGATAAGGTTATTTTGTTTAAAGAGGGAGATAAGCTCAGGACATCTGACCTACAGTTTAGTTTTAAAAAACACTCATCCACAACCCTTTGCACATCTATGGTTCAAGAGACTATATCTTATTTTGTGCATGATAAGTGCATTGTTTATGGCCTGCTTTTAGATGCAAGCAAGGCCTTTGAATGCATAAATTATGCCAAACTGTTTAAAATTTTACTTGACAGAAATGTCTCACCTCTGATTTGTCGGCTGTTGCTTCACATGTACTTAAATCAGCAACTTAGAGTCAGATGGGCTGATACTGAGTCAAGTTATTTTGATATATCAAATGGTGTTAAGCAGGGTGGGGTCATCTCTCCCATTCTTTTTTGCGTATACATGGATGGTTTACTTAATGAACTCTCCCAGTCTGGGGTAGGATGTCATGTTGGGTCTGTCTTTGCAGGTGCCTTTTGCTATGCAGATGATCTCACCCTGCTTGCTCCTACTGTGCAAGCTCTAAGGAAGCTCCTCCTGATTTGTGAAAACTATGCTAGTGAATTTGATGTGCTGTTCAATGGTAAAAGAGTCAACTCATCATTTTTAAGCATTTTTCAATTCCAGTTGACCCATGTATTTGTTTCAATAATGTAATCATACCAAGAGTCCATGAAGTTACACATTTGGGACATAAACTGTGTGATGTATACAAGTTTGATTCATCTAAGTGTGTTGCAGATTTTAATAGGCAGTGCAACATGTTATTTGCTGATATGAAAAATGCAAATTCTTGTATAAAGAATTTTTTATTTCACAAATATTGTTCTGCATTGTATGGCATCCAGGTTTTACCTATCTTTGATAGCTGTCGTGAGAATGTATTTACTGCATGGAGGAAAGCAGTGAGGAGGTCATGGCGTATACCATGGAAGACTCACTGCAAGCTCTTGCCTCACATTGCTGGAGTAATGAGTCCTGAACTGTGGATAGCCAAACGTTTTATCAAATTTATCAATGGTGCACTGAATTCAGTAAATACGACTGTACTGTATATTTCCAACATTGGGAAGTTGGGGCTGCACTCTATACTTGGGTGTAATTATCGTCATCTCAATGATCGCTACAGTATGGTTGAGACTAATATTCGCAATGAATGGCAGAGAATCTGTGGTAATGACCATGAGGTCATCAGAGTAGCCTCACAAATAGTTGAGGTCTGTGATATGCGCAATCAATGTGATTTTATATTTTTGTCTTTGAAGCAATGTGATGAAATTATAGAATTTTTATGTACAACGTAATCTTACCTAATTTTAATTGACATCATTTTTATTATGTGCAGTTAATTTTTGTTAAGTGCGAATAAAGAATTTTACAAACAAACATGGCGGCCCCACTTAACTTGGAGGCGCTGGGTAGAATACATATTCAATAATAACATAATAGTTTTATTACACAGATTCCTACCAATCAGTACCTCAAAAAGTTTACAATAGTGGACCCTGTCGAATGCTTTAGACGCATCTAATAGTACAAGGTACACAGCTGAGTGATTCCTAACATACATATCAACTATTTCATTTAAAACAAAGGTGCAATTAGTAGTGGAACTCTTAGCCTTGAAGCCAAATTGCAACTCAGAGGTACAAAGCTTGTCAAGATTCCTAAACAGAATAATATTATCAAGAACTTTTCCAATAACACTACCAATCGCGATAGCACGGTAATTATCACTGTTACTCACAGATTTCTTGTTACCCTTAGGTATCGGAACTAAGGTAGACAGGTTCATATCCGGGGGTACATAACCATGATGCAATATAGCAGTGAATAATGAAGCAAGATGCACATGTAATTCATCACAGCCATAAATCAGATTATCGAACAAAGTGCAAAGTTGGCGTCACCTTTAAACAGTTTCAGTTTCTGAATAGCATCCTGAACATCAGCAGTCAGTATGACATGAGACTCATCACAGGAATCACAGTTACATGTAGACATAATACCATCATTCACCTTATTATACAATCGTGACATTTCATCTCTGTCACAGGGCACACTTCAATACAAAGATTTGTACTTCGTTAGAAAAACAGAGCCTATATCTTCATCACCATGGGCACCATCTACGATATTAGCGACACTGTTCACAGACTTAGACACATTCTTCACCTCTAGCCAGAAATCACGCGCGTTATTTGACAACAGAGCTGAAGCCATGCGTTCCATTTTAAAGGTTACCTATTATGCCATTTTTCCAAGTTTATATTTTGGTCTTTGACTCCCCTAGAGTACTCCTGATCGCGCAAAGTAAAGAAAAGAGTTCTTATTTCGCTCATACTGCCATCCTCAAAAAACCCCATTTGTAGTCCATAGTGGTCTCTGCCTGAAACGCCTCACTGGGGTGGCTCTTCCGCTATAGCCCCCACTCCCCGTGTGCCCACTTTCTTCTGACTGGCCAGCTCTGTGGAGGGCGGAGTTGGGCGGGACGAGGCAGCAGAACGCAGTTTTCCGTGTCCCTCTCCCCAGAGTGAAACTTGAGACACGGCTGCCATCTGACAAGGAAACGGCGGGCAAATTCCGCAATCTAACGCAGTACATGTGTATAGATCTAATGAAATGAACTTGTTCTGATAAACGCAGCGCCGAAAGTGGAGGACACACTGCAAAAGTCTGGCAGCTCAAGCACGAATTAGCTATCGGCTACAGTTTGCTACGGCGACTGTGGTAAGTACAGCGGTTCTTTTACTCTAGCTAGGATGCAGGGAAAGCTAGAATCCACCTTATTTAGACACATTTGTAGAATGGGTCGACAAGCCCAAGTGTAGACCGGAGACCGTAGAAATCCGGTGGGTCTGAGTTTAGAGGGAAACATGGACAGTGAGGAGCAGTTAAAAGTGGACCAACAGCTTATGGACTGCTTCGGTGTGCATTAGGACCTGCTGGTTCGTGTGCATAGCTGTGGTGTGTTGTTAGCATGGAGAAACGAACAGCTTCTGCGCTGGTATATGACGGAGGGGCGAAAGCTCCAGGCTAAACGGCCTTTTCGGAAATTGCCCGTGGTAATGGTTTACTTATTGCTTCGGAATGACCAGCTTTTCCTCGCGGAAAATGGGCGAGTTATGGATAGTGCCGAGAGCGAGATAGAGCTCCGGTTATGTCATGAACATAATACAGGTTTTACAGACCGGTAGTTTGTTCCGTTTGCGTGAACCGTTGCTTATGTGGAGCTAGCCAATCGATCAGTTTTACAGGAAAGAATTTAATATTCAATCGATGGCAATGCAGAGAAATCGTTTGTTACACACCGGACACGTTATAGCCTGTGCGCTTCCTTATTGCTTTCACCGGTAGCATCAGAGAGCTTGCCCAGACATTGGAGATGTATCAGGCTGACCTCGGTCATGGATAAGTAAAGCGATCGTTCCACAAGCACCCAAAAACGCACCCCAAGCTCTGCAAAACCTACATCTGGTCTAACTGCAGCCCATCTCGGCAGACACATACAGCACCTCTCCAGTTAGCTTCAACTGTAGTGGCTACAATCAGGCAACGTTATGATGAAACTCTCACCTTGATGCTTACTGAAGTAACACAAGCATACCGATCCGAATTATTGCATATAAGTTAACCAGGAGCATTTTTAATTAGCAGAGCACGCAAACTAACATGCAGTAGCTGATAAGCGGTCATGACTTTGAATGTAATCTGTCGCAAAAAAATTCGTTTAAGTGTCCGTGTGAAAAGCTGCTTAACGCGCCCTTAATGCGTGTATTCGCGTCTTTGCATTGACTTTGAATGTAGGCTAATCTGTCCCACGAATAATTCATTTCGTGTCCGATGTGAAAGCAGCTTTATGGATAGTACGCAACAGCTAGAGAGAGCTCGGTTATGTTATGAACATAATACAGGTTTTGCAGACCGTAAGTTCCGGTAGCGTGGACAAGTTGCTTATGTGGAGCCAGTGAATCGATCACTTCTACAGGAAAGAATTACCTATTTGATCTCCGCCTTTTTCGGCTTTTTATTAGCCACAACAATTTCTAAAGGGGGATGAAATTATGTCACGGTAGTGCAGAGAAATCATTTGTAAACCGGTAGAGCTTCTGCATTTTGCATTGCTTTCACGGTAGCACCAGAGAGCTTGCTCAGACGTTTGTGAAGTATCCGGCTGATCCTGGTCATGGATAAGTGCAGCGATCACTAACTGTAGTGGCTACAATCGGGCAACGTTATGATGAAACTGCCACATTGATGCTTACCGAAGTAACACAAGCATACCGATCAGAATTACTGCATCTAAGTTAACCAGGAGCATTTATAATTAGCACGGCACACCAACTAATATGCAGTAGCTGGTAACCGAGCGGTCATAACAACCACAGAGACAAACCCTTGCAAAACAGGTTTTACAGATGGCAAGTTCTGTTACTGTGAACAGTTGTACCAAGCATCCAAATTACAAACAAGTATTAAAAGTTAGCTTCAAATGAGGTTTATGATCACACACCTTCGGTAGAATTTCCCGATATCACTCTTGCATATTTAGGACACAAACATTAGCAACAGTAACATGGCTACGTTAGCCGCTGTGCTACAGCCACAATCAACTGGCTATCATCTCAGGTTAGCTTATGCAGTAAAAGCAACTTACAGCTTCTGTGTCTGAGTCACGGACAGTCGCGACCAATACAGGCTTTATCTTCAGATATTTTACAAAGCCTGTGTTTGAGGCCAGTTGTTAGTGCTAACTATCGCTAGCAGTCCTGCTAGCCACCCGTAACAAGTTAGCTTCACTTACAATATTTGCTGTTATATCGTTACTTACAGCTTGTGGCTCCGAGCGCTTGATCGATGCAGCTGCTTCAAGTTTGAGAAGCAGCTGAAATGCTTATCCTGTGTCGAATTATCCTTTATTGATAAAGCTGTCTTTGGTGAAATGCTGAGCACAATCAGCTAACGTTCCCTTTGGCCGTGGCTGTTTGCTGCCAGCAAACAAAAAAGCTACCCTTTGATTTCTGGTGGCATCCTCTTTTGGGAGAGAAATAAGTGTTTTTCTTCACGTCCAAAAGTAAACAGACAAGCAGCTTTGGGAGAGATACTGACAAAACTGCACCTCTGATGATATTTGGTTCTTCTTTTGTATTTCCAAAAGTGTCGACGCTACTAAGGCATAGTATGATCTGCCGTTGTTGGTGCCTGCTAGAATAGTGTCCGGTGTGGGCAGGTCCAGCGCCGTGATTGGCTCTGGCTAGGTCTGTACTAATTGGACGGCACAACCTGACGTCAGGTTTTGCCCAGATCTCACGAAGATCTCGGGAGGAGCTGTTCAGAGAGGAAATCACGCTCACGAAATCACGTTCTTGGATTACAGCAAAACCCCTGTATCTTATGTTTAGAAACTTTTCAGTGGTTGAGTATGGACAACTAACATTATAACATTACTAATATGTATTAAAAGAAGGATCAGCATCATAGGTCCCCTTTAAGTTTGTTTTGCGACCTAATAACTCTACGAGATATGCGTTTGTAATCAGCGCGAGTTCTCAGCATAATGTCATATAGCATACCATGACGAACACAACTGTTTTCTTTCCATAGCCAATGCCAAAACACAGACCTCTCTTTATAGGGTTTCACATATTCCGACCAGCCAGTGACTGGTTTACAATTAGATGACATAGGTATAGTTTCAGAGCTGGACAACAGACATAAATTAACAATGGCATTATAGTACATATCAATATCATGACGATGTTTGACACATCGAGACTGAGTACAGCCAACAGAGCTATTAGGAACATTTTAAGATAACAAAAGAAAAGTGTAAAAATGCCAGAAAGGTAAGAATTGCTTTTATCATGGTTACTCTACACTATAATGTGATTCTCACTCTTAGATATGACACATCCAAGAGTGCTAATGTATTTATTTTGGAAATGTACACATTTTTATTTTATTTAATCCAAAAGAATCCTTTCCACAGGTATTAGGTTTCTGTTGGAGTTGCGCATAAATATTGAATGGGACTCCTGCCTTCAGTCCTGCCCTGCTTACAACAAATGAGAAGCATGTACATCCCCTCAGATCAGTGTTTGATGCTCTGCACAATAATAATGAGACGGGCAGCGAGGAATTAAAGAGAAGCAACTTGACTTCAGTCTAACAAAACCAGCTGCCATTCTGAAACATATTAGGCAGTTGATGCCCTCTACAGGATTTTGAGAGGAAATATTAATTTCCGGAAATTCATATTTAATTTTTCTTTGGCCCTTTCTCTTCCTTTTTTAAAATGCTGAATCATTAAGACTCTTAAATCTGAATCTTTGTCCAGTTACACTATGTTAACCCCTGTACTGTCACTGGGCCCTAATTAGGGCCAGGCCAAATGTGAAAAAATGCAGGTGACAGTTAAGGGGTTAATGTATTTATATTTTCCCAACTTGATGACAAGTGATACAAACAACTTTAATTAGATTGTTTGTTTGCGTGTGTGTGTGTGCATGAGTGCAAAAATAATAAAATGTAAGATGGCCCTCTGAAGCAATACTTAACATTTTATTGACTTTTCTGATTTTTGAGTGTCAGGATACAGGCTCAAGACTTAGGTGCCACAGCAGCAGATGTTTCACAGGGTTTAATGAAGCAGAATACAGGGTCAGTGTCGTGTGTGGAGCCTCGTGCCAGAGGCAGGAAGGAGGGGGACTGGACTCAGGTGCAGGAATGGGTTTTGGTGTATTTATTATTATGGCCAGGCCACAAGGCAAAGGACACAAAAGTAGCAGATCAGGCAAAAATAACAGGGAACAGAGGTTCCGCAAAGACAATGAGTAATATAGACAATGGCTCTAAGGCTATAGCTACAGTATATATTACACAAAAGAAAAAGGAAGCGAGGTTCCTTTAAATAAGTAAATGAAAGTGCTGCATTAAAGGGAGCAGCGCTTAGCTTAGGAATTAGAGTTAAACCCGAGATACAGAGTCACAATACTTGCAGTACCCTTAGAGCGTGGCACGATGAAACATCACACAGACATTCACAAATGAACTTTAATTTATGCAACTCTGCTACCACTCAGAGGAAACAACAAACGGGTGCAAGTGATAACTGAATAATGAGCAATGAGCGATCCGGGATTAGTAGGCCGGTGAGCTGGATGGCAGGAGGCATGTCCTTACAGTCAGACACTACAGGCCAGGGGTCCCCAATCTTTCCCAGAAAGGGCCGGTGTGCGTGCAGACTTTCATTGCAAACAAGCAATTACACACCTGATACTACTAATCAACCCCTGGACTCTTTGCTAATATGGTTGATTAGTAGCATCAGGTGTGTAGCTGCTTGGTTGCCATGAAAGCCTGCACCCACACCAGCCCTTTGTGGGAATGATTGGGGACCCCTGCTCCATGTTAATTACCAGAGGCAGGATTGCAGTACAGACTCAGTCAAATAACAGAAAACATATGGGTAGAAAGAAAACAGGAATGGAGGCAGAATCAAACCTCAGTGCTCCAAGTCATAGCCAAAAGTTAACAAAGAGGGTTCTCCAAACTCATTAACTGGAACACAGAAAGTTGAGATACAGGCAATAAGGAATAAGTTACAGGCTAGAACTGAGACAAACTTGCAGCAAAAGGGAGAAAGATAAGCTTAAGTACCAGGGGCAGTGATTAGGGAAACTCAAGATAGGTGGAAGGGAAGCAGGAAAGAGCAGAGATGGGTGTAACTACAGACATGGTATTCAGGAACAATGAGGATGATCTCATCATAGCGTATGAAGTAATTAAGTAGCCGACTACTACTGTATATGATTCGGTGAACAAATCATCTTTTTCCAATTATCAACTGAAGACACGGTGGATACTTGTGAGGACCTCTGCTGGTAACTTTGGAGCATTGGTTTCCAAAACTTTACTGAAGTCCCGGACTGTATGCTGGTTTTTGTTGCAACCACAAGTGCGATCCTTTTAACAAGCTGTGAATTTGCCTTATTGGTGCATTTGTGTTGAGTGCAGTTCTTTATCCTCATAAGCTATGAGGAAATGAAGAATAAAAATTCCATCTTGTTAGGGAGAACGGTTCTGGAACCAGACGCGAGAGTCGAATCAGTGAAGGTAAAAGGTCAGGATTTTTATTGAAAGGGGGGGTGAACCCAATTCTCAGGAGGCGACAGTACAAAGTCCACAATCCAAAGAACACAATCCCAGGGACAAGATCCAAAAGTCGAAAAATAAGGGCAGCAATCACAGTAATCGATTGAGATCTAGGGACAAAAACAGGTTCGTACACAGGCACAGGTTTGTCAGAGAAGCAAAAGCCAAAATCCAGAGGGCGAAATCCAAACCGTTACCAGGGCAGCAAACACAAAAACTCGTTAATTTGCCTTATGGGCAAAAAGGGTTGTCAGATGCAGACAAAAATACAAAAGAGCAGAGCCAAAAACCGTAAGTCGTTTTGGTGCGGTCCAGTCAGAAGATTAACACTATGAGTACAAGGCGAATGATAGCAGCACAGGTAAACAAGAGGAAACGTTCTGACGGGAGCTGCAGTGAGAAGACAGCTTAAATACACTCAAGGGAAGTCGCATGCTATGATTAGGATCAGGTGATGAGGATCAGACTAATTACAAAGGAGGGAATATGAGGAGAACCTAATCACATGAAATTGGCAAAAGCCAAAACGCGGACAGGGAAAACAGTTCGACAACCTATGACAAAACATACAGCTCCGGTTAGGGAGTTCTAATGTGCACAGATAATGAGAGTTTAGGACAGTCTTCTTTCTTAATCCGAGCAGGTTAAAACGGAGGATCCGCTGAATTTTTCAGGAGAGACAAATCCTGAAGGCAAGAGGCGGAGACTAGAACAGGGCGAGTGCTGAGAGCTTGTTAATCAATTAGTAAGTGCAGCTATACAATTATCTACAGCTTGCTAATCCCTAGTGCTTATTAGTAAGTTAGTATGATATACAATGTTAGTCTGGGTTAGTAACTTTAACAAAAATAACAAACTGTTAGTATTGGTTAGTAAAACAGAAAAGAATCAAGAGGCGGTAGGAAGCAAAACGAGATTGGAAGGAATGTTTGAAACCCAGAAACCATGAAATCACCTAAGCATGTGACACGATGTTTGGACTGGGGAGAAGCTTATCCAGTGTTGCTTAACAAAAGACCAGACAGGGGAGACAAACTAAAAGCAATGAAGGGCATGAACAAAGACATGGACCGAAACTAACAGAATAGTGGATTGGGAATGGCAAAAACGAAAACATGGCAAAATGCAAAAACTAAACAGAACATTTTTTTACCTAACAGACATAATCATAAACATAACAGGGACTAGGGAAAACATAACAAGCATGGCAGGAACAATAATGAACATGGCAGAATCAGAACAGACAGAGCAGAATCATAACATCCGTATCCACTTTGTGAAATACTTGAATCAACTACAAAAAAAGAGTAAATAAAAATATAAATGAATTAATAAAATGTCTTTTTAAAAATGTCTTTTAAAACTGGGGTTTTATTGTCTCAAGGTTTTATTATTGTATAATTAAATAACCAAAGTAAACAATTACTAGGTTCTTAATGTGTAAAACTGGAGATATAGTCGCCAGAAAAAAAAAAAAAAAAACACACACAATTTATCCTGCATGCAAATTGAGCAGAAACCACACGGGCACTAACTCGTGCATGCTAAACAATCTGAAATAAAGCAGCGGCAATCATACCGGGCCAATTCATAGGATTGGGCTTTGGGGCAGAAATAGTAATTAGAACTAAAATAGGCATATGCTAAAACCATAGATTACTTTCGACAAGTGTCTCATTTGCCCAGATTAAATCCGTGATTTGTAGATCTCAATCAGAGCACTGAGGGCCTGGTTATAGTCAGTGCTGGCAACGAGTCTCCTTTCATAGGTGTTGGAACGATGGAACAGTTCTCGCTGGTCTTGCGCAAGGTAGTTAAGTGTGGTATTGTGACATCACAAAACTTATTTATGTCATAATTCCATTGATGAAGCCTGCAATATAAGCGCGGCTCATTTCTTGGGTGTAACTTTTCGGGCGCATCAGCTGAACAGTCCGAAAAATAGCGCCTAGTGCAAATATGCCTCTTCTCGAATTTTCGCGCGGGTGGCTGCTTTTACCGCTTTATATACTGTATATTTGTAATTGTGCAGGGGGTTCCTGCTTTGGTAAGTACTTAGCTATGTGGTAGTAAGTGTGCGATTGATTGGAGAATTACACAGACTAAAAAAAAAAAAAAAACGATTGTGTTAGTTTATTTCTATCTGGAGGAATGCTATTTTCATACTTGGGATTGAGTGGTAATTGTTGAAGCCCCTACGGAAATTGTTCGACGTCGTAATGAAAAAAAGGCCTCATGTCAACGTGCAATTAAAATGTGCACAGCCTACATGGTTAAGATGCAGTAGGCTACTCCTATTGGATTACAAGTTCACACCTTTGTATTTTGTAGGAGTTCAAGTTGTGTGAGTTGCGGATTCATTTGATGTAGGCTGCATCATGTGTAATTTTAATTATTCCTTTCTCTTTCCAGTTGAGCATGCCTTCGGATATTTTTATGGAGTTACACCTGAACCTCCAACGGTAGGCTATTTTTTAAAGGCTTTTTACAGTCTGAGACATTGCGCTAATAATGATATTAAAACGTGGGATCGATTTTGCGTGAATAGTGAAGATTTACCATTTGACGATTTACTTTTTTTTTTTTTTTTATCAGAGGGAAACATTGGGAGTATAGTGGCTTTATACAACCCCAATTCCAAGATGGTTGGGTCGAAGTGTAAATTGTGAATGAAATCAAAATGCAATGACTTTCAGATCACACGGGCCAATATGTTACTTAGAATAGAACATAGATAACATTTCAAATGTTGAAACTGAGACATTTTACATTTTTATCCACAAATGAGCTCAGTTCAAATTTTCTGGCTGCAACAGGTCTCAAAAATGTTGGGACACAGGCAAAAAAAGGGCTGAAAAAGCTATTAATATATCAGAAAATCAGCTGAAAGAACATTTTAAGTAATTACATTAACTGGCATCAGGTGTCTAACATGATTGGCTATAAAAGGGATGTCTTAGAGACGCTGAGTCTCTCAGAAGTAAAGATGGCCAGAGGCTCTCCAACCTGTGAAGGTTTGTGTAAAAAAAATTGTGGAATACTCTAAAAACAATGTTCCTCAACGTCAAATTACAAAAGCTTTGAAGGTCTCATCATCGACAGTGCATGACCTCATCAAAAGATTCAGATTCAACTGGAAAAATCTCTGTAAGGGACAAGGCCGAAGACCTTTACTGGATGCTCGTGATCTTCGGGCTCTCAGACACCGCTGCATCAGTCACCGGCATGATTCTGTCATTGACATTACTAAATGGGCCCGGGAATACTTCAAGAAACCACTGTCTGTAAACATAGTCTGCCGTGCCATCCACAGATGCCACCTAAAACTCAGTCATTCAAAAAGGAAGCAAAGTGGCAAAGTGTCCTGTGGTCAGATGAGTCCAAATTTGACATTCTTGTTGGAAATTATGGGCTTTGTGTACTCAGGGCTAAAGAGGAGAAAGACCACCCCTCCTGTTATCAGCGTTCAGTTCAAAAGCCAGCATCTCTGATGGTATGGGGATGCATTAGTGCACATGGTGTGGAACTCTTGCATGTTTTAAGAAGCACCATGAATGATGAAAGGTATATAAAGGTTTTAGAGCAACATATGCTCCCCTCCAGAAGACATCTATTCCAAGGAAGGCCTTGTGTATTTCAGCAGGACAATGCAAAACCACATACTGCAGCTATTACAACAGCATGGCTTCATAGTAGAAGTGTCCGTGTGCTGAACTGGCCTGCCTGCAGTCCTGATCTTTTACCGATTGAGAACATTTGAGGTATAATTAAACAAAAAGTCCGTCAAAGGAGACCCAAAACTCTCCAGCAGCTGGAAGCCTGTATTAAACAAGAGTGGGATCAAATTCCAATGGCTAAACTCAAGAAACTTGTCTCCTCAATGCCCAGACGCCTCCACTCTGTGTTAAAAAGAAGAGGGGATGCTACACCATGGTGAACAGGCCCCTGCCCCAACTTTTTTGAGACCTGTAGCAGCCATCAAATTTGAAATGAGCTCATTTTGTGGATAAAATTGTAAAATTTCTCAGTTTCAACCTTTGCTATGTTATCATTGTTCTACTGTAAATAAAATACTGGCTGGTGTGATTTGAAAGTCATTGCGTTTTAATTTTGATTTTATGCACAATTTACACTTTGTCCCAACTACTTCGAAATTGGGGTTTTATTTCACTGCCCAATAGAGGGAGAGAAATATACGGTTTTAGCTCCGTTTCTTGTTCTAGTTCTCCTTCTCCTGGCTTTTTGATCAAATTGGCGCCTTCATTTGAAGGCCAAATTACCTGAAATTTGGAACAGGGGTAGCTTAGCAACATACGCGAAGATGTTTTTTTTTTTTTCATTTTTTGGATGCTGCCCTTAGAGATGATTTGAATAAGATTTTTTTGGGTAATAATAGCCAAAAATGTATATTTTTTCCTCTTGTGCGATTATGGTCGGGCCAAATGACCTAAAATTTGGCATGGAGATAGCTAGTACTTTTTTGCTTCCTCTCACTAAAAGCTCACACATTGCATTATTTGCAATCAGTGTGGCTGGCATTGCAATGTCATCTTGTTACTGCATGTGACATTCCACAGCAGATCATGCCGACAATCACCGCTGTGTTATTGAATACGAAATAATTCACTTGCAGCTGAATTAAATTCTCCAATATCAGTTTTTTCTTTTTAAAGCGTACAATAATTGGACCAAGATTTTGGTGACTCATACAGTTGAAAAGAAGTCCAGCTCAATTCACTGCGAAGAGCACTATGTCATTAAAATGAACCCCTTATAGTTTGAGTCCGAATGAGAAAGATTTTCCTACCATTTTCCAAGGCTTAAATAATTTTAATTAGGCAATTTTGATTTTGTTTTGTTTCTTTTTTCCGGTTTTTGTTTCCTTTCCCAAAAAAATCTAAAGTCTCCTGTTCGGTGGGAAATTATTAGATAGTAACACAGTTACGCTATAACCTTACCATTTGAAGGCGAACATTTTGCTTTGATTAAAAATATTGTATTTAATGTTTTTTGCATGTCCTTTGTTTTCACAAAAAAGTATATTTTGCAAGAGATGTGTGGTGATTTCGTAATAGTCCTTTTTTGCATGGGGGCAATTTTAGATGAGTCCATTTCCACTTGGGTGAGGGATGGGGAGTGAAATATCCTGCATTTGCTCGCAAATGTTGGCTTTCTACTCTTGTTATTGAATCTTATGCTCATTTACAGCCGCAGGAATCTGGACAAGATCCAAAGTCAGTATCGCGGTTCCTGCTCGATCTGATCAAAGAACACGAGTACTTGATTATGTGGGCAGCTAATGTGTGCATACATATATTGTGGGCAGTTCTTCTGTTGCCATTTCTTCTGTGGGGAGTTCGCAAGGTAAGCTGTCTCTTTTCCATTTTTTGATTGATTGATTTTTTTGTTGTCATTTCAAGGTTTCATTAAGGGTGCTTCCTTGTTCAATAACATGTTGTTCAGTTGTTCTTCAACATGCCTCTTATACAGTTAAACTACAGTCTCCCATTTCCTCTCCCCAGCTTCAAGGTTACCTATTGCGAAGTAAGTTAATTTATATTAATAATGAAATGATTAATAGCACATAAATTACTTCTGCCAGATTTATAATGTTTGTGCATCCTTATTAATGCTTTGTTTTTAATTTTGCTTAGGGCTTAAAAACGAACTCCAGGTCGTGTCTGCTGAAATGAATGAATCCCTGATGAGAAAGGTTAGTATCTTCAACTCCTGTACAGCGTGCGTGAGTTCCAGTTCACCTTTAGCCTACATGTGACCTGTATACACCTTGCACAAAAAACCTTCAAAACAAGCTGTTGAGATTTAAAAGAACTGTCTAGTTACAGAACAAGGAGCTGCAGGCAGGTACAATAAGTGGTAGCTGGGAAGCGATGATCTGTTTCTCTGAGCTGTCAGTTGTGTTTATGATTTTTATACATAAAAATCAGAACCAGAATGAAAATAGTTATGCTTCCCTGTAATCATTAGTTGAAACACAGCAGAAACAATGCATTTATGAATTTTGGACCGCTCCAAAAGTGGAGGAGAGTATTCGGTGGAACGACGGATAGGAGATCGGGGCGAATGAGATGTTGTATGGACTTGGTCTGTGATTGTGCGAACGTTGGGAGCCCCCAGGTCGCGAGACTCAGGGTGGGGCGCGCGTCTCTCGTTGGCGTCCGTGTAGGCTCCTAAGCCCCCAAAAGTGTTAATGAATCAGAGAGAGCCGGGCTCTACATACGTCATCAATATTATTGCGAATATGGTTTGCGTGAGAGTTTGATGTCCAGCGGCCGAGAATTTTAATTAGGTGGTCCGGAACTCCTTGCTTGGATCTGTAGGCGGCGCCGATGCGAAAGGAATGCCCGGAGAAGTATTTGGGTGGAATATTTGATCTAATTAGAACATGGCAGAAATGGTAGAGGAACCTGTGGCGAGTGGCGACAGGCCCTGTGCCAGTCGTGAATAAAGGGTCTTGGGGAGAAGCGTGGTTATTGTACCTTGAGGTGATGTAGTTTGATATTGGCTCGATCGGACAGAGGGCAGAGTCTAGGCGAAATATGAAATAGGCTGAGAAATGTCAAACTGATCCGTTTTACTTCTCTTTATCCTGAACATAAGTAGAATGAGATGTCGTTTAGGCTGGCATGACGAGACGAATTGTAATTAACGGAGAGCGGAGTGAACTCGGAACATCTCGAGAAACCCAAGAAGGCCAATAGGAACACAGCTTCTAGAGAGGAATCCGTGGATGGAGAATGGTACCCTGAGCGCAGCGTCGGGACGCGGCGAGAGTGGAGGTCTGCTGTCAGAGGTCAACGTTTGGTCAGAGCGGGAGGTTCTTGTTTAC